>OX637339.1:885179-1285179 GCA_951799405.1 Agapetus fuscipes
AATCAAACTGCAATTTATTTATTTTTCAGGATTTATTTCACACAATTTTGGTTAACAATGCACTGCAGTGGCGAAGGGTGCCATACAAGCCGATTCCCATCGGTTTCCCGTTTAAAATGAGGCAAAAATGATAATAAAGTAGACTGCATGGTGTCAATGGGGGAAAAATACGTATTGTTTCTTTACCTTGTGCCTATATTTTTTAACTACTTTGTTACATCATTTTAAAAGGGAAACCGATGGAAACCGGCTTATATGGCACCCTTCGCCACTGATGCACTGATCACTTTTTCAAGCTCTAGCTTATCGACTTCACGGCTCAATTTTTCAATCGACTCAGCCCTCTGTATCATTGCGGTTCGTTTATATAGGTACCAAAGGGACCATTCTTGCTTGTCCTAGATTATTCCATAGCGGATTGTACCAGACCAGTTTACTATCATCTATTTAATCATTATACTAGAGGCGGACACACACACACAAGCAAACCCCACGAACTATAACGTTTGTAACAATATGTAGTGTTACTGTATACTGCCGCCATTCCACTAGGGGGGTCGGTACATCCGCAGATGCGTCTCCACTTTTTTCTGTCCTGGCATATTTCTTTCATCTCTTAAACATTCATCATTTTTCATACGTATTCTACTTTTATTTTCACTCTGAAAGTTACATGTTTTCGCAATGCTACCTACGAGGGTAGATTGAAAAGTTTCCTGGAATGGGCAAGAAAACGCAGTAATTGAACAGGTTTTTGTTTTTATTTTTCAACATAGTTTCCTTGTAGGGCGATACACTTTTGCATGCGGTGCTCGAACTTTTGTAAACCGTCAGAAAAATATGATTTTGGGAACTGCAAAATAAGCATTGGTGGCGGCGATGGCCTCCTCATTTGACGTGAAGCACTTGCCCCCGAGCCAAGTCTTCATGTTTGGCTTATTCTCTTATTGTCCACAGTCAATAAACGCGGCACCCATCGCGCCGACAGCTTCCTCATGCCCAAATGTTTGTGCACGATATTTTGCATGCGTTCATATGAGATGCACGTGGTCTCTACTATTCGCGCAACTTCACTCGACGATCGGCTAACACGAGATCATGGACTTTTGTCAACCATTTCCTGATTTGTGGCCGACCGAACGTGTCCGAATAACAGAAGAATCCGTTTTGTAAAAACACTCATGGAGAAAGTAATTAAATGGAGGGGCTATGAAGGTGATTCAGTACCAATCAACATGATGCACCGTCTTTGACACCATACATTGTTTATAATGCTGTCTCGCTCACGACATATGAAATGCTTTTCTCATTTTCTATGCAAGCAACGTGTCTCTACTCCGTCTTCAATCTATTAACATATCACCATGGAAACCATGAAATCACCATGGCGACGGAATTTGCTTCTAGTGTTGTTGAAAATAGGAAAATATATGATAAATTCCGAATTCAAAAATGTTCCGACCTCATTGTGTACGGGATGATTTTCACAAGTATCTATTACCGCGAGCATAGAAGTTACATACTTGAATAAGGAAGTACCTACATACTTGAACATCATTAGTTCTAAAAATGGCTGTCACTTTTTCGAGCAAAATATTTCCACAAATGAAAAATAAATTTTATGAAAGTAATCATACATAGTTTTTCAAGGAAATATTATTCTACATTTTGTACAACATTGATTTTCTTTTGTTGGTACGTTTAGAAAATAACCAGTTTGGCATTTATATGTTTTCTTTCCAATTCGGTAACACCTGTTGACAGTTGGAAGGTTACCGATAGACTGAATTCGGATTTTTGTGTGATGAGTGGGTTAGCGCATTTCTTATTCTCAAGGATTGATTTCTTAGCCCATCCAGTTCTTATATATCGATGCATACACAGGCCAGAGTCAAGCCATCCAAACGTAGCTCCCGACGAATGGACTGGTTTGTACGTCTAGCCGTCCATGGGATTCGGAGCATGCGCCTCCAGCACCACATTTCAAAACCATAATTTTTTCTCCTTTCTACTGATTTATTTGTTTTAAAAATGTTGTTTGTTGTGTATGTTCCTTGACTTATAGGTTGGTATGCGGCTGACCACCCATGCTGTAGAAAATGGTTCACTTTGCCAATGTCACCCTTGGTTCAGGAAAGGTCGGAAAGAGTTAGAGTTGCGGGTATGTGTCCATTTGAGATTTGGGTTTTTATGTGTCTGCGTGTGAGAATGCATATAATGTAAATCCCCAATGTTACATACCTTTGCAACTCAAATTAGATTAGATTAGATCTACTGCTTTCATCTTATACTTTCATTCAAACATTCATGCATACATTCATGCATAGGTACATTCATGCATACATTCATGCATACATTCATGCATAGGTACATTCATGCATACATTCATACATACATTCATGCATAGGTACATTCATGCATACATTCATGCATAGGTACATTCATGCATACATTCATGCATAGGTACATTCATGCATACATTCATGCATACATTCATGCATACATTCATGCATACATTCATACATACATTCAGGCATTCATTCATGCATACATTCAAGCATACATTCATGCATACATTCATGCATACATTCAAGCATACATTCATGCATACATTCATGCATACATTCAAGCATACATTCATGCATACATTCATGCATACATTCATGCATCTCATGATCAACTTGATTCTGTGCAAAGAAAATCAATGACCCTTCTTTCACAGCCAACCTTCTTTTGCAGTAACCACTAGACTACGGATGGTTCTCTAATATTCACTCATTCTCTCTAACACGCATTGCAACTTAGATTATAGATTATCCATTGCTAAACTTCTCAGTCAATTTAACTGAAAATCCTTGTAAGTAAAAATCACTTGCCACTTACTGCAAGACATCTGGAAACATAAATTATGTTGTGTTCACCCTTTCTCTGCCACAAATAAGGGAGCTCTACTTGCAAACTATAATAACAAATAAGAGTGGACAACGCTAGACAACTGTCAGTTTAAACAGTCTCAGTAGTAACATCTCGAATTTAGGCCTTAAGTCATATGTTAAGACGCTCAGAATCACTTTGCATTTTTGTTTGTAAATTTAAAATCCTCGAGCCCTAAACCCTCACGGCTATAATCTTTCAGTGATTTCTGAGCCTCCTTTGCTTTGTGTAAACACTTGGGAAAGTGTAGCTTCACGGGAGGGCCTTCTGCCACTCGCATCTCACATAACTTTTGCATGCGAGTCCTGTGACCCATCCCCGGATGGGATGGATATACAGGGCGTGGGTCAGTGGAGGCACTTTACCCACCTCCACCCACCAAGTTCATACAACTCATGCGGAGTCGCTTCACTTGGTGATACTTCACTTGCAATGTTTTTTTGGCGGCGGAAGGCCTTCCCGTTGAAGTTAATCAGCTAAAGTTACTCTACTCAAGAAAGGAAAAAGAGGATCCTCAAATCAGGGGCTAACGCATGACTCTAAGAAGTCCCACCCTCCCCAGAACGTCGAGGTTACTGAAGCTAATGTGCCTGACGGGAGCCCTTCATTGACGTGTATCGAACGAGTTGCCATCCGCGCTGAGCGCAGTAAGACTGACCCCTGAGAGAAGGTGTTGTCAGTTTAAACGCCAGACAACTGAGTTTAAACGCTAGACAACTGTCTGTTAAAACGCCAGACAACTGTCAGTTAAAATGCTAGACAACTGTCTGTTAAAACGCCAGACAACTGTCAGTTAAAATGCTAGACAACTGTCAGTTAAAACGCCAGACAACTGTCAGTTAAAACGCCAGACAACTGTCAGTTAAAATGCTAGAAAACTGTCAGTTAAAACGCTAGACAACTGTGAAAACTCTGTAAATGGCCAGCTAATCTAATCTAATCTAAGCTGCAAAGATATATATCATTTAAGATTTATATTAAATGTATTCCCACAAGCAGACATGCATAATTTCGCGCTAACACATGCCGCATGTGGACCTACAATATAAAACCCAATCTCCCAACATACAAAATAAACCAAACTTCACATTAACATAAGCCATGCAACTCGTGCCACCTTATCATGAAACCGAGGTAGCATCAGCAAAAGTGAACCAAAATTTAACAGCAATCTAATAATAACAATAGGCGCTTTTAGTTTCTGGCAGTGAACTAGTTAAAAGTAGGTGCACTTATAAACTTAATATTTTCATTGAATTGCGATGTATTTCCGCCGCACTTGCCGATTTAGCAATTAGCGATTAATTAAGAGCGCTGTTGTTATTTGTGCGGAGCCGCCACTTCCTCGCGAGCTGCCAGTTAGTCACATCACCCAGTAAGTTGGTAGGTAACCGCTGCAACTGCACATCGCGTGCCTAAAGATTAATTAATTTATGGTAGAAAATCGCAAGGTGTCCGGTTCGATCCCCGCTTTTACAAAATGTTCTCGTTTTTTTTTAACATTATCGTAAAATTATTATATTTCTATTATTATTTATTGTTCGATTCCCACCGAGGATGTCTAATCTAATCTAATCTCACTTGCAATGATATGTAACATTGGGGATTCACATTGCATGCATTTCCGCAAGCAGACACGCATAATTTCGCGCTCACACATGCCGCATGCGGACCTACAATAAAAAAACCCATTCTCAAATGGACATACACCCTGCAACTCTTGCCGTCCTTCCCTGAAACAGGGGTGGTATAATCATTAAAAACAAATAACAAAATTTAAATTTGAAAAAAATATGAAATGGCAAAACTCTAGTCCTAGCCTCCAACATTACAGATCAACCGCCATTTCTTTCTATCTTTACATACTTCTTTCATTGTATCCAGAGTCATAACCTTCTTCGTACAAGCTCTTCTTGTATTATGACTCTGCATCTAAAATCTAAATCTAAGTTGCAAAGATATGCATCATTTGAGGTTCATATTAAATGCATTCCCACAAGCAGACACGCATAATTTTGCGTTCACACATGCCCCATGTGGACCTACAATATAAAAACCCAATCTCAAATGAACATAAGCCCTGCAACTCTTGCCGACCTTCCCTTTAACAGCAGTGCCATTGACAAAGTGATCATCATTATTTTACATTATGGGTGGTCAGCCTCATACCAACCCATAAGTCAAGGAATAGTTGGATCTATAATCTATCTATCTATAATCTAAGTTGCAAGGATATATTCATTCAAAGCTCTCAGATGTATGCCCACAAACAAACACGTGTAGTTCGCGCTTACAAATGCTGATTGTGTACAAATAAAATCCAAACTCAAATGAACATAAGCCCTACAACTCTTGCCGACCTTCCCTGAAACAGAGGTGACATTGGCAAAGTGAATCGGATCATAAAATAATAATGAGAAACTTGTGAAATGAATCACAATTATGGTTTAACTACTGTGGTTTTTTTCTCTTCACTAAAAGTACAGTAATTGCATAACTGTTGCCACGCGCCGGTTGTCGTTTTCACTGCTGCCGCTCCACTGGCCCGTCACGGTGGAGTAAGCTTGCGAACACCCTGTGCGTGATGCACTCGATTCAGAAATTTGCGCATTCCGTGTACGCCCAACTACCGGGCGACTGCAAACTTTTAAACGCTTTTTTTTTTGAAAAAAACTTGATATGTATTTTATAATCTTAATATGATTTGTTCGGGTCGATTGCTCAGCTGGTGCAACTGTGTAAGTGTCCACCCTTCCATGCCATAGAGTAAAATAGGAAATATTGTTTTACGACAAGATATCCATAGACAGAATGTCCAACGACACAACGTCCACCGACAAAATATCCGGATTTTTCTCGGTGCATATTTTGTCGGTGAACATTATTTCGCGTGGAAATTTTGTCGACGGACATTTTGTCAGTCGACATTACATCGTTTGACATTTTGTCGGTGGACATTTTGTCGGTGAATATTATTTCGTGTGAGCATTTTATCTGATGGACATTTGGTCGCGTGGATGTTATGTCAGTGGACATTTTGTCGATGGACATTGTGTCTGTGGGCATTTTGTCACCTGGACATTTAATCGGGTGGATATTTTATCGGGTGAACATTTTGTCGTGTGGACATTTTGTCGATGGATATTGTGTCGGTGGACATTCTGTCAATGGACATTTTGTCGGTGGACATCTTTTCGGTGGAATTCTGTCAATGGACATTGGAATATGGACAATGGACAGTCGGTGGACATTCTGTCAATGGGCATTTTGTCGGTGGATATTGTGTCGGTGGACATTCTGTCAATGGACATTGGAATATGGACAATGGACAGTCGGTGGACATTCTGTCAATGGACATTTTGTCGGTAGATATTGTGTCGGTGGACATTCTGTCAATGGACATTTGGTCGGTGACATTTTGTCGGTACACCGGATATTTTATCGGTGAATATTGTGTCGGTGGACATTCTGTCAATGGACATTGGACGTTCGGTGGACATTCTATGAGTGGACATTTGGTCGGTGACATTTTGTCGGTGGATATTGTGTCGGTGGACATTCTGTCTACGGACATTTTGTCGGTGGATATCTTTTCGGTGGACATTCTGTCAATGGACATTGAATATGGACAATGGACAGTCGGTGGACATTCTGTCAATGGACATTTGGTCGGTGGATATTTTATCGGTGGATATTGTGTTGGGGGACATTTTGTCGGTGGATATTTTATCGGTGGATATTGTGTTGGGGGACATTTTGTCGGTGGATATTGTGTTGGGGGACATTTTGTCGGTGGATATCTTTTCGGTGGGCATAGGTATAATTGTCGTGACACGTGGAAAGGTCTAGCATCTCACCATCCGCAGACGCAGCGCTATGCTTGCTGGAGCACCCACATCTTGTGTTAATGGAGGAGTTTTTTTATTGGAACATGCGTCTGGCGTTTTGTTAGCCATCTAAAGCGTCGGCTTTCCTGCCAACATAATATGTATTGTATTGTATATACGTACAATCAGCGCGATCTTCACTGCGCCAATAACAATCAATCAAAACTGACGCGGTTTCTAAAATGCAACTTGGAGAAGCGCAGAGAAACACCAGTTAAATGGGTCGCAGCTAGACTCTCAAATGGAATAACGACAACGGTTCACTTTTCCAATGTCACCCCTGTTTCAGGGAAGGTAGGCAAGAGTTGCAGGGCTTATGTTAATTTGAAATTGTTTTTTTTATATTTACACGCGAAATTATGCGTGTCTGCTTGCGGGCATGCATTTAATATGAATCTCAAATGATACATATCTTTGCAACTTGGATTAAAGATTAACTTTCGACGGGTTCGATCTCAAGGTTTACTCAGCCTCCGCAATAAATGAGAACCAGGCCTCTCGGGAGCTGGGAAACCCCCGCTTCAACTGAAGTGGCTGGTGTAAGGCCGGCCCCCTTACCTGTAAAAATTAAAAGGTCCCGAATCGCCACATGCGGTCCCTTCGGGGACAACGCAGTCAAAAAGTTACGCTATTTGTGTAGCTTAGTTTCGTTGCGTTGACTTGACTGGTATGAGGCTGACCACCCATACTGTAAAAAATGGTTCACTTTGCCAATGTCACCCCTGTGTCAGGGAAGGTCGGCAAAAGTTGTAAGGCTTGTGTTCATTTGAGGTTTGGATTTTATTTGTAAGTACACATTCAGCATTTGTAAGCATGAACTACACTTGTTGGTTTGTGGGCTTACATCTGAGAGCTTTAAATGAATATATCCTTGCAACTTAGATTATATTTATATTATAACGAGAAAGGTATGGATGGACCAAATTTTCGAAATAGCGAATGAATGGGATATCCAGAGTCATAATAAAAGGAGAGCTTGTATGAAAAAGGTTATGACTCTGGATGAAATGAAAGAAGTATGCAAGGATCGAAAGAAATGGCGGTTGATCTGTAATGCTGGCGGTTAAAGCTGAGGCTTTTAAATTTTTTTTTTTTTAAATATGTTATGTAGTTTTTAAATTTTTTACTGTTTAATTGTTTAGAGTTTATTTGTTTTATATATTTGAATGTATTAATTGCTTGTATTCCTTGACTGATAGGTTGGTATGCGGCTGACCACCCATACTGTAAAAAATGGTTCACTTTGCCAATGTCACCCCTGCTTCAGGGAAGGTCGGCAAGAGTTGCAGGGCTTATGTTCATTTGAGATTGGGTTTTTTATATTGTAGGTCCACATGCGGCATGTGTGAGCGCGAAATTATGCGTGTCTGCTTGTGGGAATGCATTTAATATGAATCTCAAATGATACATATCTTTGCAGCTTAGATTTAGATTTAGATTTTAGAACTACACGTGTTTGTTTGTGGGCATGCATTTGATATGAGTTTTGAATGTTAATGGATCTTTGCAACTCAGATTATAGATTTATGTTTAAGACTTGACTGGTATGAGGCTGTCCACCAATAGGAGTTGCGGGGTGTATTTTCATTTGAGATTCGGGTTTTTATATTGTAGGTCCACACGCAGCATGTTTAAGCGAGAACTTGTATACGTACGTGTCTGCTTGTGAAAATGCACGTAATGTGAATCTTTAATGTTGCATATATTTGCAACTTAGATTAGGTTAGATTAGAAGCACTGGGGGGACGAGCAGACAAAGAGAAGAAGAAGAAGAAGACGCGGAGAAACGTCGTAGCACGTGCGGCACGCGTCTCCGACGTTTCTCTGATGTAAAATCGAATGGAATGGCGCGTGAGTTGGTTTTTTATTTCGATGTTGGCACACTCCAATGGCGATGATCATCCTCAACTTATTACAAGTGTTTGGACTTGCATCTTTATGTGCTACGCCGGGAATCGAACCCACGACCTACCATTTACAAGTCCGAAGCGCTAACCACTAGACTACGGACCTGTAAAAGTTTTATCATTTATAGTTTCAAATTTGCTGGGTTGAAAAATTCAAAAACCTTTACCAAAGACCGGTCACCAAAGGTTTATCTAGCCTTACAGCGATTCCTTGACTTATAGGTTGGTATGAGGCTGACCACCCATACTGTAAAAAATGGTTCACTTTGCCAGTGTCACCCCTGTTTCAGGAAAGGTCGGCAAAAGTTGTGGGGCTTATGTTCATTTGAGGTTTGAATTTTATTTGTAAGTACACAATCAGCATTTCGCACGTTTAATAATAAAGAGCAATAACTCAAAAAACATGAATGTTGGGAAAACGCGTTTGAAGTTCAGACACCCAGTACACCTTGTATGGGATGAAAAAGGCGGCCGATGTTTTATCTCGGTCATATTCGTCCAAATTGAACGGCTGTCGCATTCTACGCATTCTTCTCGCATTGTTCTTGCGTTTTATTACAAAATCTCGATTTTCCCAATTTTCGAGTTATTTCTCTTTATTATTAAACGTGCGATTTGTAAGCGCGAACTACACGTGTTTTTTTGTGGGCATACATCCGAGAGCTTTGAATGAATATATCCTTGCAACTTAGATTATTATTATTATTATACAGCAACTGGGTCTTGCTTGAGTATTGGCGCTTTGTAGCGACGACCAAGCTCGTAAAAAGTCCGGTCGATGGCTCAGTTCGTAGAATGCTTGGATTCCATGCCGAGAGCAAGGGTTAGATCACTACCGAGGGTGTCCGTATTTACCGAAGTTATTTTTCGTTTCGGTGTTTATTTCAAACCCAAAGTAAATACCGGCAAGGTACTCACCCTTCACAAGATATGAGAAGCGGCCCCCCCGGGAGCTGGGAAACCCCCACTTCAACTGAAAGTGGTTGGTGAGAGGTCGGCCCACTTACCCGTAAAAATAAATAGGTTCCGAACCGACACATGCGATCCCTTTGGGGATAACGCAGGCAGGAAGTTACTCTATATGTGTAGCTTAGTTGCGTTGCGTTTTTTTGCTTTTTTCAATAACACTGATAAGTCCAGTGGTAACACTTCGGACTCGTAAATGGAAGGTTGTGGGTTCGAATCCCGGCGGAGCACAAAAAATATGCGATTTATATTTTCAAATTTGCTTTTCGCTGGGTTGAAAAAATCATAAACCTGTACCAAAAGACCGGTCATCAAAAGGTCCATCCAGCCTTACAGCAACTGGGTCTTGCTTGAGTATTGGCGCTTTCTACAGCGACCACCAAGTTAGCAGAGGGCTCTTGAGGTGTGATACACACAATAACAGCGCTCACCAAATAAATCAGCCTAATTTTTTTTTGACCTTGTTTGACCTTGTGGTTCACTTTGCCAATGTCACCCCTGTTACAGGAAAGGACGGCAAGAGTTGCAGGGTGTATGCCCATTTGAGATTTGGTTTTTATGTTGTGGGTTCACATGAGGCATATGCAAGCGCGAACTTGTACGTGTCTGGTTGTGGGAATGCATGTAATGTGAATCTCCAATGTAACATATCTTTGCAACTTAGATTAGATTAGATTGATTAGACCCGAGTGACAACGCCTTGCCCGCTCGACCATACCAGCGACGATGTTAGACTTTGTCTTGTTCTGGTACACTGTTCGGTTAGTCTATGGTTCGCGCGGCGTGCGTCACGTCGTGTGGAATGTTGCGGTGGACCAGTCGCACGTCCGATTAAGAGTGCGCAGGACGGAGAGCGCGAACCCAAACACAACCCTCTCCGCACGCAAACCTACCCCTGACGTGGGGAAGATCGGAAAACTGTCGGCAGTGCTAGCGTGTCTTAATCAATGTGATAAAAATTACAAATATCAACTACATATAACTCATTAATTAATTAATTCAATTTTCGTAATATTTCAATTTACGAACTAATTTTGTTGGTGTTGTTTTAAAGTGATTGTGAAAAATTGTTGTTCTGTTAGTTGTAATACGTCGTTTTTTTTTTCTTTGATTTTCTTCATTCAACAATCTAATCTAATCTAACAAGGGAAATATGTATTAAATTTAAGATTCCTATTAAATGCAATCCCACAAGCAGACACGTATAAGGTCACGCGAACACATGCCGCATGTGGACCTACAATATAAAAACCCAATCTCAAATGAACAAAAACCCAGCAACTTTTGCCGATATTCCCTGAAACAGAGACAGAGACAGTGACATTGGCAAAGTGAACCACTTTTTAGAGTATGCGTGGTCAGCCTCATACCAACCTATAAGTCAAGGAAATATAAGTGACAGTGAAAATGCGTTAATTGATTTTTTTCGTCTGTTAATTGTTAATTGAAGATTTTTATTTTTTAATCTTCTTTATTTTACAAATTTATTTTTCAATCTAAGTTGCAAGGGTATAATTATCGTCACTAAATCTAAATCTAAATCTAAGCTGCAAAGATATATATCATTTGTGATTCATATTAAATGCATTCCCACAAGCAGACACGCATAATTTCGCGCTCACACATGCCGCATGTCGACCTACAATATAAAAAAACCCAATCTCAAATTAACATAAGCCCTGCAACTCTTGCCGACCTTCCCTGAAACAGGGGTGACTTTGGCAAAGTGAACCATTTTCTACAGCATGGGTGGTCAACCTCATACCAACCTATCAGTCAAGGAACCTTAAAAGTTAAACTGAATAAGTGCTGATTCGCTGATTTGAGAAATCGTAGATAAAACATTTTATTGGGAGTAACTTCTCATAGTAAGTGAACTAATTATAAGGAAGTGCTCATGACAAACTTCTGTACTACAGGATTTTTACACTTTTGTTGTTTTCTCTTGTAGGGAATAGGGAAAAAGGTGCATTTATCTGAGAAACCCATGTTAGCTTAATAATAATAATAATAATATTAGGATTATTTATTTGGTGAGCGCTGTTTTTGTGTGTATCACACCTCAAGAGCCCTCAGCGAGCTTGGTCGTCGCTGTAGAAAGCGCCAATTCTCAAGCAAGACCCAGTTGTTGTAAGGTTGGATGGACCTTTCAGTGACCGGTCTTTGGTAATAGTTATTTATGCCACTGCCAAGTAATGATAGTCTTTTTAACACGAGTGCTAATAGAAAGCACGAGTGTTACAAAGACTAATTACGTGCAGTGGCATACAATACTTTTTCTACGACCATGAGAGAATTAACAAAATAGTGAATAATAGTCATTATAATGTACTCGTCCATTTGAAGTAATTAAAACCTTACCTTTGTCAAAACGTGTGATTTATCATTCTCTTCGATTATCTAATCTAACCTAAGTTGTAAAAATAAATCATATTTAGGTTTCATATTGAATTCATGCCCACAAGCCGACACATATGTATAAGGTCGCGCTTTTACTTCCTGCATATAAGCTTAAACATTCAAACCCAAAACTCAAATAAACATATGCCCTGCAGTTGTATTGGCAGGTGAACCAAATTTGTACAGCATAGGTGATCAACCTCATACTCACCTATTAACGAAGTAACTTTTTGAGTTTGTTTATTTTTTGCGGTGAAATTTTTTGTATTGTTTTCCTTTCAAGCTTTTTATTTTCCATTGAAAAAAGGAAAGCTTTATTTGGAGCAATCCGATAAATAAATTCGATAAATTTTAGCACTATTAACAATTTTTATTTGACTCTACACATAAAATATACTTATTTATTTTCATCTGAACAGGGCTGAAAGTCTCATCACCACGGTAATTCCTACCTACCGAATATCACTAATATTGTATGAAGCCTAATCAGCTGATCGCTTGCGGCCATCTTGGATTGACAGGTCTTCATACCCCCATACAAGGTTGACATTTGAAATTAAAAAATGGTCCCAATTCTGACAATGCGCATGCGCACATGTTCATTTTAACACGGTTACCGGTTGCATAATGTAACATTATGCAACGGGTGTAGAAATGTATGGCATTGTGATTGCGTTAGCCGTTTTGTAATTAGTAAATTACCAAATGGGAGTAGAAAAAGGTTTTTATGAATTTTTCAACCCAGCGAAGAGCAAATTTGAAAATATAAATGGTACATTTTTTTTGTGCTCCGCCGGGATCCGAATCCACAACCTTCCATTTACGAGTCCGAAGTGTTGCCACTACGGACTACGGACCGGTCCAAGATGCCAACGACACGCGGTGTACCTGAGCGGTCACCCATCCAAGCACTGTCCGCGCCCAATGTTGCTTAACTTCGGTGATCTATGGGAACCGGTGCTTTCAACATGGCTAGCGTCGTTAGTGTAATGTGTCACTTATTCAGTTATTACCTCAGATTTATATTAAAAACAAACACGTGTAAGTTCACGAATGTACTTGCAATATAAACACCAAAATCTCAAATGAATAATAAACCCTCTTGGAAACGTTCCCTGTAGCAGGGGTGACATACGCAAAGTGAACAATATTTTTCAGTACGACAATTTCTTGACTTGTAGGCTGGTGTGATGCTGCCCACCCATACTGTAAAAAAATGTTCACTTTGCCAATGTCACCCTAAAAGTTGCACGGTTATGGTCATCTATCTATAAATCTATAATCTAAGTTGCAAGGATATATTCATTCAAAGCTCTCAGATGTATGCCCACAAACAAACACGTGTAGTTCGCGCTTACAAATGCTGATTGTGTACTTACAAATAAAATTCAAACCTCAAATGAACATAAGCCCTGCAACTCTTGCCGACATTCCTGAAACAGGGGTGACATTGGCAAAGTGAACCTCAGGTTTGAATTTAAATTTGTAAGTACACATTAAAAAAAAATGTAACTTGCTATATATCGAGGGTATACAACCAAAACGCACTAAGTCACATTTGACAATTTTGACTTATTTACCCTGTTATACTTGTTTTTTTCTGATTTTCTACTACCAAAAGACACTAAGTGCTATAAAAAAAAAAGGACATAATGAAAAAACTAAGTCATATTTAAATTTATTATTTCAGCCAAAAACCATTATGCATTATGTTTGTAAAGAATTCAGTTTTTGTTTATTTAATAATGACTTAGTGCGTTTTGGTTGTATACCCTCGATATGTTCATTGACTTATAAGAGTAGGTTGGTATGTGGCTGATTAGTTTGTCAAAGCGTGGGCTCAACGGACGACCAAAATGTATAAGAATAGCACTGTTAGAGTCACTGAAATCTAGGGAGTCTCCCGCACAGGATTTCTTAAAAAAAAAAAATTGTCAGGCATGGTTTTCCTTCACAAGAAATGAAAACCGGCTCCTTCGGGAACGGTGAATAACTCCCCCTTCAAGTTAGGTGATCGTTGTGATAGCGGTTTTAAAAAAAACACTTCTGTCAATGTGAGAAAAAAACACGAAATTTCTTTGCAACCATTCAAGTGAAATTTTGCGCAACTTTTCTGCCATAAATTCTTTACGGCTCTTTATTATTAATTACACATGCAGAAATGTGTGTGATCGCATGGTCTATTGCGTAGACCAGCGCTTCTCAAAGTTGTACGGGATAACGCCCCCCTGTGGGCGCTACAAGCTTAGTCTATAATCTATATTCTAAGCTGCAAAGAAATGTTAACATTTAAGGCTCATATCAAATGCATGCTCACAGACAGGCACATGTAGGTTTGCGTCTACACATTCGCGCGAAACAGGAGTGACATTGGCGAAGTGAACCATTTTTTTACAGTATGGATGGTCAACCTCATACCAACCTATAAGTCAAGGGAGGTATGGATGGACCAAATTCCTGAAATAGCGAATGAATGAGTTATCCAGAGTCATGATTCGTTGACTATAGGTTGGTAAAATATAATTTATTGTCTATGCTCCTGAGCTTGTAGATTGGTATGAGGCTGACCACCCATACTGTAAAAAATAGTTCACTTTGCCAATGTCACCCCTGTTTCAGAGAAGGTCGGCAAGAGTTGCAGGGTGTATGTCCATTTGAGATTCGGGTTTTTATATTGTAGGTCCACATGCGGCATGTTTAAGCGCGAACTTATACGTGTCTACTTGTGAAAATGCATATAATGTGAATCTTTAATGTTACATATATTTGCAACATAGATTAGATTAGATTAGGTTAGAATGGGATATCCAGAGTCATAATAAAGGACAGCTTGTATGAAAAAGGTTATGACTCTGGATGATTAGATTATTTTTTTATTTTTATTGAACCGAGAACCTTGACTTATAGATTGGTATGAGGCTGACCATCTCCTGTAAAAAAATTACGGCATCTATTCTGTTTTTTTTTTAAATAGATTTGTGAAGAGGAATGCAATTCACCAACCTTTTCTGCCTGGCCAGAAACACGTATTAATATCATCAATTAATAATTAATTTTTGTTTATTTTAATGAATTATTAATTTATAATTACTCCATAACATCTGTTGAACCAGGGTCAAAGTGATGGTCAAATGATCCAATCGGTGATCCAACCAATGTTATTCTATTCCTTATGCGCTAGAAAGATCAGCCCTTGGCCATAACAAAAAAAAAAAAAAAAAATGGTGAAATAAGTTTGAGAACCTGTGGAGGAAACTTTCATATGTACTGATCAAATACATTTAGTGAAAATATTTGTTTTTCTTTTCTCAATTTTTCTTTGAATTGCACTTGATTTTCTGGCTCTATGTTACTGCAAACTGTACTTGGGCTTTTCACTTAATTTACACTTAACGCAGCTCAGCTACACATATAGTGTAACTTCTTGTGGAACCTATTCATTTTCACTTGTACTGGGGCTGGCCGTACGCCAACCACTTCAGTTGAAGTGGGGGTTTCCCAGCTCCCCAGGGGCTGATACTCATTTCTTGTCAAGGCTGAGTAAACCTTGATGGTATTTTGTTTTGATTTGAAATAAACACCGAAACGGGAAATCATTTCTGACACCCTCGTTGGTATTCGAACCCGAGCTCTCGGCATGGAATGCAAGCACTCTGCTGACTGAGCTATCGACAAAACTTTAACTGGTAGTTGTTTTTTTATATGAGCTTATTATTTGCATGGAAGTGATTGGCCTTCCTGTGAATATAAAGGATAAAAATTACAGTTGTTTTAATTATTAATTATATCATTAATAATTCAGTGTTTAATGCACTTAGAATTATTTCCTCTATGAATTATTTTCAACAGTACTTATTGTTTTTATTTATTAATTTAATTATTTAAAAATACAACCTTGTGGAGTTGCCGATTTTTCCTTGTTTTTAAATTCCTCCATGCCTTTTATTGCCAACCTTACATATTTAAAAAAAAACTGCACAGAATTTTTGTTCATTCAACCAATAGCCTTTGTGTGAGTTATTTCTAATTTTGTATCTTCATTTTAACAATTTTATCCTCAGTAGGAATAAATTGAATTTATTGTCCACAGGAAGTTACGGGATTTAAACTTGCGCTTGTGTCAATAACGCGTATTCCGCTCGACCATCCCAGGGACTGTTAATAACGTTTAATATTATATCTTTTTAACTTAGATAATATCTATTTTTACATCTTATTTAGAGGGCTCTTGAGATGTGATTCACACAAAAACAACGCTCACCAAATAAATCATCCTAATATTATTTTTATTTTTGATATCGGCGGTTAAAAGGCAGTAGGGCATAAGCGACATAAACTAAATCGTTTAGAAGAGCAGTTTCAAGTTTGAGATTGCAGAAAAATGGCATAACTTTTTTATTTTTTATCATATCCTTAAAATTAAAACTGCTCTATAAATTAAAAAAATAAAACATTAAATTGGCATTCCTATCAATGTGGTTTTACAATGTTTTACGATTTTTTTATGTCACAAGCGCCTTTAGGACAAAAAGGCCAAAATCTTGTCGGTTACATCAAAACCATACTTCGAAAATGCAGTTGTTTGCTTGGGCATAAACAACACAAAAATCATCGTAGAGCTATGGGAGTTAGCGCATTAGAAAGAGCGGAAAATTTCAAGTAACATAGCATTCATAACTCATTGTTGACCAAAATGTCGCTTATCCGGGGATATTGATTTTACATAGGCACTTTATAAAAGAGACTTCAATATTTTTTTGTAATATAACAGTGGTATGAATGTGTGACATGTCTCTGACATAATTCAAGTGATTGTGAAGAGTATGTAGACTGTGCGTGTCCTGTGATGTGATTTGATACAACAAGTGTAGTGGGTCCTCGAGGAGGCCGGGCAGGTGTTGCCAGCGCCGTCATGTTCCTCACCAACGACAACCTGCGCAAGATGAAGAAGAAGGAGCCCCCCATCCTGGGGCTGAGCTATAGGGTGTGTGTGTGTAACGTTCACTTCAATAATGCATATAGTGTAAATTATGTTATTGCCACTGTTATAGAATTCAGCTTAAAAACCATCTAAATGTATAAAAAATAATCATGTACGATGACCGGTCCGTAGTTTTTTTTCTTTTTTTAAAAAAAAATAGATTTGTGGAAAGGAATGCAATCCACCAACCTATTTTGCCTTGCCAGTTGTCTTCATACGAAAGCAGAAGCTTGTGTGCATGCAACGGCATCTGTTGAACCAGGGTCGAAGTTATGGTCAAGTGGGCTAGACGCAAGATTCGAACCAACGTTATCCGGTTCCAAATACTGCGCCTCTACCCCTCGGCCATAACACCGACAAAGTCTAGTCTAATTGTAATGCTCCGGACTCGTAAATGGAAGTTCGTGGGTTCAAATTCCTTTGGGGATAACGCAGGCAAGAATTTACACTATATGCGTAGCTTATTTGCATTTGTTTATGTTCACTATGGACTCATAAACCGCTCAATCAATTGTAATTAAATTTCCTGGAAATGTGTAAATTATTCTCGGAGTGGTTCCTGTACAATTTGGTGCTGATCAAATCGAAAACATTTCCAAATTCCTGATTTTCCAGAAATGTGCTTTCCAAATCAAAACATTCATGTTTCAACTTGGGAAAAAAATGTACTATACAAAGAAATAAAATATGGCTTCCATATTTAAATAAATTAATATTTTGACAATTAATATTAAATTTAAAATTAATAATATTGACCGGTCGATAGCTCAGTTGGTAGAGTGCTTGCCTTCTACCCCGTGAGCTCGGGTTCGAATCCCACCGAGGAGGGTGTCAGAAATGATTTCCTATTTCGGTGTTTATTTCAAACCCCATAATAAAAATACCGGCAAGGTTTACTCAGCCTTCACAAGAAATGAGTACCAGCCCCCTCGGGAGCTGGGAAACCCCCACTTCAACTGAAGTGGTTGGCGTAAGGCCGGCCCCCTTACCTGTAAAAATAAATAGGTTCAACTCGCCACATGCGACCCCTTCGGGGATAACGCGGCAAGAAGTTATACTATATGTGTAGCTTAGTTGCGTTTTTGAGTTGCGTTTTTTTATTGCAATTCAATAAAAGCAAAGTCTAAATATTCACTTTCAAGTATTAATTGTTTCAAAATCAAACGTTTTCGCCTAAGCAATGCATGATCCGGGGCAATGACTGTATGAATTTATTTTTTAACTGAATGAATTTTGTGTATTTATCTGCCAGTCTAAACGCCAAACCCCTGTGATCCGTTCGTAGAATCCCGAGGTTTACGAATAACCTTCTGGAGGTCTCTGCATCAAAGAAGTACAGGTGTACATCATTTTTTAATGTTTTTTTTTGTTTCAGGGTCTCCCAAACGGTGCCGAGAACAACCAAAACGCAGCAAATCAGATCCCCAACGGGCCGTCGTCCCCACAAAAGAGAAACGGCTCCGCATCAAACAGCCCCACCGAGTCAGGAGGGCCGTCCAATCCATCGCCGGCAAAACAACCAAACAACAGCACGCAGAACGGCGACACACACTCGCAGATATCCACCGACAGAGAGTCGCAATCTTCGTCAACGTTACCCAAAATAACGAACCCGTTGTACGGGATAAACGCGGCGTCGCAATACCTCCCGAACCAACCCACAATCGGCGTACACAACCAAGTCTTTAATGGTTACAATTCGAATACGGCGAAGCAGAAAAGCGGGGAATCGACTCATTATCAACAGAACAAGTCTGCGAGTAGATTGCAGGATGATGAAGGGACGCTGGCGCTGTTGAACGGGGTCAGGAAGGCACCGGAAGGTCAGGATAACGAGTCGTTTGTCCCTGAAGAAGAGCTGGAGTCACCTAAGGACATGATTGTGAGCACGAGTCAGCTGGATATGCAGACTGAGACCAGTGCGGCGACGCATTACACCACAGACAATAATGGGAAGATCAATGTGCACGTCACTGTCATGATCAATGCTGGTAAATATACAGTTTTTTAAATCCTCTACTCGTTACAGTGGGCTCGGCATAATCCAGAATCACTCTGCTATGTGACATAATTATAAAATAATCTATAATCTAAGTTGCAAAGATATATCAACATGCAAAACTCAAATCAAATGCATGTCGACAAACAGACACGTGTAAGTTTTCGCTTACGAATGCTGAATGTGTACTTGCAAATTAAAACCAAACCTCAAATGAACATAAACCCTGCAACTTTTGCTGACCTTCCCTGAAACAGGGGTTACATCGGCATAGTGTACCATTTTTTACAGTATGGCTGGTCAGCCTCATACCAACCTATAAGTCAAGGAATACAAACAATTAATTACAGTTGAGTAAATAAAACAAACAATCTCTAAACAATAAGAATTAAAACCTACAAAACAATTCTACTTGAAAAGTACTCAACTATCTCACCCATCCGTGGCTCCTTCTTCCAGGCACCCTGGCCGACTTGAAGAAGCAGCGCGCGCAGATCCGCAACTCTTCGCCCACGGACTCCAGCATGTCTCCCAGCGGCATGGAGCCCCCTCCCTCCTCCTCCAGCCCCCAGCTGGTCTCCCCGTCCACGCCTCCCCCGCCCCCCACGGCCATCGGCGACGTTCCTCGCTTCAGCGGCAACACTGGAGAGGTGGTGGGGGACGCCCGCTCGCATCGGTGCTGCGTCGTTATGTAAACACCTGATACATTCTGTCTGAGTTGTTATACCGTCAAGTTAAAACAATGTCAAGTTCAATTCAGTTGTTACTCTGTCAAGTTCAATTCAGTTGTTACTCTGTCAAGTTCAATTCAGTTGTTACGCTGCCAAGTTCAATTCAGTTGTTACGCTGCCAAGTTCAAGGCAGTTGTTACGCTGACAAGTTCAATTCAGTTGTTACGCTGTCAAGTTCAAGGCAGTTGTTACGCTGTCAAGTTAAAACAATGTCAAATTCAATGCAGTTGATATACATTATTATTCGATGCGGTTGTTACACTGTCAAGTTCAATGCAGTTGATACATATTCATATTTGATGTAGTTGTTACGCTGTCATGTTGAAGAAAACTGATACACTGTCAAGTCAAGTTGAAGGCAGTTGATGCATTGTCAAGTTGGATGCAGTTGATAAACTGTCAAATTGAATGGAGTTGATACACTATCAAGCTGAATGCACATTATAGATTTTTATTTAAGAGTCATATATAACAAATGCAGTTGATGCGCTGTCATTTACGAGCGCTTAAATTTTTATTCCAATTTTGTATTTGTATGCACTTTTCCATAGATTTGATTTCTGAAAGCTCGTATTTCAATTGTACCATCTGTTAGTTGATACACTGTCAAATTAAATTCAATTGTTAGGTTGTCATTTAACAACGCTAAAAAATAGTTCCAACTTGATATCATTCCCAAAGGCATATTTGACATTGAAATTGACAAGTTGGCAGGTTGTTATCTAAACTGTAATTTTTGCTATTTGACATTCCACTGCCTCAAAGGTTTTTGACCTATAAATTGTGTTCATCTACATTCCTTTCAACTGTTGCAATTAAGTTGATACCCTGTCATGTTCAGTGGCAGGTTGTCATTCACAAGTGCTGAAATTCTAAGCTTATTGTTGCTTTTTGACGTACCATTCCAACAACAACAGATTGACCAGTAAGTTGTCCTTTACAGTTTATACAACAACAAAAATTGAACTGTTTTTTTCTATGTTGATACACTGTCATATTCAATGCAGTTGATAGGTTGTCATATAAGAGTGCTTCTTTGGCTATTTGACGTATTATTCCTACAAAGGTTTTTGACCAATAATTTGTAATGTCTTTTTAAGGGTATTGTACTGTACTTATACAAAATTTTAATTTATTATTTTCAATTTGAGAATGAGGTCCGAACATTCGAAATATCCTTCTGCTATGTGATGCCACCCGCAGTTAATTCCCGATAATCAGGGAATTTTTGCTAGCTTACAGCATTTAGTCAGTCAAAGAACACACTAATTTGTATGATTTTTCATAAAATATTACCAAGAAATACACATTAATACTGATATTAATTGTAGAAAATATTTATGGTTGTGAAATTACTTTTAAAACTGAATTTCTTACAGATTTAATATGTACTCAGATATAAGTCAGACTGAAAGCAGTGCTTTGAATATTTATTAAAATCATTTATTTATTTATTTTACCCAATCAAAATTGCATACTCTTTGGATTATTTTGCAGATTCAAACAATTTAGTAGGACCCGGTATTTTCAAGTATAGTAAAATTGACTAAAATGCAATTTTAGTTAAATTTTCATAATCACCAAATTTTGCCAGTAAATATTTAGTTACTCAGCTAACGATTTTCAAGATGGCGTCGTCTTCACTGACAGCAGCTGTTCTTTTTTAATGTAAGGATACATCAAAATTGTTACAAACTGAACATTTTTTGTGTCTTTTCCAGCTTAATGAAGGTTAGGCATTTGATTTTCGTAAACAGTTGTTTGTTTTAAGGCTTTTGAATGGCATTGTAATTATTTCAAGATTTTGGGGCGGGGCTTGTCACTTCGGTAATTCTCGGTTTTAGTTAACTCGAACTGAAGTATTTTGAATAAAAGTTCAAGTAATAGTTAACTTAAGTATTAGTAAACTTGAATATACCGGTTGTATAAGTGCATTATCTTATTTTGCATTAAAATGTTGGTTTACAACATGCAAGAAGTGTGTTTAGAATTTCACATACAAAAGATTTGACAAAAATAAAACCATTGCGCGGATGAGAAAGAAATAATCCGGCCGGATGACGAGGTTTATTTTCGCGCCCTTTTCAATGTTCCGACCTCATTCAAGTCAAAATTGATATAAAAAAAAAAAGAAGAAATTGAAAAGTCTAGGTGTTGCCATTTCAAAACCTATGTAAGTAATCTTGTAATTTATAAAAAAAAAATATATAAATAAATACATATTAATATACTTTAAAATGTAAGAGATTATAACTGATTATAAGGAGGTTTAAAAAAATGATTTTAGGGACGCGACCATAGCTGGGCAAAAGAGATGTCGATCTATAATCTAAGTTGCAAAGATGTCTTACATTTGAGATTCATATTGAATGCATTCCGATAAGCAGACATGTATAAGTTCGGGCGTACGCATACCACATGTGGACTTGCAACATAAAAACTCGATCTCAAATAAACATAAACCTCTGCAACTCTTGCCGACCTTCCCTGAAATAGGGGTGACATTGGCGAAGTGAACCATTTTTTACAGTATCGGTGGTCAGCCTCATACCCGCCCGGCTATGGAAGTTAAATGAGTTGTGTAGAACCAAAGCAGACATGCAAAAAAGTCGCAAACATAGTGGGACTGCTTGCTGCATTGTCCCTGACGAGCGGAACCTATTTATTTACACAGGTTTGGTTCGATATGACTCAAACGTTAAATATATTATACGACTGCTGATTGAAATAGTGAGATTAGAGAGGCAGCTTTGGTTTAGGAGGAATAACTTGAAATAAAGTCAATTATATAGCTCACGCCCGTGTGAGATATCTAAGTATTAACATATGTTTTTAATGCAATTAGATGGGAAATATGTGCAAGATATCTTGAGAAATATATGCAAATACATCTTGAGAAATATGTGCTAGAGATCTTGAGAAATATGTGCATGTACATCTTGAGAAATATGTGCAAGTATATCTTGAGAAATATGTGCTAGATATCTTCATATGTGCTAGATATCTTGAGAAATATGTGCAAGTATATCTTGAGAAATATGTGCAAGATATCTTGAAATTATTTTTTATGTTAAAAAAGAATCAAATCAGTAGAAGTATTACAATAGCACCCCTCGTGAGCGATTTAGTCTTCATGCATTTTATGTAGTGGGCGCAATGGATTTCCGAGACTTTTAATTAAAAAAAAGCCTTCAGTTCTTTACCTGCAATATCATATGAATTTGTGACATTGCTAGGTTTAAGTTGGAATTATGGTTGTTTGACATATTTACAATTATAATAACTACACAGTTAAAAAAAAGTATTCAGACGAACCGTTATAAAGAGAACTTACATAATTCTCGACTTTTCGTTGGCGGCATAGTCAAAGTCTTCAGGACTCTCTGCACGACAACTGAGGATGAACTAGTCGTGCAGGGAGGGTGTCTCCTGAAGATTATTTTCGTTCTGAGGATGAACTAGTCGTCGTGCAGAGATGTTGTCTCCTGAAGACGTTGGCTACATCGCCAACGAAACTTCGAGGATAATGTAAGTTCTCTTATAACAGTTTGTCTAATATCCAAATTAGTTTTTTTAGCTGTGTAGTTATTATAATTGTAAACATGAATTTGACATTTTGATTTACATGGTCAAAGGAAGTTTAGTTTTGAATTTTGTTGCCTATCCATGCTTCAAATGCTGTGAATGTCCCTGACATAACCTTGATTCAAAAGATCTGTGTTCCTATATTTTTCAAAATAAATATTCCTCTCTTTAAAATATTTTTTTTTTGTAATGTCTATAAAATTTATACATCCTAATTGCATTAAAAATATTAAATTAGCTCTATTTATAATTCTACTATGACTATTTAAATAAATTATAATTAATTGTAATCTATATTTTTAATGAATATTAAAAATTAAATTTGCAATAATGATTTTGCCTTGAACAAATATTTGATTATATTTTTTATGGTATTTAATTGTTAATTAATAAATTATTCATTCCTTATTTTTGCATTTATGTATGTGTATACAATTTAAAAAGAAAATGGCAGCAATAATGATAGAAATTTTAAATTTAAATATAAAATATATATATTAATTAAACCGAGTAATGGGTGTTACAGAACCAAAGGCAGAAATTTAGGATTATTTTCAAAATTTACATAAATATTGCCACGTTAAAGGTAAAACTGAATAAGCGCTGATTCACTGATTTGAAAAATCGTGGATAAAACATTTTATTGGGTGTAACTTCTCATAGTAAGTGAACTAGTTATAAGGAAGAGCTCGTGACAAACTTCTAAACTACAGGATTATCACACTTTTTTAGTGTTTTCTCTCGTAGAAAATAGGAAAAAGGTGCATTTATCTGAGGAACCCATGTTAGCTTAATATGTCACTTATTCAGTTTTACCGTTAAGGTATCTACTCGGATATAATAAAAAAACACAGAATGTCATTTCATGCCTTACCATATATTTATCTTATGAAAAAAAATCTTAGATTGCTGCTATTGGTCCTATCTATAATCTAAGTTGCAAAGATATATTGACATTCGAGGTTCAGATTTAATGCATGCCCACAATCAGGCACGCGTAAGTTGGCGCTAACGCATGCTGCATGTTTACATGCAAAATAAACCAAACCTCATGTGAATATAGACTTTGCAACTCCTGCCGACTTTCCTTGAAACTCAGGTGGCTTAAAGTTGGATATGAGGGTAACTCCCGCCATGCTGTAAAAACTTGGTTCACTTATGCCAACGCCACCCCAGTTTCAGGGAATGGCAGAAACAGTCGCAGGCTGTATGTTCTTGTTTGAAATTTTAGTTTTAATTTTATAAGTGCAGCAGGTGTAAGCACGTGTTTATGTTTGCCTGCTTGTGGCAGGGCTGTAGCTAGAGTCGAATTTGAGGTAGGGCAGCATTGGTTACAGGTAGGGCGGAAGTAAAAAAAAAATCATTTTATCTGCTCTCGAAGCACGGGCTCCTAAATCAATCACATAATGATTTGAATCACATGATCACATGATGAATGAATCAGTGATGTACATGGTGTAATATTTTTGACAATGGAACTTCGTAATGCTTGAAGCACAGATCGCTTGAACCATTGCTTGAATTATTTGATTTTGAATTTCAGGTGAACGATATGTTGCGTTTTGTGGTATATGAGTTAGAACGTCGTTCAAATTTGGATCTTTCATACACGTGTATTCAAATAAATTCTGAAATAATCCTTGCTCTTTTTCTTCTTCCAAAATATAATTTCCACGCAGAGCTAATTCGTTGACAATTAGAAATTGCATTAGGTACTTCAACGATACACTTCACGTAATACCTATATTTTTTTCATACTTTTTGATTTATTAACGTTTCAACACTGCTAGATGTAGATATTCATTGTAATTTCTCCTGCCACATCGACATAGCTTGAATATGTGAAATTGATTTTTCATGTTTTGAAAAACAGGGGCATTTTTCCAATTTCTAAATCCTGTGGAAGTGTACGAAGTCTGTTTTTTTTCCATGAAGTAAAAATTGCTGGCATGGATAGCAAAAAGCAGCATCTTTCTAGACAGAATACTGTAACCATTTATAACGCTTGAACCAATCGGAAACAAAGGCTCTGTTATGTTGTTTTGGATATGTGTTTAAAACAACTTGTTTATTGGTTCTCCGATTTGTGCAACATTAGAAGGAATACCAAAGCCAACATTACCAGCATGTGTTGACCAACCTGTTGCCATGGAACTAGGAGTAGCGATTGTACTTTGAACTACAACCTGTTTTGAGCAGTGAGGTTCTTCGTGGTCAATTTTCTCTTCAACTCTTCGTTTTTTTCCAAAGAAACCTCGTATATCCATCGCGAAATCATCAATTAGGTACCAATAATTAGGTACCAACTCTTTGTGTTTAGGTACCCATTTCTTTTCCTACTGCGTAAAGTTTGGTTAATTTCTACTTTTTTTTTTATCTCAAACTATGAACAAACAATTTTTACAATAATTTGTCTTAGTTTTTGGTATTTTTAAGGTAGGGCATTGTGATTTCAAGGTAGGGCATTGCCCCACAATGCCCCCCCCTAGCTACGGCCATGGCTTGTGGGCATGCGTTAAATATGAGCCTTAAATGTGAATATAACTGCGCAACTTAGATTATAGATGTATTTATATATTTTGGTGCTTTATTTTCCCTTGAACGTAGCTCAAATTTTTATTTATATACGCAAACGCAAACGCAACTAAGCTACACATATAGTGTAACTTCTTGCCTGCGTTATCCCCGAAGGGGTCGCATGTGGCGCTTCGGGACCTATTTATTTTTACAGGTAAGGGGGCCGGCCTCACACCAACCACTTTCAGTTGAAGTGGGGGTTTAGGACAATTAGAAAAACTGCTATCTATAATCTTAGTTACAGAGAAATATATTGACATTTAAGATTCATATTGAATGTGTGCTAACAAGCGGACACATGGAAATTCCCACTTACATATATGCCGCGTGTAAACTTAAAAAATAAAAACTCAAATTAAGATAAATCGTGCAACTTGTTCCGCACTTCCCTGAAACGGGGGTGACGTTGGCAAAGCAAAGTAATTTTTACAGTGCGGGTCGTCAGCCTCATACCAACCTATTAGTATAAGCATAATATTATGTATTTTCTCATTTCCAAACGAGCTTCAAAAAATATTCCGACAGGATGTAAAAAATTGACTTTTGTAAAATTCTCTACTGACCAAAAGGACTTTGTAAAACTTTGTAAAATTTAAAACAAAAACATGCTCCCCTTTGACAAATTTTACTTCAGGGCTTCGCGTATAAAAAATTGCGTGAATCTCAACTCGATTGCGTAGGTTCCTGAAATTTTATTTCTCATAGACCCCTTCTTCATAGATTCGAAAATTTTGGGGTTCCCGTAGACCTCCTTAAAATTGTTACGGGTTTTTGTCTAAAATATCGCCGACGCGGGGGGGAGAAGGCATGAAATTTTCAAAATTCATTTTGGCTGTAAAAATTCTGTCGGGGGGGGGGGGGGGGGTAAGACACGTAATTTGATAGATGGGTGGCAACGAGTTTGCATAAATCTTCATAGACCCCTCTTACGACTTGTAGACCCCCATTTTTATGTCACGTTAATGTAGACCCCCAGGGGTAGATATCGACTACTTTGGGAATGACTTGCGTAAATCAAAAATGTATGGAACATACAACGGCACTCCTAGAGTGCGATTCAGTTTTTATACATTTGTTCGATTTACGCAATTGAGGTGCGTTTACGCAAAAAAAATTTACGCGGGCCATAAAGCAGCACAAAAAAATCCCATACTAGCGTTAACGTATTCACACTAAAACCGACATATCCTGTAAAGTCCCTAGTTCAAATACCTACTTATTATAATTAAAATATTTACTTATATATAATTAATGTTCAACTTTCAGTGCCTTATACCCCTTGTACTTTTTCCTTTCATTTGTATTTTTTAAAATATATTAAGCCTTATTTACCATTACAGGGGCGTGCATCCCATACAGGCACATGCGCCTAATAGGTAGGCAATTTTTAATTAAAAATATTAAATTAGGCTGATTTCTTTGTTGAGCGCTGTTTTTGTGTGTATTACACTTCAAGAGCCCTCTGCAATCTTGGTCGTCGCTGTAGTCAAGCAAGTCCCAGTTGCTGTAAGGCTGGATGGACCTTTTGATGACCGGTCTTTGGTAAAGGTTTATGAATTTATCAACCCAGCGAAGAGAAAATTGGAAAATATAAATGGTATATTTTTTGTGCTCCGCCAGGATTCAAACCCACAACCTTCGATTTACGAGTCCGAAATGTTACCACTGGACTACGGACCGGTCACAATATATAGGCAATATATGGTAAAAAACCATTTAAGCTTGATATTCAGATTTAAAATTAAAAAAAATAAGTTGGATTGGAGCCATCGTTAGCACTTCAGTCAATTTCAAATGAGTTATTTTAAAGGAATGTGAGAAAATATTTATTCTTAAATATATTTGCCTATACCCTATGCACGCGCCTGTTAAGCAATCTCTTGTTGTGCATTTGTCTCACTTCTAAGCTGCATTTAGGTGAAACTTCTTGCTCTGCTGCTATGTGGCGAGTTAAACCTTTTATTTTCACAGGTAATGGGACCGTCTTAGCGCCAACCAAATTGGTGGCGCTTTACCTGCTTCCGACGGGGAAGGTTCTCATTTCTTGTGAAGGCTGAGTAAACCTAGCCGGCAGTCTTTTCTTGAAAGCATCCTATATAACCTTCTTTGATTCAATAATACTTAAAAGGAATAAAAGAATTAAACTAAATCTGTTTTATAGACTTTTTTTTTTACAAACATACATTTTTCCTATATTCAGTGAGAATACATATTTAATTTATTGCACTTAATTTTCCGTCCCATTTACCCATTGTGCTCTTTGTCTAGTTTGTAAAATAAAAAACTTCAATATTTACTTTTTTAATGTTAAAAAAAAAAATGTATATTTCTTTATAGTCATCTAATCATAAAATTAAATTTTAAAAATTGTATTATGTGTAAAAAAAAAAAATGTTTTTCTTATTTGGCCATAATCATTAAATGATAAATAATTAATCATTGTGACTAGTAAATTAATTGATTTATCCATTGTTGTATTAATTTAAAAAAAAGTAATTGATTTTAAAAAAAATAATTAACCAGTGTAATTTTTTGTTAATATGAATTAAAATGTTTTTTGTGTCTAAATCTAAGTTGCAAAGATATGTATCATTTGAGATTCATATTAAATGCATTCCCACAAGCAGACACGCATAATTTTGCGCACACATGCCGCATGTGGACCTACAATATAAAAAACTCAATCTCAAATGAACATAAGCCCTGCAACTCTTACCGACCTTCTCTGAAACAGGGGTGACATTAAAGTGAACCAATTTTTACAGTATGGTAGGTCAGCCTCATACCAACCTATAAGTCAAGGAAACCTATAAGTCCTATAAGTCAAGTCATCAATGGAAACATTTATTTTGAAATGTGTCGACTTCTAACCAGTGCAAGCGTCTGCCT
Source organism: Agapetus fuscipes (assembly GCA_951799405.1). NCBI lineage: Eukaryota > Metazoa > Arthropoda > Insecta > Trichoptera > Glossosomatidae > Agapetus > Agapetus fuscipes. Next base: position 914,036 of record OX637339.1, read on the forward strand.
ATTACGTTTGCCTGCCAAGAAAAAAGAAACTCTGGAACTTCCATTCCGACTCAACTGTAAAGTAGAACTGACGCTAAATTAGATTCCACGTATAAGTTTTATTTGGATGTGTATCATGTATTAATTTTTGGCCTCGTTAGTCAAAAAATTACGCTCGTTAAACAATTATTTTTAAATCTTAAATCATTTGTCCATTTACATTATGCTTTTTGTCTTGTTAGTTCAAAAATTGCGCTCGTTAAATGATTTTCTTTGTTCTAAAATTATTTGTCCGTGTATAGAATGCTTTAGTAAATAAAAAAATGCCTCGTTTAATGTTTCCTAACAGCTATCCTTGCCTTTGATTGGTCTCGTTAAGGACCAGCAATATTTCAATCGTACCTGCCTAATCATTTACCTAGCGTACCTAGGTAAACAAATATAATCTTTTTTTTTATTAAATAAAAAATCATTGTTGTGACAAAGGTACTTAATTATTTACATTATAAATAGAAAATTATATAATGTTTTTTTTTTGTGTATCATAAATCTGTATTCTTTACCCCGAGTATACACAATTTTGCGTAAATCTCACCTCTATTGCGTAAATAAAAAATGTATGGAAGTTACGATGACACTCTAAGTCTAGGCGCACACTAGACGACAGGCGACACCGACAGCTTATCGTGGCGACAGGCTGCGGCCGACAGTTTTCATACATTTTGTTCAAAGCTCCGCACACTTGGCGTCTGAGTTGCAGAGATTCGGCGACTTGCTGCGGAAGTCGCGCGCGCTCGCTTCTCGTTGCCGCGACAGTCGCGCCACCCACGCGCACACTAGACGACAGTCGCTCGACTATACAGTATACCTACCCATATACTCTGTGGCATGGCTTGCTGCAAGACGTCACAACTACAAGTCGCGGCGACTGTTGCCGACACAGCCGCACACTGGAAGACTAGTCGCGGTGACTGTCGCGGCGAAAAGTCGTCTAGTGTGCGGAGGGTCTTAACACATTCGCGGACACACGAAATGTGAAGCAGGCTAGAAAAAACACACTTATTTCATCATCTCAAATTGTATTTTTATTTTAATTGTTTTTTTTTTTTTTTTGACATCCAGGGACGATACGGCTATTGCTGTGTTCTTTGGATTGCTGTAGGGACGCACGGATGCTACATGTATGCAAGTTCTATCAGAAATAGCCGTTTTGTCCCTAGTAATAACGTTTTATCACGACGGCTATTACCGTTTCGTCCAGTCCTAGACAAGCTCATAGAGCGGCTATAACAGTTTCGTCCGCGAACGTGTTAAAGAGTAATTTACTTTTTATACATTTTTTCGATTTACGCAATCGAGGCAAGCTTACACATTTTTTGTACACCTGGACCTGGCTTTACAATTGACGAGACACTGTTTATCATTGAATCGTTTGTTTCTAATCGTTAATCACTTTCTTTTATGCAAGATTAATCAATGATTTGTGTAACGATATAACAGTCGCCATGCAAGATTTCGCACGTTTAATAATAAAGAGCAATAGCTCTAAAATTGGGAAAATCAAGATTTTGTAATAAAACGCTAGAACAATGCGAAAAGAATAGGTAAGTAGAATGCGACAACCGTTCAATTTGGACGAATATGACCGAGATAAAACATCGGCCGCCTTTTTCATCCCATACAAGTTGTACTGGTTGTCTGAACTTCAAACGTGATTTCCCAACATTCTTATTTTTTGAGTTATTGCTCTTTATTATTAAGCGTGCGATTTGTTAAAATGTAATTTATTTAAAATAAAGTAATGTAACATTAAAACATAAAAAAAAGTCTTTTAGGTTATGTAACATGTAGAAATACTTTCCCAGTGGTCCAACTTAAAGTGAAAAATATGTAATTTTTTTTGTGAAATATGCATTAAAATGTCCTGATTTCTTTCCTGAAAAAGTATCACTTGCTTGTACTTAAATTATTATTTTTGTATATTTTTTAATACGTTGTACTTTACGAGTAAGCATTGTATATTTGTACATTATTTCTACAATTGCTTCTGATGAAATAAAACATACTTTATCCACATTTTTCGTTTAAATCGATACCTTAAAGGTAAAACTGATTAAGTGGCGTATTAAACTAACATTGGTTTCTCAGATAAATGCACCTTTTCCCCTATTTTCTGCGTGAGAAAACACTAAAAACAGTGGGAAAATCCTGTAGATTAGAAGTTTTTCATGAGCACTGCCTTATAATTAGTCCACTTACTGTATCTGTAACTCTGTCGCCATTCCGCTAGGGGTGGCCAGAGCCGCTGCAGAGCTGCCTCCATTTTTTCCTATCTTGCTATGATATATTTCTCAAATCAATGAATCAGCACTTATTCAGTTTTACCTCTAAGGTGGCGAATTGAATAAATAAATATTAAAATGCTTTATTTTTGGTTAGCGCTGTTTTTGTGTGAATCACACCTCAAGAGCACTCTACGAGCTTGAAGGAAGCGCCAATTACACTAGCAAGACACATCGCCCCCTCAGTGCTTGTTGTCGTGTCGGCGTGGCAACGCAACTAAGCTACACATATAGTGTAACTTCTTGCCGTGTTATCCCCGAAGGGGTCGCATGTGGCGAGTTGAACCTATTTATTTTTACAGGTAAGGGGGCCGACCTTACGCCAACCACTTCAGTTTAAGTGGGGGGTTCCCAGCTCCCGAGGGGTCTGGTACTCATTTCTTGTGAAGGCTGAGTAAACCTTGCCGGTATTTTATTTTGGGGTTTTTTTTTGAAAGAGATGATGAAAGTATGAATTATGAATTTAAAATTAATGGAATGAATGTTGATGTCGTAAATGAGTTTGTATACCTGGGAAGTAAGTTTGAAAAAGATGGAAGAATGACCGGTGAATTTGAAAGAAGAATAATGAAAGGCAGGTGCGTACTGGGTGCTACCGCTAGCATCGCCAGGAACCAGAATCTCTCAAAAAATGTTCGACTGGCGGTGCACGGTGGTATACTAGTGCCCACTCTGATGTATGGAAGTGAAGCCTGGACGGTGAGTGAAAGTGAGATTAGTAAAGTCCATACGGTAGAAATGGATTACTTAAGAACTATGATTGGAAAAAGACGGAGTGATAGGGTGAGGAATGATTTTGTTAGAGAGGAATGCGGTGTAAGAGAAAGTGTGAAAGTAAAGATTAAAAGAAGTATACTTAGATGGTTTGGACATTTGGAGAGAATGAATGAGGAAAGAATGACGAAGAAAGTATATGCTGCAAGAATTGATGGATGTCGTGGAAGAGGAAGACCGAGAAAGGTATGGATGGACCAAATTTTCGAAATAGCGAGTGAATGGGATATCCAGAGTCATAATAAAAGGAGAGCTTGTATGAAAAAAGTTATGACTCTGGATGAAATGAAAGAAGTATGCAAGGACAGGAAGAAGTGGCGGCTAATCTGCAATGCTGATTTTTAATGTTGGTTTATTGGCTTGCTACATTTTTTGCACAAGACATTTTTTACTTTTTTTGTATAGATTTATTTTTAAGGTTTTGTGGTTTTCTTATACTTAAATGTTATTTATTACTCGTATTCCTTGACTTATAGGTTGGTATGAGGCTGACCACCCATACTGTAAAAAATGGTTCACTTTGCCAATGTCACCCCTGTTTCAGGGAATGTCGGCAAGAGTTGCAGGGCTTATGTTCATTTGAGGTTTGGATTTTATTTGTAAGTACACAATCAGCATTTGTAAGCGCGAACTACACGTGTTTGTTTGTGGGCATACATCTGAGAGCTTTGAATGAATATATCCTTGCAACTTAGATTATAGATAGATATAGTTTGAAATAAACACCGAAACGGGAAATCATTTCTGATACCCTCGGTGGGATTCGAACCCGAGCTCACGGCATGGAATGCAAGCACTCTACCAACTGAGCTAACCACCGGACCTAACCCAGCGCTTGTGTGTATTACACTTCAAGAGCCCTCTGTGAGCTTGGTCGTCGCTGTAGAAAGCGCCAATACTCAAGCAAGACCCAGTTGCTGTAAGGCGGGATGAACGTCTTAGTGACCGGTCTTTGGTCAAGGTTTATGAATTTTTCAACCCAGCGAAGAGTTAATTTGTAAATATAAATGGTATATTTTTGTGCTCCGCCGGGATTTGAATCCACAACTTTCCATTGACGAGTCCGAAGTGTTGCCACTGGACTACGGACCGGTCCAAGAAGAGAATTACAAGAATTAATTTAGATTGTACTGTTTTGTATTGATTATGTAAGTTTTTTTTACGTTGAATCATTCAGTTGATTACATTTTTCCAGCAATTATATAAATCAATTGACCAATCATCAATTATGAAATATTTGAATGATTTCGAGTCTATAAACCAGTGTGTAACGTGCATAAAACTGATAAGATTCCTTCACATAAACTTGCCCAACGATTTTTATAGAAAAAAAGTCTTATCTCAATTCATAAACAATATTTGCATTACTCTGAAATATTTCTAACAAGCCAATTAATTTAATTTCTATTCATTAATCAATATATATACCTGAAAAATATTCTAACCAGTAAATGACTGTAACTTTTGTTTTCGCCAAAAATAAAACAGTTGTTTCATTTTCGTTTCGATAGCGTCTCGTCATGGATATTTAAAATGTTATTTGAAGGAAAGAAAATTTACCTTTCTTAAAACAGTCAACGATGCTGCAGAAAGAGTTGTGAAAATAATGAAAATTTTCATGGCAAAGAAACGACCAAAGAAGAACAGATGCAGTACCATTTACGCTGCGTTCAGTACACAAAAAACTGTATATTTACTGCAAAAAAGAGACGCTCAAGAAAAAATATCTTAAAAAAAGGAAATAGTTTTTTTGCTTTTAATAATATATTTTCCCATTATTCACATATGTTTTGGTTTATTTTGGCACTTAAGAATCATCATAAAATTGGAACTACCATCATATCTAGAAGAAGTGAATTTCTCTTATTTTGAAAAACTTTGAGGCCTCGTTGGCACGGGTTAGAATCATCGTATAAATATGAAATTTCGTATCTGAATAGGTTATAGTAATTGTAAAAAAGTATGCGTTTTCAAAATCAAAAAAAATTTTTTTTGGCCATATAAGGGACACTCTAATGGTTGTGCTACATACATGTGCACATATTATCATGAATTATTGTAATCAGTTTTCTCACAGTTTATTGACGTTCATCTCTGACTCTTCACATGACCCTGATCTAGACATCGCAACACGAGGAAGACTTTCCATCTGTAATCTAAGTTGTACAGTGATAAATACACAGAATGCAACACTAAAATCACTTTTTTCGGGCTATGTAGCCGTGGTCTGGTAGATTCTTTCCGGACAGTTTCAGCAGATCCTGTAAGAAGATCACAGCGACTAGCCAACCGCTGATAATGCCCATCGGAGCAATGGGCGAAACTGTCCGGAAAGAATCAACCAGACCACGGCTACATAGCCCGAAAAAGGTGATTGTTGTGTCCACAAGAACCGGCCGTGAAAGCTTCAATGTACAACTAAATTTTTTATTTGAATAGGTATATATTTAATATGGAAAAACCCACACCCGATCAAACATATATTAAGTTTGATGCTGGAGAGATGTTTTTTGGGATCTGTTGCTGTGGTCTATTGGAGCTGAAGCTTTCGGACGATTCACCCATGTCTGCGATGCACTGCTTCAGCTTAGACATGGGCGAAATGTTCAGAAGCTCCAGCTCGATCCCGCAGACCACTGCAAAAGATCCCTGAAAACATCTCTCCAGCATCATCAGCCGGCCGCGTAAGCCTAAAACTCTTATGTTTAATATTTTTTAGGGTTTGGTGGCTTACACAGTGAAAGTCCATTGTATATTAATTAAATAAAACACAGTTTCAATTCACTTTTATATTCTTTTAACTTTGTCTAATGTTTTCGCCTACAAGGCTAGATTGTCCTGATGATGCCTTGTAGGCGAAAACGTTAGACAAAGTTAAAAGAATATAAAAGTGAATTGAAACTGTGTTTTATTTAATTAATATCTTATGTTTAAGTTTGCGCTTACGCATGCTGCATGTGTATTTGCAAAATAAACCAAAACCTCGGACGAACACAAACCGTGCAACTCTTGCAGAATTTCCCTGAAACACGAGTGACATTAGCAAAGTAAAGGGGCGTATAAGGAAATGTGAACTAAAAAAAATACCCAAACCTCAAAATATGAACCCTGCAACTATTGCAGAATTATCTTGAAAAGGGGGTGGTGTTCGCAGAAGTAAATCAGTTTTCTACAGCATGGCATGTCAGCCTCATACCAACCTATAAGTTAAGGAGCATTATTCGGATGATCCATTGTACTGCTGCCATCCTTTTTTATATTTATTTAATCCTGCTATGGTCATTACCGCGCCAGAGGTGGTATCAAAATAGTATATTATCCTCTCACCTCCCACCAAATGCGACCCTCAGAATCTGGACCATAAAATTGCCCTACATGAGCGGCTGAGCTGCATTTTCCTATTGTGTTTGCTTGCCATTAGTGGTAACGTAACTAAGCTACACATACAGTGTAACTTCTTGTCGCTATTTACCCGAAGGGTTCGCAAGTGGCGACTGTAACCTATTTATTTTTTCATGTAACGGAGTTATGAAACTTCCGCCAACCACTTCAGCTGAAGGGGAGGTTTCCCAGCTTCCGAGGTTGCTGGTACTCATTTCTTGTGAAGGCTGAGTAAGGCTTGGTATTTTATTTTGGCTTTGAATTACACACCGTAACGCGAAATCATTTCTGACACCTTTGGTGGGATTCAAACCTGAGCTTTGCTTTTAAATGAAAAGAAGACAAAGTGCATTAAATTCTCGCTACCCAATGTTAAATATTTAAATACAAGTATTACTATTAAAGGCGAACAGCTTGATCCTGTGGATTTCACTGTTTTTCTCGGCATTACTCTAGATTCTAAATTGCAATGGGGGGCACACATTAATAGCTTAGCCGAGAAACTTAGTTCTGCGGCATATGCCGTTAAAAGAATAAGAAATTTAGCAAATTTGAACGCTGCAAAATTAGTATATTTCAGTTATTTTCACAGCTTAATGTCGTATGGCATTCTGTTGTGGGGTCATGCTGCCGATGCCTATTTTTATTTATTTATTATTTTGTAAATCTGCTGGCATCTCTGAAAAGGCTGATAGTTTTCTATTGCATTTTTCACATTCCCCAATCACAATTATGTATTTTTTAAAGGTTTGTGTATTGACATGGTGAAGATTCAACAATTTTTTTCTACACAAGTCGATTTATTTCCCCCGAGTGCTATCGGTGCTTTATTATTGTACATACATTATTATTTTAAAGTGTATTTTAATTTTTGTTTCCTTAACTGACTGCTATGTATTTTCAAAATAAATTAAATAAATATTTAATTTTAATTTGGTTTTTATTGAAATTTATTCTAACGGGGCTATTCTTAGACATTTCAGTCATCGGTTGTGCCCACGCTTTGACAAACTGATGATGCATTTGTCAATCCAAGATGGCCGCAAGTGAACAGCTGCTTTGTCTTCATACAAATATTACAAAACTTGGTAGGTAAGAATGACCGTGCTGATGAAACTTCCAGCGCAGGCACTATTAGTTTGTCAAAGTGTGGGGTCAACCGACGACTAAAATGTCTAAGAATACCGCATAAGAATTTATGTTACCCCTATTACAAAACATAGTGTGAATTTCCCATTAAACACAACTAAGCTACACATAAATTTGAACTTCTTATTGTATTCTCACATGCATGTGGCATGTGGAATCTATTTATTTTTACAGGTCAGGTATTTGAGAAAATATTGAAAAAACATTCAAGAAATTTAAGTAGTTTTCTTAAAAACTATTAACATTATCAAAAATTGTCTCCTAGAGAGACTAAATAATCTATAATTCTGTAATTAAAATGAAAAAATATATATATTTCCAAAATATAAAACTTAAAAACTGTGAAAAACGTTTTTTTTTAAATATGTTTTAGGGCGACATTTTTTTTTTGATAGATTTGTGGAAAGGAATGCAATCCAACAACCTATTTGGCCTGGCCAGTTGTCTTCATGCGAAAGCAGAAGCTTGTGTGCATCCAACGGCATCTGTTGAACCAGGGTCGAAGTTATGGTCAAGTGGGCTAGACGCAAGATTCGAACCAACGTTATCCGGTTCCAAATATCGCGCCTCTACCCTCGGCCATAACACCGACTTTCAAGTTATACTTTTTGAAACCTTTATAATTTATCTATAAATAATTAATAAACACGCCTTTTTACTAAGACCATAAAATATAAGATTTAAAAAAAAAAGGACATGCTTAGGGTATAGGAGTCTCTTAAATATATCTACACTTAGTGATGGGAGATGGATGGGAGCTTCTGCAATCTAATCTAATCTAAGCTGCAAAGATATATATCATGATTTATATTAAATGCATTCCCACAAGCAGACATGTATAATTTCGCGCTAACACATGCCGCATGTGGGCCTACAATATAAAAACCTAATCTCAAATGAACATAAGTCCTGCAACTCTTGCCGTCCTTTCCTGAAACAGGGGTGACATTGGCACAGTGAACCATTTTTTTTTACAGTATGGGTGGTCAGCCGCACACCAACCTATAAGTCAAGGAACATACATATTTTTAAACCTATGTATAAGAATGTTTATATTTAAAAAGAAAAGAGTTGGTAGGTATAATTTCAAGTAGGTAAGTAGGTTACTTGAAGTTTAAAAAAATGTAAAAGTGACATCTTCTTTGACAAAAACTGGTCCATGATTCACTTCCATACGTAACAAAGGTTACGTATTGCGTGATAATAGTTTGAGGCACTTGCCGTGATGAAAGAGTAAAGACTGGTATCAAGGCTGACGAATACCCGCTCATGGTCGTTACATCAGAGGAGCCTCTTATAACGAGGCTGTTCGATAGAGGCGCTTATTCGTTGTGTGAAAAACTAGTATTTCGATACCATAAATGACTATTTTCTACGAGAGAAAATACTAAAAAACGTGTAAAAATCCTGTAGTTTAAAAGATTTCCACGAGCACTTCATTATACTAAATGAGTTCACTTTACTATGAGAAGTTACACCCAAGAAAATGTTTTATCCACGATTTCTCAAATCAGTGAAGCAGTTTAAAGTGGTGATATGGGGATCAATAATCTAAGTTGCAAGGATATATTCATTCAAAGCTCTCAGATGTATGCCCACAAACAAACACTTGTACTGTGTAGTTCGATTTATTTATTTTTACTTTCTACATGATGAATAGCGCAGTTTTTGTGTGTGTCACACATCAAGGGCTCTCCATATCACGAATAGCGTATTTTATAAAGGAGCCATTCCAATGCTCCCTTACTGACAACAAACTGACAACAGATTTCAAAACCCTCACTCCGGGTGGCAGTTTTATTTCACTCCATCTGTCTTACAAACTGGAAAGAGCGATCCCCAAAATTAGTGCGTATTAGAAGGCGAGGCAACCTGACGGCATAGAGCGAATCATTATTTTTTATGTTTTAAAATTAAATTTGAATAACTTTCTTGCCTAATGCCTTACATGCCAAACAAAAACGGCAGATTTTGGGAGACATCAATCTTTAATATTTTCCGTAAACTTTACATTACTCAAGTTTTGCAGCTCGTACTAAGGGTACAGATTGGTATGAGGCTGACTAGCATTATTTAAAAATGATTCGTTTTAGCCAATGTCGTCCCTAGCACTGCCTTGAGAAAAAGTTGTTCTTGGGTTGTAGTTTTTTTCAACTAGTGTTTTGCTCGTCCTGTGAATTACTCCTTATGCGAGAGCCAGTGTATCAGATGGATCGATGCTGTGACGTCACTGATTGTGTTACGTCAGTCGGCCGCGCGTTCTGGGCAACGTTGGACGTGCGTGTGTAGAGGAGACTGAGCCAAATTTTACATTAAAAAATCCCACCGGCGCAGTTTGACAGCTTGGAACAAAAAACCGCGGAGTTTTTCACATAATTTATGTTTAATTTTTTTTCAAAGTTTGGCAGAAAAATGAAACCACCACAAACGAATGTGAGTATTAATTCCTTAAATTATATAAATTTCAACACATTTTTGCTTAACAATTTGATAAAATTTATGCATTAATCAAAAACGGTAAAAATAATTCGTAGATTTATTTCGGCCGTTGCGCAATCCCTAGATTTCAAGGTTTTTCAAAGTTTACGACGAAAAATACAATTTCTCTATTTTTATTTATCTCTCAGTCGCACATACATTTATTTACATTTGATTTCCGCTCTATACGCAATTTACGAGAGTAATCACATTCAAGTTCACGTGTTCACATGCTGCATGTGTAAGGAATATCGGTGATTTCTAGAACTTCGTATTTAAGTTGTAATCTAAGTTGCAGAGATGTTTATTGACATTTGATTTTCACTCTATACGCGCATACCAACGATTTACGAAAGTATAGTCACTTTCAAGTTTACGCGTTAACATGCTGCATGTGTAAGGAATTACGGTGATTTCTAGAACTTCGTTTAAGTCGTAATCTAAGTTGCAAAGATGTTTATTTACATTTGATTTCCACTCTATACCTACGTGCATACCTACGCATGTAACAATTTTAGGTTTACGCATTCACATGCTGTATGTGTAGGTTATTAATTAATGCGATGATTTCTAGAACGGAGCTTATAGCGAAATGAGTAAAGTATGTACGGTGGAAATGAAGCATTTGAGAAGTATGACAGGAAAAACTCTGAGGGATGGAGTTAGGAATGAATGGGTAAAAAAAGAATGTAATTTGAAAGAGGATGTGAAAGTTAAAGTACAAAAGAATGTGATGAGATGGTTTGGGCATGTGGAAAGAATGAAAGATGATAGACTGACAAAGTATAAATTAAAATTAAATTAGGCTGATTTATTTGGTGAGCGCTGTTGTATGTGTGTGTATCACACCTCAAGAGCCCTCTGCGAGCTTGGTCGTCGCTGTAGAAAGCGCCAATTCTCAAGCAAGACCCAATTGTTGTAAGGCTGGATGGACCTTTTGATGACCGGTCTTTGGTAAAGGTTTATGAATTTTTCAACCCAGCGAAGAGCAAATTTGAAAATATAAATGGTATATTTTTTGTGCTCCGCCGGGATTCGAACCCACGACCCTCCAGTTACGAGTCCGAAGTGTTACCACCTGGACTACGGACCGGTCAAAGTATGTATACAAAGAAAGTGTGAAAGGAAAAAGAGGGAAGGGACGACCGAGAAAAGTATGGAGTGATCAGATTGAGGAGATTGTGAAAGAATGGGATATACAAAGTGAGCGTAAAAGAAGAAAATGCATGAAAAAGGTGATGGATATGAAGGAATTGAAAGAACTATGTCAGGATAGGAAAAAATGGAGGCAACTCTGCAGAGGCTCTGGCCACCCCTAGCGGAATGGCGACAGAGTTACAGTTACAGTTACAGAGCTTATCTAACCTAAGTTGCAAAGATATTTTCAATGTGTTTTCACTCTATATGCGCTACCTTCTCAAGCAAATGCTATTATTTTACGCGTAGTTACACATGCTGCATGCGTAAGTGATTAGTACGATAAACTGAGTTTAATTTAAGTTGTAAAGATATCAAGTGAGATAAACCTTCTCAAGTAAGTGCATTACGCATACACATGCTGCATGTGTTTTTATGATAAACCCTACAACTCAACAAAATGATAAAAAAGTACCTACTTAATCTAAGTTGCAGGTATGTTTATTTACATTTGACTGCCACTCTTATGCACATACTCGGACACTTTTATGTTCACGCATACACATGCTGAATATACTTATCTCAATAAAGCAACTTTTGCATTTTATTTTTAAAAAGATTAAAAATAAAAAAATAACCAAATTAATTTAAAATTTTATTATTCTAAAAAACAAAAAAAAATGTTTAATGTGCCAGTTAAAATCGTGTCTCTACGTAACTCTTTCTTATATTTGTTTCACCCTTTGTATTAAACAATGTAAGATTATTTTTTTTTTAACTACAATTTTTTTTAATTTGGAACTTTTTTCTCGGCGAGCATAAATGCGTCAGTCGTGTATGAGACTATCGTCCTTAGCAAGCAATAACAAAATATTTATATTCGCTTTCCCAAGCAACGCGCGATACACAATATTGTGTTTTTCTTTATTTACGTTATTCCTTGACTTATAGGTTGGTATGAGGCTGACCACCCATACTGTAAAAAATGGTTCACTTTGCCAATGTCACCCCTGTTTCAGGGAAGGTCGGCAAGAGTTGCAGGGCTTATGTCCATTTGAGAATTGGATTTTTTATATTGTAGGTCCACATGCGGCATGTGTAAGCGCGAAATTATGCATGTCTGCTTATGGGAATGCATTTAATATGAATCTCAAATGATACATATATTTGCAGCTTAGATTTAGATTTAGATTAGAAGTAGGTATTAAAAATTATCGATAAAAATATTTTCAGTCACTTATCCTTAGATATCCGCTATTTTTTTCTTTTGATAATTTTTATCAATCTTATCTTTATAAAATTATCAACAAAAATTGCTATCACAAAAAAATAACATTGAAAATTTATATTTTGTAATGTTTATATAATTTAAAAATACTGATGTATGTTTCTGCAATATATAATCTATCTATAATCTGAGTTGCAAAGATATATCGATACCTTAAAGGTAAAAGTGAATAAGTGACATCTTTAGCTAACATGGATTTCTCAGATAAATTCACCGTTTTTTTTCTACTTTCTACGAGAGAAAGCACTACAAAAGTGTGATAGTCCTGTAGTTTAGAAGTTTGTCATGAGCACTTCCTTACAATTAGTTCACTTACTATGAGAAGTTACTCCCAATAAAATGTTTTATAAACGATTTCTGAAATCAGTGAATCATCACTTATTTAGTTTTACCTTTAAAGTGGCGATATAATCGTCTAAGATTCATATTGAATGCGTGTCCACAAGCAGACATACATACGTTTGCTCTTACAATCATACCTATAGCTAATGCAGACCTTCCACAAAACAAATATGTAAAAGCAAAGTGAACGAATTTTAACAGTAGGAGTGGTCAGACTCATACCAACCTATGCGTCAAGGAACATAATAACATTAAGTAAGTACTTAATATGACTGTTTTTTGCATGTTTTTTGAAGCGTTCACTTTTTTATACGACTAAAGTTTTAGAACCTTCTGTTTGCAATTTTATTTATGTTTTTACTTTCACTGGTGACTTTCGCAATGCGATTCTTTTTGCGATCTCAAAAATAACCAGCACTGAACTTATATTATCTTAGTTGCACGTGCAGAAACGGTAAAACCTATATTTAAATGTACAAATTCACTTTTTTAATTTTAATTTTCCATAATAATCTATAATCTAAGTTGCAAGGATATATTCAATTAAAGCTCTCAAATGCATGCCCACAAACAAACACGTGTAGTTCGCGCTTACAAATGCTGAATGTGTACTTACAAATAAAATCCAAACCTCAAATGAACACACCCCCTACAACTTTTGCCGGCCTTCCCTGACACAGGGGTGCCATTGGCAAAGTGAACCTTGAAAAAAAAAAACAATGTGAAATTGGAAAAGTGATTTTAAAGTAATTTAATCTAGTTTAATTTTTTTAAGGGTAATTTTAAAGTAACACAGTGAAAGTCTATTGTATATTTTTATAAATTCAATTGGAAAAACAAAGTTTTAATTCAGTTTTAATTATTTTTTTGCTCAAACGTTTTCGCCTAATGCATTATTAGGAGCATAATAATTGTTACAAATATTTTTACTTTATTCGTTCTAGAATGTATATACATAGTTTAATGTTAACTTGATTTTAAGTGTTTTAATTATTTGACTCTCCGAAATTTTTGTGTTCCTTGACTAATAGGTTGGTATGAGGCTGATTCCCTATGCTGTAAAAACTTGGTTCACTTTTGCTAATATCACCGCAGTTTCAGGTGGTGGTTTTGACGCCCTCTGTAGGATTCGAACCCGAGTTATTGGTATGGAATGCAAGCAACCTACCAATAGAGCTATCGACCGGAAAGACAAAAACAAATCTGGTGCTTCCTTTCCGACTCCATGAACTGCATTAGGCTCCACTCAAAAGCCTTATTTGTACGGTCGATAGCTCAGTTGGTAGAGTGGTTGCATTCCGTGCTGTGAGCTCGGGTTCAAATCCCACCAAGGGTGTCAGAAATGATTTCCCGTTTCTGTGTTTATTTCAAACCCCAAAATAAAATACCGACAAGGTTTGCTCAGTCTTCACAAGAAATGAGTAATCCCCACTTCACCGGAATTGGTTGGCGTAAGTCCGGCCCCCTTACGTGTGAAAATAAATAGGTCCCACAAGCCACATGCGATACCCTTCGGGGATAACGCGGCAAGAACTTACACTATATGTGTAGCTTAGTTGCGCATTTTCGGATTGGCGTATCACAGGATGATGAAAAAAGTTTGAAGTCTTAACTGATATAAAAATAAAATACCTGAACCAAGAATGACAATGAACATGACTGCCTACCATTAAGCAGAGAAAGCTTATGTACTTCGGTTACATTATTAGAAATGAGAAGTACCGTCTCCTTCATCTTATCATACAGGGTAAGATTGAGGGGAGAAGATCTCAGGGACGCCGAAGGACATCGTGGCTGAAAAACCTGCGACAGTGGTTTGGCAGAAGCGCCAAGTCCCTGTTTCGAGACGCAGCATCTAAAGTGAAAATAGCCATGATGATCGCCGATCTTCGATAGAAGTGGCACAAAAAGAAGAAGAAGAACATGACTAAATTTAGGAAGTCATCGATTTTGGAGCTCGCTATGAGCTATGACCCCGTTTTTTCTTTACACAGCCTTGCATAGAATTCCAATAAACTAAGCCCCTGTACCCTTGAAGAGCCATATTGCGTTAAAAATTCATTGTATTCTATATATATACGTGTGAGACGTGAGTGTTTGACGAAATAATCAATTTATCACTTATATAAGGTTCCTTAACATATAGGTTGGTATGCGGCTGACCACCCATAAGATAAAAAATGGTTCACTTTGCCAGACAAGAGATGCAGGGTGTATGTTCATTTGAGATTTGAGTTTTTATGTCGTAAGCTCGCATGCGGTATGTTCAAGCGCGAACTTACATATACTACGTAGTACGTGTCTGCTTACTGTGAGAATGCATATAATATGAATCCCTAATGTTACATATCTCTGCAACTTTAATTAATTGATGTTAGACCGGTCGATAACTACGTAGAGTGCTTACATTCCATGCCGAGAACTCGGGTTCGAATCCCACCGAGATTTTCAAAAAATGTTTCGGTATTTGTTTCAAACCCAAAATAAAATACTGGCAAGGCTTACTCAGCCTTCAAAAGAAATTATTTCAAGCTCCCTCGGGAGCTGGGAAATCCCCACTTCAACTGAAGTGGTTGGCGTAAGGGCGCCCCCCTTGCCTGTAAAATAAATAGGTTTCATTCGCCATGTAGTTACTCTATATGTGTGGAGTTAAAAGTAGCGTTTTAGCGATGTTAATGAATTACATTTTCTAACGAGATTTTAGTTTTTACGTTGTATGTTCACATGCGGCATGTGTAACAACTCGATTCTAATCTAATCTAATCTAATCTAATCTAAGGTGCAAAGATATATATATCACTTAAGATTTATATTAAATGCATTCCCACAAGCAGACACGTATAATTTCGCGCTAACACATGCCGCATGTGGACCTACAATATAAAAACCCAATCTCAAATGAATATAACCCCTGCAATTCTTGCCGTCCTTCCCTGAAACAGGGGTGGCATTGACAAAGTGAACCATTTTTTACAGTATGGGTGGTCAGCCGCATACCAACCTATAAGTCAAGGAACCCCAAAATTCCCCTTCAAATTTCCCGTTTAAAATGAGGCAAAAATGATAATAAGGTAGACTGCATGGTTTCAATGGGGAAAAAATACGTAATGTTTTTGTTGTTGTTTTAAATGTATTTTTTTACTTTGTGCCTATATTTTTAAACTACTTTGATGCCTCGTTTTATAGGGAAGCCAATGGGACTCGAGTTGTTGGCACCCTTCGCCACTGGTCTGCTACGTTATTATTGACCGTACTTGAAGTTGACGATTAACGAAGTGTTGTTTATGATTAACGAATTCCAACTGCGTCATCTAATGTGACTCGACACACGCGGAGAAAATAAATTATATAGAAATGGAAACAAATAAATAACTACTGAGTCTACACCTGCGTACTTGACTCCTATTTGCGACCCAGTCAATAAAACATTCATGATCCGTCCGTTATCATTCATAAAGTTGCATGGGTACCTATGTATGAGTGGTTTATAATACCCCAACAGTGCTATTCTTAGACATTTTAGTCGTCGGTTGAGCCCACGCCTTGACAAACTAAGATGCCTGGGCTGGAAGTTTCATCCCCATGGTTATTCTTACCTACCGAATTTAGGTAATATTTGTATGCAATATAAATCAGTTGTTCACTTGCAACCATCTTGGATTGACAGGTCTTCATACAAATGCATCATTAGTTTGTCAAAGCGTGGGCTCAACGGACGACTAAAATGTCTAAGAATAGCACCGTTAGATTATAGACTATTGGTTCATTATGACGCGTTTACCTGAAACAGTGGATCATTGGCAAAAGTGAACCAAGTTCTTACAGCAATAATGATATACTTGGTGAGCGCTGTTTTTTGTGTGAATTACAACTTAAGATCCCTCTGCGAGCTTGGTCGTCGCTGTAGAAAAAACCCATTCTCGAGCAAGACCCAGCTGTAGTAAGACTGGATGGAACTTTGGTAAAGATTTATGAATTTTCACCCAGCGAAGAGCATATTTGAAAACATAAATGGTATTTTTTTGCGCTCCGCGGGGTTCGAAACCACAACCTTCCATTTACGAGTCAGAAGTTATAACCACTAGACTACGGACCGGCGGTTATCATTCATAAAGTTGCATGACAGCGTTTTTAGCGCGCGTCAAGGGGCGTAAACCGTATTGTAATGTTTTTAGGTTCGAAAAGTCTCTAAATTAAAACATACAGGTCTTCTTTCTGGATCTTTATTTGCACTTAATTAATTTTACAAATTTATATTTATTTTTAACACTTTTGGTAACACAAATTTATTTTCACAGTTCAGTATCGTTTACACTCTTCAAATCAAAGGCAACTATCTCACTGGCTTAGTGCACTCAATTTTGCTCCTTATATAGTGTAGTGACAGAACTCTCTAGGAGCTAATTTTGCTAGTACACTCGCGAACATTCTACCAAGTTCAAGAGTACAAAAGGATCATTTAATTTCTAGATTTCTTAAGCCTACAATTATTGCTACCTACGATGTACACCTATATTAATCTACTATTTACATAACAATATCCATCACCTTTTATAAATCCCATTCTTTCACAATCTCCTCAATCTGATCACTCCATACTTTTCTCGATCTCCCCTTACCTCTTCTTCCTTTCACACTTCCTCTGTATATATACTTTGTCAGTCTATCATCATTCATTCTTTCCACATGCCCAAACCATCTCATTACATTATTTTGTACCTCCTCTTTCAACTAACATTATTTGTTTCCCTATTTATTCCTAATCTAAGTTGCAAAATAGATGCAACATTGGAGATTCACATTATATGCATTTTCACAAACAGACACGTATAAGTTCGCGCTTAAACATGCCGCATGTGGTCCTACAATATAAAAACCTGAATCTCTAATGAACATAATATACCCTGCAACTCTTGTCGACCTTACCTGAAACAGGAGTGACATTAGTAAAGTGAACCATTTTTTACAGCATGGGTGGTCAGCCGCATACCAACCTATAAGTCAAGGAACATACACAACAAATTACATTTTTGATATCAACAAATTATAACATGTATGGACATCAAAAACTAACAG
The DNA here is from genome assembly GCA_951799405.1 of Agapetus fuscipes. NCBI lineage: Eukaryota > Metazoa > Arthropoda > Insecta > Trichoptera > Glossosomatidae > Agapetus > Agapetus fuscipes. The sequence continues at coordinate 931,982 of OX637339.1, forward strand.
AAAACAAATTGTAATTTAAAAAACCCTAGCCGCCAACATCACAGATCAACCGCCATTTATTTCTGTCCTTACACACCTCTTTTATTTCCTCCAGAGTTATAACCTTCTTCATACAACTCTCCTTTTATTATGACTCTGGATATTCCATTCAGTCGCAATTTCGGAAATTTTGTCCATCCATACCTTTCTCGGTCTTCCTCTACCACTATAATACTTTCTTCGTCAGTCTTTCATCATTAATTCCTAACTCTATAAAATATATAATTTCTCATATTTAGCCCATGACCTTCCATTTGCGAGTCCGGAGTGTTAACCACTAGACTACGGACCGGTCTAGTAACTATGCTGTGTAAGTGGTTACTGAATTCCCTCATCCATATAAACAGTTATATGGCTTGTTCATATGAAGATAGTGTGCGTGCAAGTCGTTTGGGATAGTCTCTAAGCATAGACTATAAGTGTCTAGTTAGTTCACGAGCTTTGTAATTTTAATGGTAACTGTATGAGAACTTATTCTTTCTACTTGTCTTGTCTACGTGTACCTATTCTTTACAATAATTATACTGCATAGTTAAACTTTTTGATCGGATATTATACGAACCTTTACAAGAGAACTTACATTATTCTCGACGTTTCGTTAGCGACACAATCTGAGCTAAGAAAAAAACGTAAAACATGTTAATGTGAGAGTCGTTTTTAGTCTCTATTTTCAAAATTAATTTACACCATTCATAAAGCATCAATAATTCAGAATGAATGGAATATCCAGTCATAATGAAAAGAGAGCCTGTATGAAGAAGGTTATAACTCAGGAAGAAATGAAAGAAGTGTGTAAGGACCATTGTAAGGACAGAAAGAAATGGCGGTTGATCTGTGATGTTGGCGGCTAGGGTTTTTTAAATAAGAATTTGTTTTCTGTTAGTTTTTGATGTCCTTACATATTATAATTTGTTGATTTAAAAAATGTAATTTGTTGTGTATGTTCCTTGACTTATAGGTTGGCATGCGGCTGACCCCCCATGCTGTAGAAAATGGTTTACTTTGCCAATGTCACCTCTGTTTTCAGGGAAGGTCGGCAAGAGTTGCAGGGTGTATGTCCATGTGAGATTCGGGTTTTTATATTGTAGAACCACATGCGGCATGTAAATAAAAAATGAAATAATAATAAAAGGCACATTGGTCCAGTACCTACAGATACAAACATTGTTCATGTGAAATTACCTCTGATGGACATAGGACAAACAAGCACTAAGGGCATGCAAAGTTAACATTTAATTGGACATGTTATATTGTATGTTGGAACATGCTCCTAGGAACGAGAAGAACATGTGCTCTGGGACCGGTTTATTATACCATATAATCAACATCTAGATCCGGTCAATGGACAGTGATGGGGAACATTTTTATTTATTTTTACATTCAATGTGCATTTCATTAATATAAAATAAATTACTCAAAAGGGATAATAAACACGATAATTTAAAATTATTATAAAACAGCGGTGCTCAGTTGATAGCTCAGTTTAGACATGATTTCCCGTTTCGGTGTTTATTTCAAACCCCAAAATAAAACACCGGCAGGGTTTACTCAGCCTCAACAAGAAATGAGTACCAGCCCCCTCGGGAGCTGGGAAACCCCCACTTCAACTTAAGGGGTTGGCGTAAGGCCGCCTCCCTTACCTGTAAAAAGAAACAGGTTAAACTCGCCACATGCGAAACCCTTCGGGGATTACGCGAAAAAAAGTTAAACTATATGTGTAGCTTAGTTGCATTGCGTAGTTGGGTTTTAATTGATCATATTAATGCCCGTTTCTGGCCAGGCAGTTCCCAGGGTTCTGGTCTCCTCCACCAGCTGGAAGTCCTGCTTCTGTATAACACATTGCCTGACCTTGTGTTGCCATGTTCCCAGGGTTCTGGTCTCCTCCACCAGCTGGAAGTCCTGCTTCTGTATAACACATTGCCTGACCTTGTGTTGCCATGTTCCCAGGGCTCTGGTCTCCTCCACCAGCTGGAAGTCCTGCTTCTGTATAACACATTGCCTGACCTTGTGTTGCCATGTTCCCAGGGCTCTGGTCTCCTCCACCAGCTGGAAGTCCTGCTTCTGTATAACACATTGCCTGACCTTGTGTTGCCATGTTCCCAGGGTTCTGGTCTCCTCCACCAGCTGGAAGTCCTGCTTCTGTATAACACATTGCCTGACCTTGTGTTGCTATGTTCCCAGGGTTCTGGTCTCCTCCACCAGCTGGAAGTCCTGCTTCTGTATAACACATTGCCTGACCTTGTGTTGCCATGTTCCCAGGGCTCTGGTCTCCTCCACCAGCTGGAAGTCCTGCTTCTGTATAACACATTGCCTGACCTTGTGTTGCCATGTTCCCAGGGCTCTGGTCTCCTCCACCAGCTGGAAGTCCTGCTTCTGTATAACACATTGCCTGACCTTGTGTTGCCATGTTCCCAGGGCTCTGGTCTCCTCCACCAGCTGGAAGTCCTGCTTCTGTATAACACATTGCCTGACCTTGTGTTGCTATGTTTCCAGGGCTCTGGTCTCCTCCACCAGCTGGAAGTCCCCGTGCAGAAGGCCACCTTCGGCATGGGCTGCTTCTGGTCCAACGACTCCCTGTTCGGGGCCCGGCTGGGCGTGGTGAGGACGAGGGTGGGCTACGCGGGCGGCACCACCAAGTCTCCAACCTATAGGAACATGTATGTCTAATAACGTGCAGTGGCATATAATACTTTTTCTACTACTATATATATTTTTTTTGATTTTTGTTTCTTAACTGATAGGTTGTTGTCACCCGCCGTGCTGTAAAAACTTGGTTCATTTTTGTTAATGCCACCCCTGTTTCAGGGAAAGGCGGCTGCAGTTGTGATACCAAGGATCATCGGTAGCTGAGTTGGTAGAGTGCTTGCATTCCATGCCGAGAGCTGGGATTCGAATCCCACCGAGGGTGTCATAAATGATTTCCCGTTTCGGTGTATACTTTAAGCCCAAAATAAAATACCGGCAAGACTTACTCAGCCTTCACAAGAAATGAGTACCAGCTTTCTTGTCAGCTGGGAAACTCCCACTTCAACTGAAGTGCCGGTGCCCTTACCTATAAAAATAAATAGGTTCCACTCGCCATATGCGACCCTTTCGGGGAAAACGTGGCAAGAAGTTCCACTAGATGTAGCCACTCTTAGGGCACTCAGGCAAATGATGCCAGCAATTTGCTTGTCTTCAGTGCGCATTTTGGAACTTTCCATAGTCCTCTATCTCTCTCACATGATGAGGCAGGTGGTTCCAGGCCAGAAGACCTGCAACTGAAAATGCACTCTCTCCAAACACTGTGTTAACTCTTCTTATCGGCTCTTTAATATGTGACTTGTCTCCGATATCTGTCTAGCGTAGTGTGAGGCTTTTTTCGGCAAGAGCGATTGACTTGATTAAATCTGTGTGATATTTGGGTGTCTTTCCAAATAAAGCTTTGTGGACCATCAAGCACACTTTAAACTCAACGCGCTCTGGGACATGAAGCCAGTGAAGCTTCTGGAGAAGAGGAGTAATGTGATTGAATTTTGACTGACCAGCGATCATGCGAGTGCATGCATTGACTTCACTCTTATTATGCTTGCTCTACTGTGTTTGTTGATGTTTATTATAATTTGTTACAGAGGTGACCACACTGAGGTTATTGAAATAGACTTTGATCCCGAGCAGATCTCCTATCCAGAACTTCTGGACATATTCTGGGACAACCACGAGTATGGCCTCCTCACTAGAACCAAACGACAGGTAAGATTTTTTTCATTTCTCTTTCATAACAGCTGCGATCATCAATTCTTTGCCAAAAAATGGAAACTGTGCATTTCTATAATCTATAATTTAAATTGCAAATACATATTACATTTAAGATTCATATTACATTCATTCCAATCCAAATTCATATCATAATTCATATCCAAGTTCGCTCACATCACTCCGCTGTTAAAAAAACTACATTGGCTTCGTTTCCCGGAGAGGGTGGTCTACCGTGTTTGTGTGATGGTATATAAAGCCATCAATGGCTTGGCTCCACCTTATCCGGCTGACATGATGTTGCCTGTTGAGATGGGTGTGCGGAGGCAGACACTCAGATCAGCGGGCGATGGTGCTGTTGATTTGATCCGTCAGATCCTCATTACTGAAGGACATGACTAATAGGTTGGTAAGAGGATGACCTCCCATACTGTAAAAAACCACCACAATACTGTAAAAAACCACCAGACAAACACCGTAGCCCTCCCTCTCTGGGAGAGGAGCCAATGTAGTTTTGTTAACAGCGGAGTGATGTGAGCGAGTTTGGATATCCCGAATACGAGCCTTGCTGCCGTATTCAACACAGATCAAAGGCGGTTGAACTGCTTCTTTGGCTGACCTCTATGCAAGGATGAGCAATTATCAATCTGGGACATCATATATTTATTTGAACTAGACTGGTCCGTCTAGTGGTTAACCATCGTGGGTTCGATTCCCGTCGGAGCACAAAAAATATATATCATTGATATTTTCAAGTAATATGCTCTTGCTGGGTTGGAAAATTCATATACCTTTACCAAAGACCGGTCACCAAAGATCCATCCAGCCTTACAGCAATTGAGTAATTATTATAGAATAAGAGATTTGTCGTTCTGTTTGCAGTACATGTCCCTGATCCTGTACCACGGGGAAGAGCAGAAGAGCATTGCGGAGGAGAGCTACAGGCAGGTGGAGAAACAGAAGAATGTCACGCTGAGGACGGAGGTGGCAGCGGCTGGGCCCTTCTACCCGGCTGAAGAGTCAGTTACTTCCCATGTTCCCTATTACTTCCCTTAGGCCTAGTATTTTCAAGTTAACGTAAACTCAATCTAAATCTAAATCTAAGTTGCAAAGATATGTATCATTTGAGATTCATATTAAATGCATTCCCCCAAGCAGACACGCATAATTTTGCGCTTATACATGCCGCATGTGGACCTACAATATAAAAACCTAATCTCAAATGAACATAAGCCCTGCAACTCTTACCGATCTTGGCGCTTTCTACAGCAACAACCAAGTTTGCAGAGGGCTCTTCAGGTGTGATTCACAAAAAACAGCGCTCACCTAATAAATCATCCTAATATTATTATTATTCAAAGTGCACACACTGATCTACAATGTAAGGAACTCCTTTTCATATGATTGTTATGCGGACCAATCTGCACTGATGTTTTATTCCAAAACAGAACTTAAACTTATTGATTACTATTTTCTTACAGCTACCACCAGAAGTACCGTCTTCAAGGTCACCGCGACCTCTGCAAGTCCTTGGGCATCTCCGGCGAGCTTCTGCAGACCTCTCATCTGGCTGCCCGGCTGAACGGATATCTGGTGGGGGTCGGGGGGATGGAGCAGTTCAACCAGGAGGTCCCAAAACTGGGACTCAGCGAGCGATGGACGGAGTATGTGCGGCAAGAGCTGAGGAGGAACGAAGGCGGTGGACTGTCCTGCTGAAGGTGTCCTAAACGACGGAGAAATGAAGAGCCTAACTGCAATTTAATATGATATTAATTTAGTGAAAAGAAAGATGTAATCTGCTTATAATACATTGCGTAAATATCTCACCAACGTCATCATCTTCTTAAAGGCAGTGCCTTAATGTGCTAGCTATTTGTTTCTGCTGGTCCCCATCCTCTTGTAAAGGCAGTGCCTTGATGTGCTAGCCATTGTTTCTGCTGGTCCCCATTCTCTTGTAAAGGCAGTGCCTTGTTGTGCTAGCCATCTGTCTCTCCTGTTCACCATCATCTTGTAAAGGCAGTGCCTTGTTGTGCTAGCCATTTGATTCTGCGGGTCCTTATCCTCATATAAAAGCAGTGCCTTGTTGTGCTAGCCATCTGTCTCTGTTGCGAATAAGACGAGACATCCATGAGCCGCTTCAAATTATGGAAGTATGAAGTTCTTGGGCGACCTCTTGTTTGTCTTCCCAAGATGTTGCTAAGAAAAGGAGCTATGTCGAATCGAGTTTCTTATTAGTTTTGTTTTCCTCTTCAAAATGTGACTTACAAGCTCTCTTCTCTCTTCTACTTCCTGCAACACATTTTAGTTGGGACTTCCTTTTACCCCATGATGTCTTGGTCATCTTCCTCCAAATCCAGATCTCAAGTACCTCTAGGCGTTAAATTTCACAATTCCTTTTTTCCCTTCGTCCCCGCCGTACAGAAAAAAAAAATGTAGGATAAAGCGACACCCCTACTGAGTATTTTGATTTTATATATTTTTTTCTGTTTACGCGGCAATTGAGTATTTACGCCATGTTTTACGAGTATACTTGCGGTACTGATTTGTATCCAGCGTACAAAGCTGTATGGACTCTTTCTAAGGAAGCAAGCTAGTATTAAAATTTTTGTATGACACTAAGATAGCACCTCTACAATTTTTCATACAAAATTTAGAATACTACTAGTTCTTAGTACAGTAAAAACTCATTCTGGGTTACTGCAATCTAGTGGCCTAATTTTTTTTTTCAAATGTTGAAAATTTGTATACTTTTAAACAAAGATTCCTACATAATATGCAGAGATGATTAAATGCACTGTTAATTTTTCAAAAATACCCATATGTACATTTATAGAATAATAGACTCGACACAACAAAAACAATCCTCGGCTTTGTGACTTCACTCGTAGTAAATAGAAAATGGTTTCCCGACAACAAGAATTTTTCTCTATTTTACTGCATTGTGAAACATACGCAGTTATGCTACATGCACTACGTAACGCTTTATAGTGTCTTTTTAAACTACCTAAGGTGACCGGGTTAACAGTGAACCAGTGGTACACAGTGAACCACTAGACCTACAACACAAGCTATGCATGTTTTGCTCCTGATAATTGGTAGTAATCACCACATCAAGCACAGGCAATATTCAGGCTGGTCTGCCTTTGACAGAGTTCGCAAATGGTTGTGCTACTACGGAGTTTTTAAAAATCATCTGTCAGCCAATTTTATTTTCAAGGCTCGAAGCGGCGGGGGGACCTTTATCCTCCGTTTAGCAGCCAGCCAGTTGCCAAAAGTAAACGGAAGATAAAGGTGCCCCGAAGCTTTGAGCCGTGAAAATGTTCCCCGCTCGAGAGAATGAAACGTCGGCAGACAAAATTACTGAAAGTAGAACATGGTCTAACCCGGGAAAAACTATATCATTCAACTACATTTTCTTTCTCACATATGCAATAAGGTCCGGTCCGCACGTGAATTGGCATCTAGGCAATATTGTGTCGTCATCCAGCCGGGTTTCTATGGAAAAAGTGTACAAATATTTTGTTATTGGTGGCTGGTGACAGCAGTCCCGTACAAGACTGTCGTTTGTTCGCAGTGAAATTAGTTTCAAATTGAAAAAATGTTCTGACCTCATCACTGATGCAAAAATTAATAACAACGAAAATGTCTGCACAAATAGATAAATAAATTATAATGAATATTTAAGTGCAATAAGTAGTTACTATTTTATAGAAGAATTAAAAAGAATTAAAGCATGTTTTCTATTGATATTGGTTAGTATTGTGTACCTCCAGTCTAAGGAATCACACAAAAAAATCATTTATTTGAATTTGTTATTGTGTGAAAAAACATACAAAGATTTGTAACTTGTTTTTATTGGCTTGGTGCTTTGGATTGTACTGAAGCCAAGTGTCCACATGACGATTCCATAAGGCACATCTGTAATCTATATAATCTAAGTTGCAATTCTCTGTGGGCATAAGTCATTACAATTCAGTTTGATATTACTTTATATTGAAACATTTTGAATGTTGTATTTTGGAAAAAATATATATTTATGAAAATCAGAATATCGTCCAGTGTTTTAAAAAAAATATATGTAATGAAATATTTTCAAAATATAATTCTATTTTTAATGTAACTCTCTGATTATTACTTGTATTTATTTTACAAGTCATTCTTCTTCTTCCTACTCAGTTTTTCTCAGTCCACTCCTGGACGTAGGCCTCCTCCAACCTTCTCCATGTTTGTCTATCGGCTGCTGTGTTCAGCCATCCTCTGCCTGCAGTTCCCTTGATGTCGTCCAGCCACCTCAGTTAGGGTCTCCCTACTCCCCGCTTGGACATCCTGAGACGAATCTTTTACAGACACCTCTCTTGCGACGTGACCAGCCCAGCGCCACTTTAAGCAGGCCACTCGCTGTATGACATCAGTGACACCAGACACGGATCTCCTGGTTTGGAGCCCTGTCTCTGAGGCTGATTCCCTTGATTTCAATGGCTCTTTGGCACGTCCTCAGTCTGTTGGCGCTATACTGAGTGAGCCTTTTGTTACCAAGCCATAGGTGGATACTGGAAGCATGCATGACTCATAGACCCTGCGTTTCAGGTTAACAGGCAATTTTACATCGTTAAGGATGAAACCTAACCTAACCTCAACGAAAGGCTGTACTGCGTGAGCGCTTCTCAAACCTTTTCTTCCTTAAAATTTGTGCAGATTTTTTGTTTCAGATGTAGGGAAATATTTTTAAAGAATTTAGGAAGAATACTAGATGTGAGAATCAAAAGAAGTAAGTACGTCCTGATTAAACATAGGAAGAGGAACTTAAAACGTGATTTAGCTATGCATAAAGTGTAACTTTTTTCTGCGTTCTTCTCGAAAGGTTTGCATAAGGTGAGTGGGACCTATTTATTTTTACAGGTAATGAGGCTGACCTTATGCCAACCACTACAGTTGAAGTGGGGGTTTACCAGCTCCCGAGGAAGCTGGCACTCATTTCTTGTGAAGGCTGAGGAAACCTTGCAGTTTTTTATTTTGGGTTTGAAATAGACACTGAAACGAGAAATCATTGTGCTTTGGTTCATGCTTTTTTTGCAACAAGTTCACATACAGCATGTGTAAGAGCAAGCGTACAAATGCCAACATGTGTATGTGCATAGAGAGTGAGCTTTTTAAGTTCATATGTGTCGTTTAGAACCAATTGTGGCAATCTAATACTTTTTTTATTGAAATATGACATATATGTAAATATATTGGATGATAAAAAATTACCTGTGTTCCTGTAACCTATGTTGCAAATATAATAATTATATTAACATTTATGATTCATATTACTTAAATGCATGCCTGCAATTAGACACGTGTAAGTTCGCGCTTACACATGCTGCGTGTGCACAAACAAACTAAAAATCCAAATTTCAAATGAACATGAGCCTTACAACTCTTGCCGCCTTTGCCTGATACAGGGATGACATCGGCAAATTAACCGCGTTGAACCAATCGAAATAATTATTATGATACGGGTGTTCAGCCTCATACTTACCTATAATTGAATTTATAATATAAACAATAATAAATTTCCATATACATTATTTATTTTATTTTGGGAAAAAAAACCTATATTGCCGCCTTAGGTTCTATACGATTCATAAATACTTGCAACTAAGATTATAGGAAGGTGAGAAATATACTTGATTAAGTACCTACTTTATTATTTTCTCATAAAAATCATTATGTATTTATTTACACAGGAAAAGTTAAAATTATGTTTTAAGAAAATATGGATTTAAATTTTTAATGACAAGTCATTAAATAAATAATTTTTCCAAGAATTAAACCATAGGGTTGTAGGATATCAAACATATCGATACCTACAGGCATTGAAGGTATACAGTATCTATGAGTAGCTATCGATGTTTTATTTACAATAAATTCTAAATATTTCTTTGATTCCATGCAATTACATGCACATTTAAGATTCAAACTTCATTCACACTTACGAGCACAAAATATAGGTTAAGTTTGCATTTACACAAACTGCGTAAGTATTTTCAGCTTTACAATTTTAGCCACCTTTTTAGTTGAAAAAAATATCCCTGGGGTGGCATTGGCAAAAGTGAAAAATATTGTACAATAAGAATGGAATATTTCAGTTTAATTATGAAAAATAAACACATTCAAATTATTTAAAATTAGATAAAGTAATACATTTGGTATAGAATTAGAAAAACTGATTTTACAAAAAATGTTGCAGAAAAAAAAGGGTTTTCAATGCTTCTTAAAAGTGGTATCCGACGTCATTGGGAGATATGTCCCTTTTTTGACAAATAAACACGAAATTTTATTAACACAAAGAAATACACGTATCTATTTACACAAAGAAAACTGTTTTTTTTAAACACAGTTCGTAAATTCCGTTTTTAAACACCACTAAGCTACACATAGAGTGTTATTTCTTGCCGCTTTATCCCCGAAGGATTTAGTTGCATACAAAATAATTATTTTTAGGTACATTGGAATAAAAAAAAAATCTTCTCCGTGTATCTTTACACATCGTATTTTTCTTTAAATATCGAAGTTCTAATATCGATATTTAGTATCGTTTTTTTTTCAATATATCCTCTCACACACCCCTATCTACTGTAATGTATCTAATTAGTACTTAAGTGTTTACCTTTCCTAATTACCATGCTTCCACTAAACACCTCTGCACCCTCATTAAATACCACTTACCCCTTCATTTCGTACACTTTCTATTTTAACAAATAAATTTATTTATTTTAGTAAAATATAAGTACATGCAAAAAGGTACTTTTATCTACCTATTTACCACGAATTTCCAAAATATTACGGAAGTGATTCAGTCTGCTTTTGAACTTCGAGGAGTGAACACCTAAAACCAGAAATTTAACAAAAAATATTTTCAACAAAATAAATAAAATCATTTTATATCTACTGTAATAGTTTTGCCACTGCTTTCATATTTTAAAATTCGAATTTGATTTTAAGCAAATAATATATTTGTGCTGAAGTTTTTAAACATTTTTTTGGTGTGTTCTATTTTTGAAAATAAATTTAAACAATCATCACCATGGCAACCATGATGTACAACAACTCCATTGAAGTGGTTACCAGCCCGGAGAGAAGGTATTTATATAGTTTTCTCAATCTAAGTTTCATTTTTATTATATTTACGTTATAAATGATGTCCGACTATTTTTGAATTTGAAATTTTTTTCTCGGCTACAAAACGCCCGTTTTGTATGGCACTCCCGTCCTTAGCAACCAAAAACAATGTATTTGTTTGCAATTCACGTGCGGTCTTCATTATTTCTGTGTTTTTAAATAGAAAGATTCTTAATAATATTTAGTTCCTTGACTTATAGGTTGGTATGCGGCTGACCACCCATGCTGTAAAAAAATGGTTCACTTTACCAATGTCACCCCTGTTTGAGGGAAGGACGGCAAGAGTTGCAGGGTGTATGTCCATTTGAGATTTGGTTTTTATGTTGTAGGTTCACATGAAGCATGTGCAAGCGCAAACTTTACGTGTCTGGTTGTGAGAATGCATGTAATGTGAATCTCCAATGTAACATATCTTTGCAACTTAGATTAGATTAGATGAGATTGTTTTTTTTTACTTTCTCGAATGAATAATCTATAATCTAAGTTGCGAAGATATATTAACATTCAAAACTCGTATCAAATGCATGCCCACAAACAGACACGTGAAAGTTCGCGCTTACAAATGCTTAATGTGTACTTACAAATTACAACCAAACCTCAAATTAACATGTTACATTGTAGATTCACATTACATGCATTTCACAAGCAGACACGTACAAGTTCACGCTTGCACATGCCGCATGTGAACCTACAAAATAAAAACCAAATCTCAAATGGACCCTTCAACTTTAGCCTACCTTCCCTGAAACAGGGGTGAAGTGAACCATTTTTTACAATATGAGTGATCGGCCTCATACCAACCCATTAGTCAAGGAATTAGCTTATCATATTTTATGTGAAAGCTTAGATATTTTGATGGCCCATTGTAACTTGTTTTTGAAAAAATACTGCAAAAACCCCGGGCCTTCTATCAAGAGCAATAAGTAAAGGATATATTTGTTTATCTTTAATGCATATTGTTATTTTTACCATATTTTCTTGATTGTCCAGAAATATGGTCTTCATTAATTTCTTTTTATTATTAAAATCTTTTTAGTTTTGCAAAAAAAATATTTTTTCCAAAATTTTTATTTGTTTATTTTAAATTAAAGTTAAGAATGCTTGGATTTTGTGACGAAATTATCCTATTGGACCTCGCCGAGAAATATAGAACAAATTTATATTTATTTTCAAAAAGAGAACGGCTTTGAAATAAAGTTGATTCAAATTTACCGGATAGAATACAATTCACCGCCATTTAAAAAAGGAAACTCTCAAAGTGCTGCCATACCTTCTAATATTACGTTTTGACTTAAAAAAAATAAAATTCACGACTATACACTAACGCTGTTGTTGTTCCACTAGGGGTGGCAAGAACCGCTAAAGCCGTTCTTTAAGTTTCCATTTATAAAAAGTGTTCCTTTTGATTTTCTCGACTGATTTTCCTTTTCTTTTTTTAGCATGCCCATGGAGCTACCCCAAGAGGAGCTGAAGACTCCTCCAGATCTTAACATTCCACGTCCGCTGGTGCAGTCTCGTAAATCATCATCCGTTCGACGGGTCTTCAAGAGCGACTCTCCCCTTCCAAATGATCCCAACATAGCCCTGTCTCCAGCTCCAAATGGACTTTGCAAGAATCTATTTGCCAACGACAAGACTCCCCCCAAGTTTAATCAATCTGTGTTCATCGCCACCCCGAAGAAAAATGTTAGTGATGACGAGAAGGACTTTGAAACCATTAATGATGATATTATGGATTATGACTCCATGAGTCCCATCCGTCGGCGGATTCTTCGTAGATTAAATAACTGCTAAGTGAAATTAACATTTAAAAGGTTTTGTTTGGATTTTTATAATGCTGACGATTTAGGACTGCGAATTGGACTTTTTTAAGGTGAAGGAAATGCATTGAAATAACAAAAAAGAAGACAAAAATTAAAGCAAATTTGTAAATCAGTAGTTTTATTTTTTAAATTCAGTGCATTTCTGACAATTCTATTTTTAAATTTATTTATTTACTGTATTTTTTTTCATTTTAAGAAGGGAAATTTGTCTTGAAATGATTGCATTGGATCTATTTGTTCACGTAGGTACTAACTAGGCTAAGAAAATGAAAAATACTTCATGAAGGTATAATGACATGGATATAATTTTTGATGTTAAATCAAAATGTCTTCCACAATTGATTGATATATTTAAAATAAAATGTATTAGTAAGTAAGCAAACATTTTTTTAATAAACCATAAAATTTTGTACATAAACCATATCTTTTATTTATTTACAAAAATATATTTTGCATTCAGTATTTCAGATCAGCGGGTGCCAGAGAATATTTAAAGAAAATGTGAACGAGTTTTTTCAACATGATCTTTACAAATGCTTTTTGTGGTTCACTATAAAAATAATATTTTTTCATAATTCTCTAGAAGAAGTGAATGGTAAAAAAACCAAAGGAGATTTTTTTTTTTTCGGAAATTAAAAAAAAATGGAAACATACAATTTACATTTTCTGTGTTTCCATACAGCTATGTAAGTTTTACAATATCTTAAATAATCGTCTTTGGGTTTATACATCTGAAACAACATTATTAAATTCAAAATATAATCAATATGAACAAAACATTTACTTCTTTTCAAGCAACGTTTTTTCCACATAAATTTTCTACAGCCCTGGCCGCACTTTTCTATGTTGTTATTTTGATAAAATGGTCTAACGTCAAATTTGACGTTTACCGATTTATTACCGAGTTGAGCTTTTGGAATTGAGTTCAAAGTATATCAATAAATTAGTTTCAACATGGACAATTCTAAGGGTGTTTATTTAATAACTATTTTTTTGTCTTTTAACCTCTGCTATGGCGCTACTCCCATTGTTATGTGGCATGGAATGGGTAAGACAATTATTTATAATTAAATTAACTTTTTATTTGTACAATCATCCTACAGCGTCCCTTGACCTTCTTTCTTTATAAAATTAACTATATCTGTAGGTATCACTTTTGCACTAAGGGTGTCCATAGATATTTTTTTTTCTTTAAAAATAATTATAAAAAAACATTACAATTCACCAAACTATTTTTGTCTGGCCAGAAACTTGTTTTAACATTTTTAATTAATTTTTTTATTTTATTTTACGAATTATCTATTTTTGTAATATTTATTTAACGAAAGAGCTATGCTACACATAAGACTGCCGACTACCGAAATACGTAGAAGATGAAGAGTTACTGACATAGTCAAAAGAGTGGCAAAGCAGAAGTGGTCGTGGGCAGGGCATGTTGCCAGATTGAGCGAGCAAAGATGGATGAAAAGAGTGGTAGAATGGAGACCTCGTGAAGACAAAATAACAAGAGGAAGGCCTCTCACACGATGGTCAGATGATATTAAAAGAGTTGCTGGTGACTGGGTGCAGAGAGCCCAGGACAGAGACGCCTGGAGAGATATGGGGGAGGCCTATGTCCAGCAAGTGGCTGACTAAGTAAGTAAGTAATTTAATTGACCCCATGACATCTGTTGAACCAGGGCCGTTGAGAATCAAACCAGCATTATTTTATTTCAAACATGCTTGACCCACTCTTGACCACTTGGCCATCTAATCCAATCTAATCTAAGCTGCAAAGATATATATCACTTAAGATTCATACTAAATGCATTCCCACAAGCAGACATGTATAATTTCGCGCTAACACATGCCGCATGTGGACCTACAATATAAAAACCCAATCTCAAATGAACATAAGCCTTGCAACTCTTGCCGTCCTTCCCTGAAACAGGGGTGACATTGGCAAAGTGAACCAATTTTTATATTATGGGTGGTCAGCCGCATAACAACCTATAAGTCAAGGAACATACATGACAAATTACATTTTTTAAATCAAAGAATAAAAATTACAATATATACATGGACATAAAAAACTAAATCATAAAACCAATTTTACTTTAACAAACCCTAGCCGCCAACATCACAGATCAACCGCCATTTCTTTCATAGCACGGACTATTTCATTTCAATCCTTTATTATCAGTTATTAGAATGCTGGCTTAAATGCTTGGTTATGGGGCTTCCACACGCTTGCCAACCCATTACAAGCCAAGCGCACAGTGTGTCGTCTAGAACAGGGGTCGGCAACCTTTTGTTGTGTAAGGGCCAAATATTTTACGTGGGATTTATTGCGGGCCGCACTTGAGCAGTGGCGGATCTAACGGGCAGCATTTCAGCAAATGCTGACTACCCCCCCCCCCCTCCCCCTGCCGCGCCCCCTGTGGCCCTCTTGTGAGTCATGCAGCGTGAGCATTAATAAATATACGTACGAACTACAAATGAAATTCACTATTGATTCTACCACCCGCCCCTACGCTTGGATCACATGTCATTACCTAAAATAGGTATTTGTATATAAATATTTTAGTTTTAAAAATAAAATTCTTTTTGTCCATTTTTATGACATTTATTGTTTTTTTTCACTCCATTGTGTATGTGTATGATATCGCCCGGCACGTGGTGCGTTGCGGCGAATATCTTGCGGGCCGCAGGTTGCCGACCCATGGTCTAGAACATGCTAGCTGGACAAAATTTTGTCTAATGGACTAATTTTGTCCAGCTAGCATGTTCTAGACGACACACTGTGCGCTTGGCTTGTAATGGGTTGGCAAGCGTGTGGAAGCCCCATTAAATGTGATGCCTAGCTTATAGGGCATTTGCCTGTATGGGATGCTTGCCCCTGCCCTTGCCTTGCCCTTACCCTTGTTCCGGAGTGAGGGTTTCGGAATCTTTGGCATTTTTAAGGGAGCACGGAAACGGCACCTTTATAAATATGTCATTCATGATTAGGAGGACCCTTGAGGTGTGACACACACTAAAACGGTGCTCTTTTGTCATGTAGAAAATAAAAGTAAAGAAATCATCCTCGTGTATATATATTTAGACACCTCTGCTTCCAGGTGACTCTTGCTGCTTTCCGTTCAGTCTGGGCAACTTCAAGGATTTCCTGTCGCAGCAGATTGAGGGAGTCTACATCAAGTCCATCCAGATAGGCAGCTCGCTGACTGAGGATGTGGAGAACGGCTACTTCATGTCTCCCAACAAGCAGGTGGAGCTGGTGTGCCAGCAGCTGGCGGAGGATGACCACCTCAAGGACGGATTCCATGGTATCGGCTTCTCACAAGGCAGCCAGTTCTTGTGAGTCTCCATCCCATTAAGCCATAATATAGAGGAGAAGAAACTAGCTTACGCAAACGCAGCTAAGCTACACATATACTGTAACTTCTTGCCTGCGTTATCCCCGAAGGGGTTTCATGTGGCGATTCGGGACCTATTTATTTTTACGGGTAAGGCGGGCCGGCCTCAACCACTTTCAGTTGAAGTGGGGGTTTCCCAGCTCCTGGGGGGCTGATTCTCATTTCTTGCGAAGGCTGAGTAAACCTTAAGATCGAACCCTTGCTCTCAGCAGAGAATGCAAGCATTCTACCAATTGAGCTATCAACCTTTTTACGAGCTTGATCGTCGTCGCTACAAAGCGCCAATTCTCAAGCCAGACCCACATGCTGTAAGGCTGGATGGACCTTTGGTGACCGGTCATCGGTAAAGGTGTATGAATTTTTCAACCCAGCGAAAAGCAAATTGGAAAATGTAAATGGTATATTTTTTGTGCTCCGCCGGGATTCGAACCCACAACCTTCTATTTAGAGTCACCACTGAACTACGGATCGGTATAATATACTTAGGAGCACAGTTGTCCCCAGTCCTGTCAAAAATAATTAAAAAATCAAAATCATAAAAAACATGTGAAATCCAGTATTTTATTACTTTTTCCATTATATTTTTCGTCACCAAAATAATACCTTTTACGTTTAAAAATTGTCAAAATTATGGATCGAAAGATTTATAACGCGTGCGCGTTTAAAAATTGTCAAAATTATGGATCGAAAGATTTATAACGCGTGCGCACAATGTTCGCGCAGGAATGAATATCAATGTTGCCAACATTCTGGAAATATTTCTTAGTTTCATCCAAGTTTTTTTGTACACGACTAACGACACAGTGAAGATCTATGTTCTCTTTCTTACTAATGACTATTTTAGTAAGTAAGTCGAAACAGATATATAATGTCTATTTTGGTTTAAATAATTTCTAGTCCACAGATATCATAAGTCAATGCTTCATCCCTTTTCAGATATTTCAGAATCCCATGTATCACTTTTGAAGAAAATCTAACCGGAAGAAGACCCTCGAGATAACCTCCAAAGAGATGACATCTTTTTTTATTATTATTATTATTATTTTAAATAGATTTGTGGAAAGGAATGCAATCCACCAACCTATTTTGCCTGGCCAGTTGTCTTCATGCGAAAGCAGAAGCTTGTGTGCATGCAACGGCATCTGTTGAACCAGGGTCGAAGTTAACGTTGCAAGATTCGAACCAACGTTACCCGGTTCCAAATAACTTGATCCCCGCAGCCATAACACCGATCAAATATAATGTAATCTGTAATATAATCTAAGTTGCAAAGCTATGTTAACATTTAAGATTCATATTAAGTTTCATATTAAGTGAATGCCCACAAACAGACACTTGTAAGTTCGCGCTTACGAATACTGCATGTGTACTTTCAAATTAAAATCCAAACCTTAAATGAACATAACACCTGCAACTTTTGCTGTCCTTCCCTGAAACAGGGGTGGCACTGGAAAAGTGAACCATTTTTTTCAGTGTGAGTTGTCAGCCTCGTACCTACCTACAAGTCAAGGAAATCCCTTTTCCGATATTTCTCTGAGAGCTATGACTGGAAAGACACTGCATGATAGAGTTCGCAATGATTGGGTGATATAAACGAGTGTGGTATAAAAGAGAATTAGAGAATGAAAGTACAGAAAAGCACAATGAGATGGTTTAGACATCTTGAAAGAAGGCGAGTGGTACCTATTTATTTTTACAGGTAAGGGGCCCGAGGGAGCTGGTACTCATTTCTTGCGAAGGCTGAGTAAACTTAGCTGGTGTGTTTATTTTGGGGTTTGAAATAAACACTAAAATGGGAAATCATTTCTGGCACCCTCGGTGGGATTCGATCCCGAGCCCAGGGCATGGAATGCAAGCACAATACCAACTGAGCTATCGGAGTCATCTCTTGTATTTTGGTTTCAGGAGAGCCGTAGTCCAGCGCTGTGGGCACAAGCTTCCTCCAATGCTGAACCTGATCTCCCTGGGCGGGCAGCATCAGGGCGTGTACGGGCTGCCCAACTGCGGCTCCATGATGAAGGAACCCTGCGACTATATCCGGAGACTCCTCAACCACGCCGCTTACTTCAAGTGAGTCCTTCTTGTCTTCTCTCTTAGACGCATTGCGTACAAGATAAGATGGGTGTACCGCAGTGGCGAAGGGTGCCATACAAGCCGATTCCCATCGGTTTTCCGTTTAAAATGAGGCAAAAATGATAATAAAGTAGACTGCCTGGTTTCAATGGGGGAAAAATACGTATTATTTCTTTGGTTTTAAATGTATTTTTTTACTTGTGCCTTTATTTTTTAACTACTTTGTTACATCATTTTAAAAGGGAAGCCGATGGGAACCGGCTTGTATGGCACCCTTCGCCACTGGTGTACCGTCAGATGCTACAAATCTCCTGGATGGATTAATTTACAAATCCCGTATGTATCTTCCTTCTTCTTCCTCAGCCTTTCTCAGTCCACTCCTGGACGTAGGCCTCCTCCAATCCTCTCCATTCCTGTCTATGGGCTGCTGTGTTCAGCCATCCTCTGCCTGCCGTTCCCTTGATGTCGTCCAGCTATCTCAATTGGAATCTCCCCACTCCACGTTTGGACATCTTGTGCCGCCACTGGACGATCCTTTTCGACCACCTGTCATGGTTTTGACTTGCGACGTGACCAGCCCAGCGCCACTCGTATGAACACCAGAGCTAAACTCTTGAAGTTCATCAAAAGGTATGGTCTAAAAATAGTTTGGATGTAGGAATAAGAAAGGATGGTAGGGAAGAGAGGAATCCTGGGCAAAACTGGAGAGGACTACAGCTCGCAGAAATCAAACTCGATGTGTTTTCAACTCGCCATTTAATTGGCTCACTGCCGCAAACACATGTTGACAGGTGGATGGTCAGAACAGGAGAGAGTTTTAATACTAAAAAATGACATAAGACGTCAGACAAGTTTTCTTCCTCTTTTAGCTTTTTAGTTGTTAGACAAAATGATATTAGACGTCAGAATTGTCTTCTTCTTCTTTTAATATTAGTTATCATATTAAATTCAGACCAAGGTAAAACTGGTTTATTTCGGTTACATGAGAAATGACAAGTATACCCTCCTGCGTCTCATCATACAGGGAAGAATTGAAGTAGACGAGCTCCACGTCAAAGAAGAACATCTTCCAAGACAAATCTTTCAGACAACAGACAGCTTGGCCATAGACAAATCCGTCATAATGATAGTTTGCCCACACGGACGGACTGTTGTGGACAAGCTATGTTTTACCGATTTGTCCTGACACGTAATATCGCTGATCAATGATTTTTAAAATGCGTAAACTATAGTAATGTTCTGCAGCTTCTTTGACATTATTTCAACGTAAACTTACTTACTTGTTGTTTCGTAATTGTCATGGTACGCTGCACATTTGACGTATAATTATTTTCCACATTGCTTTACGCTGAACATTCAATGTATGATTATTCTACATACTTGTGTAATTACATGAATTATGTCACTATATTATAGTGACATAATACGACAGACTCTTCTGATTCGTAAATGGAAAGTTGTGGGTTCAAATCCCGGCGGACCACAAAAAATAAACCATTTATTTTTTCAAATATGCTCTTTGCTGGGTGAAGAATTTGTATACATTTACCAAAGACCAGTTAATCAAGGTCCATCCAGCCTTACAGCAACTGGGTCTTATTTGAGAATTGGCACTTTCTACAGCGACGACCAAGCTCGCAGAGGAATCTTGAGGTGTGATTCACATAAAAAAAACACTCACCAAATAAATCAGCCAATATTATAATTCAATTAAAACATTTGGCAATTTTCTTGTCAAAGACAGGAAGTTGTGCCTCAACCCGTGATTCACACGAAAACAGCGCTAGCCAAATAAATCATCCTAATATGATTGATGATTACAGTTGGGTGCAGAACTACCTGGTGCAGGCGACCTACTGGCACGATCCCCTGAACGAGCAGCTGTACCAAGTCAGCAGCCACTTCCTGGCCGACATCAACAACGAACTCACCACCAACAGGACCTACATTCAGAACCTCAGCCGGCTCAGGCACCTGGTGCTGGTGAAGTTTGCTGATGATGAGATTGTGCAGCCCAAGGAGACGGAGTGGTTTGGTTTCTACAGGCCCGGCCAGTCTGAGCACACACAGACCCTGCAGGAGTCTGATATCTATATAGAGGTCTGTCTGTTTCATCATTTATATTTAGAAGGATAGAGCTAGGAATGAATGTGTAAAGAAAGAATGTAAGCTGAAAGAGGATGTGAAATATAAGGTACAAAAGAATGTGATGAGATGGTTTGGGCATGTGGAAAGAATGAATGATGATAGACTGACAAAGTGTATGTAAAGAGAAAGTATGAAAGGAAAAAGAGGTAACAGACGACTGAGAAAAGAATGGAGTGATCAGATTGAGGAGATTGTGAAAGAATGGGATGTACAAAGTGAGAGTAAAAGAAGAATATGTCTGAAAAGGGTGATGGATACGAATGAATTGAAAGAGGTATGTGAGGATAGGAAGAAATGTGAATGAAAATATGAATTAAAAAATAAATGGAGTGAACGTTGACGTGGTAAATGAATGCAAGTGATTGATGCTAACACTTGTATTGAAAAAAGACAAAGTCTATCTAGATATGCTCGATTAACAGTACACTGTGGTATACTCATACCCACCTTGATGTATAGAAGTGAAGCCTGGATGGGGAATGAATGTGTGATTAGTAAGTCCATTAGGTAGATATGGAGTATCTAATTTGGTATTTTATTTAAATTAATAATTTATTTATTGAAGGATGTGATCCTTCTAATCTAATCTAATCTAAGCTGCAAAGATATATATCATTAAAGATTTATATTAAATGCATTCCCACAAACAGACATGTATAATTTCGCGCTAAGACATGCCCATGTGGACCTACAATATAAAAACCCAATCTCAAATGAACATAAGCCCTGCAACTCTTGCCATCCTTCCCTGAAACAGGGGTGACATTGGCAAAGTGAACCATTTTTTACAGTATGGGTGGTCGGCTGCATACCAACCTATAAGTCAAGGAACTTCAACCATTAATATTTCACAAATTAATTATATTGCAAATCTAAATCATTTTTCTATTTGATTTCAGGATCGTCTGGGCTTGCAGAAAATGGACAAGGCTGGGAAGCTGGTGTTCCTGTCCACTCCAGGAAACCATCTGCAGCTGGACCTTAAGTGGTTCATCTCAAACATTGTGACACCGTATCTAATATAAATAATAACGTTTAAAGGTAGTGGGTTCGATTCCTAGCCAAGCGTAAAATAATAAAAATAATATTAGGATCATTTATTTGGTGAGCGCTGTTTTTTTGTGTATCACACCTCAAGAGCCCTGTGCGAGCTTGGTAGTCGCTGTAGAAAGCACCAATTCTCAAGCAAGACCCAGTTGTAGTAAGGATGGATAGACCTATGATGACGGGTCTTTGGTAAAGGCAGATTAATTTTTCAACCCAGCGAAGAGAAATTTTGGAAAATGAAATATTTTTTCATGCTCCGGCAAGATTCAAACCCACTACCTTCCAATCACGATTCCGAAGTGTTAACCACTACACTACGGACTGGCCTTTTATACATATACATATTTTTTTTTCAAATTCCTTCGCTGGCCTGAAAAATTTATGTGTCGGTCACCAAAGATCTATGCAGCTTTACAGCAACTGGGTCTTGTTTGAGAATTAGTGTTTTCTACAAAATTGAAGTTTATTTAAAAAAATATGAACAAATAAGATTCTTATTCAATGCACTCCCAAAAGCATCACATGTAAATGCAGATCTCCAAGGAAAAGAAATGTAGCTCTTGTCGACCTTCCCTGAAACAGTGGCGACATTGGCAAAGTGAACCAATTTTTACTGTATGCGTGGTCAACCAACCTATTAGTCAAGAAATGATCAACAACAAAATATTTGTATGCCTTTTCCTAGCAACCCGGCCAGTTAACCCCTCGAGCACCGGAACGCGAACGCGGATCCGCGCTCATAGTACTATATGCGATTTTTTTCATTTTTCTTTAGTTTTTACACAACAATAAGATCGAAAATCGCATGAAGTACTGCTATTGGGTAGAACCATCCACCAATAAAGTCAAAGCATTCATTTTTGTTTGTAGGTATTTAAAATATAATATTTAAGTTGACCTTGAAAACGGACTCATGAAAAAGCCGAATTCCACAATTTGTTGACATAAGAACACTACACACTCAAAACAAATCTTTGTGTAAATAAAAAGGGTCATCAACTTTCTATTTTTTGCAATGTACTGGGATTTCGTGCCTATGCATACTAATGAGGTATATCTATTTTTAGAATCTCGATCTTTTTTCCGTAATCTAAATTATGATGGAGTATAATAATTATTTCACACAAGTTTTTTTTTTTTTTTTGGGAACTAAAAAAACTTTATTTCATTGTTTTTTGATATCAAAAAACGCACAGCAGATATGTTTTGTATCTTTGGAGATATTTAATATAAAACACCACGAGTTGGGTGTCTGAATTAGGCAGAAAATCGCTGGCGCTCCAGGGGTTATTGATACAATATTGCTGGTATCAATTCATATGGACGTTATTATAGTTAACTACTTATATATTTTAGTTTTGGTGCTCAAATAGATGCTAGTTTTTTCTATAATTTATGATTTTATGCCATATCTATGTCAGTACCTGTATTTTTATAGTACCTAAATAATTAATTTTATTGTTGTATTACAAATTTTCTAATAAAAAATAATTATCTTTAAATAACATGACTTTTTTGTGAAAAAAAAAATTGTTGCAAGGGATGCAATTCACCGACCTATTACATTAAGAGTTATAACCTTTACCACGCAAGCTCTCTTCAAGCTCGAATCCCGTGGTGTCCTATCGATGATAGCTTTGACCCTGGTTCAACAGATCTCGTTGGAGAATTATTCATTAAAATATTTAATAATGAAGTATCATTTCATCATGTTTCTGGTCAGGCAAAATAGGTTGTTGAATTGCATTCCTTTTTACAAGCATAATTTTTTTCTGTCCTTACATACTTCCTTCATTACCTCCAGAGTCATCTTCTTCATACAAGCCCTCCTTTTATTATGACTCTGGATATTCCATTCATTCTCATTCATTGACCAGTCCGTAGTCCAGTGGTAGCACTTTGGGTTCGAATCCCGGCCGAGCACAAAAAGTATACCATTTATATTTTGAAATTTGCTCTTCGCTGAGCTTCTTCTTCTTGTGCCACTTCTAACAAAAATCGGCGATCATCATACCTATTTTGATTTTTGATGCTGCGGCTCGAAACAGGGACTTGGTGCTTCTGCCGAACCACTGTCGCAGGTTTGCTGAGCTTAAAAATTCATAAACCCTTACCAAAGACCGGCCACCAAAGGTTCATCCAGTCTTACAGCAACTTGAGACTTGGCACTTTGCAGTGATGACTAAGCTCGTAAAAAGTCCAGTCGATAATTCAGTTGGTAGAATGCTTGCATTCTGTACAGAGAGCAGGGGTTCAATCCCCACTGAGAGTGTCAGACATGATTTCCCGTTTTGGTGTTTATTTCAAACCCAAATACCATCAAGGTGTACTCAGCCTTCACAAGATATGAGAACCAGCCCCACCTATGGAGCTGGTCCCCTTACCTGTAAAAATAAATACATCCTACTCGCCACATGCGAAACCCTTTGGGGATAACGCAGGAAAAAAGTTACACTATATGTGTAGCTTAGTTGCGTTGCTATTTCCGAAATTAGATTTATCCATAGGATTCCTTGACTTATAGGTTGGTATGAGGCTGACCACCCATACTGTAAAAAATGGTTCACTTTGCCAATGTCACCCCTGTTTCAGGGAATGTCGGCAAGAGATGCAGGGCTTATGTTCAATTGAGGTTTGGATTTTATTTGTAAGTACACAATCAGCATTTGTAAGCGCGAACTACACGTGTTTGTTTGTGGGCATGCATCTGCGAGCTTGAAATGAATATATCCTTGCAACTTAGATTATATGTAGATACCTTATGGCTTATGTGATTCACTTTGCCAATGTCACGGCAAAGTGAATAATACCTATCTTACAGTGTTGGTTGTCAGCCTCATACCAAGCTGTAAGCCAAGTATGTAATACTAGAATACAAGTTAATCTAATCTAATCTAAGCTGCAAGGATTTATATCATTGAATATTAATATTATTGCATTCCCACAAGCAGACATGTATAATTTCGCGCTAACACATGCCGCATGTGGACCTACATTATAAAAACCCAATGGATGCGCACGCAGCACGCGCGAGCGAATCTCACGCACGCCACTGCGCCGATGTTTCTTATTTGAGTATCTTAATTACTTTCGAGGGCTCCTCAATGCGAGAAATGATCTGAGGAGTCTCGACGACGACGATTGGGGGCGCAACTGCTCCAAACTCTCGATCGGGACAAAAGGAAGGAAGGACCCAAGGAATTTGCCACCTACCTCGTGTCTCCCGTCATCCAGCTTGGATCGACTGCAGTCGGCTCCCGTTGTCCAAAAGGCGCGCTCAAACCACACGGCTCTTGAGGACACAAAACACACACAAATGTCCAAACTTGCTATGGACTGCACAACGGTTAAATTCACGACGTTTTCGAATTTCACCCACGAAGTTTTTATCGACAACCTTCTTGCTCCAAGGTCAAAATGCAAGTGGCAATATGTGGGTCGGTAAAACAGATTTTGGATAATAATGGTGAAGTTCCAGGATAAGGAGGTTAATTTGAGGAATGATCGAAAGATGGCGCTTTGGCGTGAACATCCCCCCGGGCTTGAAAGAACCCCTTCTTTCAAACATTGCTCATCCCTGCCTCAACACCCCACACCACCACCCGCATCAAGCAGCCCTCGATTCTGATTTACCTACTCACAACTACCTATTACAAAACGAAAACGAAAAATTTAAGATAGATGCCGAAACTATTTGCACCTATACTTATATCGACACGAAACAAGTGGACTGTAATATCTAAATCTAAATCAACGAATCGAAAATATTTACAAGTAGCTCAACTTATATCAAACAAAGAAAAACGACGAAAATAACGACGAAAATCAAAAATAAAAAATAGCAAAAACCGTATCAAAAAACAATCTATTGAGTCGGTAGAGGAAAGACTTTAACTACCGGTCTACGATATGTACCGAATTTTGTTCGCACCTCTACCACTCGAACAACTCCATCCTTCCCCGGTAAAACCTCCTGAACAAACCCTATTGGCCAGTTCAGCGGTGCGCCCGTTCCATTAGCCAATATTACGATGGAGCCGTTTTCAATCGATTTATGCCATTTTTTCCTCACCCGAATGGTGTTTAAGTTTTCCGTTCTCCAACGCTTCCAAAACGACTGCACTAGCTGTTCGCACCACTTCTTTCTTCTGACCAAGCTTGTGCCTCCATCACTGGTCGGTCCCACAGGATACGACTTTAATGAAGTTAAGGTCAGAAAATGAGCCGGCGTTAGAGCTAATGGCTCAGCCGGATCTCCACTTAACACTGTCGACGGACGGGAGTTGAGTATGCTTTCAACTTGCACGAGCACCGTCAACATCTCCTCGTAAGTTAACAGCTGCAATCCGACTACCTTTGCCAAATGAGACTTCACACATCGTACGCCAGCCTCCCAAATACCTCCAAAATGAGGAGTGGCGGCTACATTGAAACAAAACTCAATACGATGCTCTTGGAGCTCATGCGCAGATCGTTCGTTGAATTCCTTTGAATCCAACATTTTATAAATAGCATCTAATGAGGATTTGGCTCCAACAAAATTAGTACCTCGGTCGGAATATATAACGCTTATTAGTCCGCGCCTGGAAATAAATCGTTTTAATGCACTTAAAAAGGCATCGGTACTAAGATCAGGGGCCAATTCCAAATGGACAGCCTTTGTTACAAGACCAACGAATAGACATATGTATGCCTTAATACTTCGGACGCCTCGGCGCCGATAAGTGATAATAGCCAGAGGGCCTGCATAATCTACTCCGGTATGACAGAAGGCCTTGGATTCTCTCACTCGAAACTCCGGAAAATCTGCCATCAAGGGGAACTCATTTCCCGTCTGCAGATTTCTTCGATGCCAATGATCAAGCATAAGATTGACCACATGATCGCGACGAGGTAAAAGTATTGGATGCTGGCTATCATATTCTATATTTGCATTTGATAACCGTCCACATACTCTTACAACCCCATTTTTCAGGAAGGCTGTCAACCTTCTAAAAGCGGGTTTCACTTGTTTTCCGAAATTCAACAATTGAATTTCATTTCCAAAATGCCGAGATTGTAAATTCTGTATAATTACTTTCTCTGCCGTTTCCAAATACGGCTTTTGGGGAAACTCTTCTAATTTAAAGAACTCTAAGGAATTGGAGGGAAGCGTGTCTATCGAGTGAAAGGCTTCCACCTCGTTTGCTACCTTTTCTATGGCTGGAGCCTTTCCTACTATTATAAAGCCGAGTGCAGTTTCTACTGCTACTGGCTCCCCCGCAGATCTCGATACCGTTTTAGCACGTAGGATTCTTGCAAAAATGTCAGCTCCCAAAATGACATCCACCTTAGCTGGTATGTCATAATCCTCATCCGCAAGTACGATCCCCTCGAAATAGGTCAATTGTGATCTATCAATTTTCGCAGTTGGCAACTTATTTGTTATGGTGTCTACAACCAACGGTTCGATTTCAAGCTCAAATGTTTCGTCAATCCTTGATCGAATCGTCAAAGATGTGACGCCCTTTATTTTGCTTTGACTATTTCCCACTCCAGAAACAAACTTCCTTTCCGTGGCTAAAATAGGCAAAGCCAACGACTTAGCGCACTCCACCGTGATGAAATCACGCTGTGAAGCGCTATCAATTATTGCCCGAATAATTTTGACACGGCCATTTTCATTCTTAGCAGTACACGTTGCCGTACCCAAAAGTACCGATGAAAATGGATACGAGTCCGACCCGATCTTGCGCTCTCCAACAGAGCACAATGCCACCGATACAGGATTGCTGGTTGGCGACTCCAACGCAACATTTCCTTCGACGTTAGCACCAGTCGCCCCTACCGGCGTGCTAGCGCCCTTAAAATGCAATAGAGTATTATGATGGCGTGCACACACAGTGCATTCAATATTTTTGCTGCACCCGCGCATTATATGTCCTGGCTCTAAGCATTTAATGCATAATCTATTTTCTTTTACAACGTTAAATCTACAATTAACATTCATTTTCTTAAACTTTGGACACTCTAACAATCGTCCATGATCTTTAAGGCCACACAAAAAACATTTTATCGATTCTCGAATACTCACAAATGATTTCACATTGTTGGCTTTATACGAACGTGAAACAGAAGACGATGACAATGAACCTTTACGAGGCTGCGTGTGATCTGTCAAACCCAATGTTTGACGAGAACGCTGCAGTATCTGTGCTTGCTTTCTAACGAACCCTATGAAATCCATACATTTAGGCATACGACCGCCTAAATTTTGGCTCCATTCTGTCTCAAAAGATTTCACTGTCTCGAAGCCAATCTTCTTGCTTCCAATATAAATAAGCAAAAAATCCTCCAAGTTTTCAATTTTTAACTGCTTCAATGCCGCGACGTTTGACGAGAAAGCATCTATAAAAGTTTCTAAACTTGAGGGTGACTGTTCAACACGATCTACGCTAGGTAGTTTGAACAGTTTCTCTAGATACGAAGTAGCCAACATCCTTTTATCATTGTATTTATCAATAAGCGCTTTCCACAATACCACATAGTTTTCTGCCGATGGTACAATCCCATGACAAAGGTTTAGAGCTTTTCCAGAAAGTTTCCCAATCAAATATTGAATTCTCTCACTATCAGAGAGATCCTCATTTTCATGAACTACAGTTCGAAATGATTCATAAAATAATGGCCACGATTCTATTTCCCCATTAAAACTACATAACTCCAGTTTCGGCAAATTGAATCTCTTCTTTGCAGTTCCCGATTTTTCGACAGCTGGACTAATCGTTTGTAATTGATTAACCCGGAACTTTATTTTTGTATATAACTCTTCAACTGACATTAGAGAATTATAATTGGGAACACTCTCCGCAGAAACCGACAGCAGTTTATTTCGTTCATCAATAGTGTTTATGAAATCAGCACGTAGAATATCGATTGTAAAACTGTTAGCCAAAAAGTCATCAATTTTTACAGGATCATTATTTAAATTCCTACTTTGATCGAATATACTCTGAATTCTCCCGTAAATAGCCGTCAGTTTGCTTTGTAAAAGCTGAACAACAACTTCTTGATCTTCCTTTTTTGCCATATTTGAAAGAATATATCAAGTATCCAAAATATCAAAAAGAAGAAAAAGAAGAATAAAAAACAATAAGTGTAAACAAAAACTCTGTTATGAATGATAATATTCCTTTGACCTTGAATATTATGTAAACAAATGTCAAAATAAATTCGCAAATCAAAACAACTATTATTTTTATTACCTCATTAGCAATTTGGTACCTACCGATTGATGATTTCAAAAATTCACATAAACAGTTAGGTATATAAAGGGAATTTAATTTAAACAAATGACCTCTCCAGTACCAACCTTCAAATTTAAATCTGTACAACGAATTATTGTTACAAATTTTATCTCATCTACCCAAAGCTAATATTATGAATATAAAAATACGATTCTGTATAATCTATTCCAATATCTATATCAAAAACTAACTATTCAAAATAAGTACACCAAATGAAGAAACCAAAATATTTTACTGTCCAATTAACAGCAAAATAACACAAATCCGGTACGATAGGACCAATGGATGCGCACGCAGCACGCGCGAGCGAATCTCACGCACGCCACTGCGCCGATGTTTCTTATTTGAGTATCTTAATTACTTTCGAGGGCTCCTCAATGCGAGAAATGATCTGAGGAGTCTCGACGACGACGATTGGGGGCGCAACTGCTCCAAACTCTCGATCGGGACAAAAGGAAGGAAGGACCCAAGGAATTTGCCACCTACCTCGTGTCTCCCGTCATCCAGCTTGGATCGACTGCAGTCGGCTCCCGTTGTCCAAAAGGCGCGCTCAAACCACACGGCTCTTGAGGACACAAAACACACACAAATGTCCAAACTTGCTATGGACTGCACAACGGTTAAATTCACGACGTTTTCGAATTTCACCCACGAAGTTTTTATCGACAACCTTCTTGCTCCAAGGTCAAAATGCAAGTGGCAATATGTGGGTCGGTAAAACAGATTTTGGATAATAATGGTGAAGTTCCAGGATAAGGAGGTTAATTTGAGGAATGATCGAAAGATGGCGCTTTGGCGTGAACACCCAATCTCAAATGAACATATGCCCTGCAACTCTTGCCGTCCTTCCCTGAAACAGAGGTGACATTGGCAAAGTGAACCATTTTTTACAGTATGGGTGGTCAGCCGCATACCAACCTATAAGTCAAGGAACATTAAGAAAAGTACATTGTAATGTTTGTGGAAGGTCTCTTATTTCTTTTGTTTTAGCTTGTAGCTATGTACTCAGGTATTCTAGATGCAGGTGTGGCACACTGCTCACAGTCCTGCACATGTTAGTATGGGGTAGGGAGAGCAACTCTTTATTTAGGGTGACTGTTAATGATGTGGGGTAAAACGGGACACTAAAATGGACTGCGAACATTCAAAATATCCCTGAAAAAATGTGCAAAGACATAACAAAGCGGAGACACATCTTTGAAGGTGCTGGCCACCTCTAGCGGAATGGCGGCTGGGGTGGAAGTCTCGAAGGTCTTCGAATTATCCATTTGAAGATATGACAGAATAAGTATTCACGATCAAAACTGGCACTTCCTTAAGGGCAAACCAGCGCTTAGATTGGGGAAATTCATTTCAAGAACAATACTTAAGGTAAAATTAGCGCTTAAGCGCTCCAAAAACTAGCACTCAGGTAAGTAAGGTCGACACGTATATTAACCAACGCTTAAGCGCTGTCAAAATATTCCGTCATATTTCATTGTTATCACATTTTTTGTTTGATTGTGAATTTACATGAAAAAATGAATTCTTACTATAAACATGATTTTTACAAGTGTATTAACATTGTTTTGACGAGTTCATTTACATTGCTTGACCATCAGAATTGGGTTTGTTCTCCGGTATGGTCTAGGACCATACTGCAATGACAGATGAACTGTCAAAATATTCCGCCGCATTTCATCAGCACATTTTTTGTTTGGTTGTGAATTATTTACATAAAATAATGAATTCTTTCGATACAGTTGACTTCAACGAGAATAATAACATTGTTTTGTTCAAAAATAGTGTCCCAAGAAAATATATCAGAGACTGTAAAGACCCATTTACGTATTACGAAGAGGAAGAATTTAGAAGACGTTTTTGATTGAAAAAATGCGTCGTTCTGTATACAGTTTTGCCGTTGCTCATTGAGGGTTGCAAAGCCAACGATTTCTTCGATCTGTTATTTTATCTTCTATTACAGGTTTTTCTTTAATCAGAGCCACCAGCAGCTCCTTTTCCGCTGGAGAAAACAACATCTTTTTGGCGCTGAAATCGATCAAAACACTTTACATTGGATATTACATAAATGTATTTTTAAAAACTAATATAAATTGTAAACAAACAAATTCGTACTTACGGTTTACTTAAATTAGTAATTGCGTTATACGTACTTATTTGTTGTCAAGTTTTATGCAAAGTTGATATGACATTGAAATTTGAAAGAGGCGGCAATGATAAGAGTGAAGTACGCCGAATATCGGTCGGAAGGTACTGACCAATTACAGAGCTGGGTTTTTTCGAGAGCCAATGACAAACCCGTACGTCTCCTGGGGGTTGGGCACTACGCTGATTACTGCTTGAGTGTTCTTTGTGAAACAAAACGCTCCAGAATGTCGACCCTTGAGTAAGTGTAGCGCTTGAGTAAGGCACTTAAATCAGTTTTGATCGTGAATACGGGGGTAAAACACTTGATACATTTCATATCGAACAACAATCTGCTGTTCGACCACCGGCATTTTATTCCCTCCTATCTTCGAATAGATACGGTAAGATCTTCCCACGGCCACCCCTGAATCGCTATTCTGCTAAATTCCTAACTACCTTTAATAATAATAAATAATATTAGGATGATTTATTTGGTGAGCGCTGTTTTTGTGTGCATCACACCTGAAGAACCCTCTGCGAGCTTGGTCGTCGCTGTAGAAATCGCCAATTCTCAAACAAGACCCAGTTGTTGTAAGGTTGGATGGACCTTTCAGTGACCGGTCTTTGGTAAAGGTTTATGAATTTTTCAACTCAGCGAAGAGCATATTCGAAATACCTATAAATGGTATATTTTTGTGCTCCGCCGGGATCCGAATCCACAACCTTCCATTTACGAGTCCGAAGTGTTGCCACTACGGACTACGGACCGGTCCAAGATGCCAACGACACGCGGTGTACCTGAACGGTAACCCATCCAAGTACTATCCGTGCCCAATGTTGCTTAAGCGACGAAATAGCGATTCGTGCCCAAAATTAAGGTGTACCTACTGTGATTTTTTATCTATGGAGTTCTTTTGCAAGCGCTAGCAAGCTCCGACTTGGATTGATATCCAAAGTGAAATGAATTTAGCAGAGCAGCGCTTCAGGATACAAGTACAGAAACATGTAGGACTGTCCCGCATTAAGGCGTGTTATAAAGCTAAATCTGCCGTTTTTGTTTCTTACACTTTATGGTCTTAGCAAAATCGTTACAGTAATGAAAAAAATCAAGCATGTTTATTAATTTTTTATCCTAATTATAAAGCTTACACAAAATATATAACTTAAGAATTGCTACCACAAAAAAATATTTAAATAAAAGCATTTTTTTTACATTTTTAGCTTTTTTTTCGTGTGTGCTGTATTTTGGAATTTTTTTTTTGCTTTTTAATTACAGAACTATACATTGCTTAGGTTTAGTACTCAACATTTTTTTTATAATGTCAATAGTTTTTGAGTAAATATGAAAAAACTGAAACTACTTAATAAATTAAATTTTAATTAAATCAAAGAACAAAGTTTTTCCATATTTACTCAAAAACTTTTGACATAAAAAAAATGTTGAGTACGGAACCTAAACAATGTATAGTTCTGTAAATAAAAAGCAAAAAAAAAATCCAAAATACAGCACACATGAAAAAAAAGCTAAAAATGTTTTTTTTACTAAGCCGTTTTTTCCATCTCTAATTAGAACCCAAAAATCATAAACAAATATACAGAAGCATAGAAAGACTGTCCCGAATAAAGAGGCACCTTTAGACCCTCTACTAGCACCCCTGGTAGCAAGTCAGGGGTCGTGAGACGCCTCCCCCACTCTGGGTTAATGCAGAAACGAATCTATGTGTGTAACGTATGCCATTTGCAGCAAAAATAATGTCCTGGGTGCAGTCAGAACAGTGTGCTTAGTAAAAAAACATCCTGAAAAGTATTAGAAACAAGCTGTATCCTGCTTAGCGTTGCTGTGGGCTGTATCTCAGTCAGGTTAAATGGAAAATAAAGGACAATTATTCATAATAATGTATAAATAAATGTCAATCTAATCTAATCTAATCTAATCTAATCTAATCTAAGCTGCAAGGATATATACCATTTAAGATTTATATATCAAATGCATTCCCACAAGCAGACATGTATAATTTCGCGCTAACACATGCCGCATGTGGACCTACATTATAAGAGCCCATCTCAAATGAACATAAGCCCTGCAACTCTTGCCGTCCTTCCCTGAGACAGGGGTGATATTGGCAAAGTGAACCATTGTTTTTACAGTATGGGTGGTCAGCCGCATACCAACCTATAAGTCAAGGAACAATAATGAAAAAATCATTGTAAAAATAGTATCTGCTTACCTTGATATACTACTTATCAGGGGCGAAGGGTGCCATACAAGCCGGTTTCCATCGGTTTCCCGTTTAAAATGAGGCAGAAATAATAATAAAGTAGACTGCATGGTTCCTTGACTTATAGGTTGGTATGCGGCTGACCACCCATACTGTGAAAAAATGGTTCACTTTGCCATTGTCACCCCTGTCTCAGGGAAGGACGGCAAGAGTTGCAGGACTTATGTTCATTTGAGATGGGTTCTTATAATGTAGGTCCACATGCGGCATATGTTAGCGCGAAATTATACATGTCTGCTTGAGGGAATGCATTTAATATAAATCTTAAATGATATATATCTTTGCAGCTTAGATTAGATTAGATTAGAAAGTACAAAAAAGTACGATGAGATGGTTCGGACAACTCGAAAGAATGGATGATGAACGACTAACGAAGAAAGTGTACGAAGGAAATGTCAGAGGAAAACGCGGAAGGGGAAGGCCGAGGAAAGAATGGTTAGACCAAATAGGTGATATTGCGAAAGAATGGAACCTGCAGAGTGAGAATAAGAGAAGAGTATGTATGAAAAAGGTGATGAATATTGAGGAAATGAAAGTGGTTTGTAACGACTTAATATAAATCTTAAATGATATATATCCTTGCAGCTTAGATTAGATGGTTTCAATGGGGAAAAATACGTATTGTTTCTTTGATTTTAAATGTATTTTTTTACTGTGTACCTATATTTTTTAACTACTTTGTTACATAATTTTAAAAGGGAAGCCGATGGGAACCGGCTTGTATGGCACGCTTCGCCACTGCTACGTATGTACGTTGTCTTCGATGGGCAGCTTTCGGGAATCTAGGCTTCATCCTTAACAACTGGAATAAACGGAATGAATGTTGATGTGGTAAATGAGTTTGTATACTTGGGAAGTAAGTTTGAGAAAGATGGAAGAATGACAGGTGAACTTGAAAGAAGAGTAATGAAGGGCAGGTGTGTACTGGGTGCCACAGCTTGTATCGCCAAAAATCAAAACATTTCTAAAAATGCTCGATTGGCGGTACGCAGTGGCATACTTTTACCCACCTTGATGTATGGAAGCGAGGCCTGGACGGTGAATGAAAGTGAAATTAGTAAAGTCCATACTGTTGAAATGGACTTTCTAAGAAGTATGATTGGGAAAAAACGGAGTGACAGGGTGAGGAATGATTTTATAAGAAAAGAATGTGGTGCAAAAGAAAGTGTGAAAGTGAAGATTAAAAGAAGTTTGTTAAGATGGTTTGGGCATATGGAGAGAATGAATGAGGAAAGACTGACGAAGAAAGTATATGTTGGTAGAATAGATGGATGTCGTGGTAGAGGAAGACCGAGAAAGGTATGGATGGACCAAATATCCGAAATTGCGAATGAATGGAATATCCAGAGTCATAATAAAAGAAGAGCTTGTATGAAGAAGGTTATGACTCTGGAGGAAATGAAAGAAGTATGCAAGGATAGAAAGAAATGGCGGTTGATCTGTGATGTTGGCGGCTAGGGTTTGTTAAAGTGAATTTGGTTTTATGATTTAGTTTTTTATGTCCATGTATATATTATAATTTATTGATTTTAAAAATGTAATTTGTCATGTATGTTCCTTGACTTATAGGTTGTTATGCGGCTGACCACCCATAATATAAAAATTGGTTCACTTTGCCAATGTCACCCCTGTTTCAGGGAAGGACGGCAAGAGTTGCAAGGCTTATGTTCATTTGAGATTGGGTTTTTATATTGTAGGTCCACATGCGGCATGTGTTAGCGCGAAATTATACATATCTGCTTGTGGGAATGCATTTAGTATAAATCTTAAATGATATATATCTTTGCAGCTTAGATTAGATTAGATTAGATCCTTAACAACGCAATATATATACAAGGATAATTTATTTATAAGGTACACATAATTGAAGAGCGCCGTTTTTGTGTGTGTCACACCTCAAGGGCCCTCTCAAATCACGGATAAGATTTTTTGTAAAGATGCGTCTTTAGTGCTCCTTTAAAGACACCAACAGTTTCTGCCTTCCTCACATTAGGTGGTAGTCTGTTCCACTCCATTGGGCCCGCAAACCGGAAAGCACGGTCCCCAAAATTAGTGCGTGTCTGACGTGACGGCTGGACTTAGTCAACCACCCCACACCCTGCAGATCTGAGAGTTTGGCGTCTCAAATCTATCTCAAT
The DNA here is from genome assembly GCA_951799405.1 of Agapetus fuscipes. Classification (NCBI taxonomy): domain Eukaryota; kingdom Metazoa; phylum Arthropoda; class Insecta; order Trichoptera; family Glossosomatidae; genus Agapetus; species Agapetus fuscipes. The sequence goes on from OX637339.1 coordinate 967,236, forward strand.
AGGTGAGAACATGTCAGACAGGTATGAAGGAGCCGTACCATTGACAGCTTTGTAAACCATCAAACAAACACGGTAGACCACCCTCTCCGGAAAACGAAGCCAATGCAGTTCTTTCAACAATGGAGTAATATGATTAAATTTGGACATCCCGAAAATGAGTCTTGCTGCAGAGTTCAGCACAGATTGTAGTCGGCTGAACTGTTTTTTCGGCTGACCTATATACAGCGTTGAGCAATAGTCAACCCGAGACATCACAAAAGCGTTAACCAGGGTCCTGACCGCCCCTGATGGTAAACATCTCCTGATTGCCAATCTGGCGAAGTTCAAAAAACGAGGAGGATACCGTGTTATTCAACTGCTCTCCCATTGTGAGGTTCCGATCCAGTGTGACTCCTAGAAGTCTCACTGAATCTGACGGCTGAATCAGCTGTCCCCCAATGGAGAGTGGTACGCGAGTTGTCAGGAGATGATCACGCCTGGACGTAGCCGCCCACATAATTTCCGTCTTACCCATGTTAAGGATTAGGCCATTGCTTGTCATCCATTCACCGATCTCCGCAATGCAAGCTGCCATTCTGTTACTGAGAGCTCCCGCCATGTGTGGTCGACACTGAGAGTAAATCTGCCAGTCATCTGCATATGCATGTGTAGTAAGGCTCCATTTCTCGACTATGCTCTCAATGTCGGCCGTGTATAAAATAAATAGGATCGGTCCCAACACAGACCCCTGCGGCACTCCGGAGATCAGCGAATAGGAAGGTGAGACACAGTCACAAGTACGCACTACCTGCTTGCGATCCGCCAAATAGGAGGTGAACCACGCCAGAGCCTTATCTCTCAAGCCGTACGCATCCTCCAACCTCTTTATCAAGATATCATGACATACGGTGTCAAAAGCCGCACTCATGTCCAGAAGAGCTAGGAGCGCAAGATTCCCGCAATCCACTGCCGATATCAGATCTGAGACTACGGTCAACAAACCAGTTTCAGTTGAATGATATTTCCTATAGGCTGATTGCCTTTTCGGCATCAGGTTGTTATCACTCAGATAAGATACCAGCCGGTTAGAGACAATACGCTCCAGCACCTTGGACAAAAACGGCAAATTCGACACCGGCCTGAAATTGGAGGGATCATTAGGATCGAGATTTGGTTTTTTTAGTATCGGCGTTATCTGCGCTTCCTTCAAAAAAGAGGGAACAGTGGATTCCACAAGGCATCCATTAATAAGCCTTACAATAAATGGAGCCACTTGTAAGATAAACTCTTTCAGCACCCACGCTGGCACAGGATCAAGATCACACTGCTTATTTGGTGATCCCACTACGACTCGCGTTACCGCAATAATGCCCGTTAACCTGAAACGCAGGGTATTTGAGTCATACGTGCTTCCAGTATCCACCTATGGATTGGAAACAAAAGGGCTCACTCAGTACAGCGCCAACAGACTCAGGACGTGCCAAAGAGCCATTGAAAGGAGGATGCTGGGAATCAGCCTCAGAGACAGTGTTCCAAACCAGGAGATCCGTAGACACACTGGTGTCACTGATGTCATGCAGCGAGTGGCCTGCTTAAAGTGGCGCTGGGCTGGTCACGTCGCAAGGCAGGATCGAGACAGGTGTTTGAAAAAGATCGTCCAATAGTGACCCAGGATGTCCAAGCGGGGAGTGGGAAGACCCCAACTGAGGCGGCTGGACGACATCAATTAAGGGCCTGTTGCACCAAACTCTTATCAGAAAAAAAAACTAAATTAAGTGTGATTTCTCCCAGCAAATCAAAAATGTGCATTCATATAGGTACGTCAGCTGATGTACCTACATCATCTTTCCTATTCAAATTCCATTTATTAACCACTTCCGAGAAATATATTTAACCGAGGTCCTTACCAGAATTAAGCAATTAAATTTGATGAGTCGGTCAAATCTTGATTGGAGGTTGGTCTTCTTCTTCGTCGTGTCAGACACTACACTACTCTTGCCCAGTGTCGGGCAACATCCACTGCTTCTCCATTACTCTCCATTAGGTCGGCCAGTGAGCAGCTCGTTGGGCAGGCCGGGCAGATCCGAAGATGATCCATTGACTGTTAGGCTCCGCATTCACAGAGCGTGGTGTCATCTTTATGAAGGATTCCCCAGGCCCTCATGTTACAGCGAGCTCTGCCAACACCCGTTCTCATAGCCTGTTGAGTGTTCTCCACACAGGCCACTCAAGATCCCGTCCAGGTGGGAGGCTCTCGCCTGGCTGCACAAAGTTTACAGGTCGCTCCAGATTCCACAAGTGCAATCTCTCCCCCGCCGGCTCCGTATTCAAAGGGTGCACGGAGCTAAGGAAACTGCGGCGCGACTTCAAGCGTTGTGATGATGAGCCATTTTGTCCAAAAAGGTAGGTTGGTGGTTGGTGCAACAGGCCCTAAGGGGACTCCATCAGCTGGTTTACGTACATGATGATGATGATGATGATGATGATTTTTATAGCGCCGTTTCGTGACTACTGTCACTGCAAGGGCGCTTTCAGGCTTGACACGGCGGTGAAGAAATGGGTCTTCATTCCCTTCTTGAAGCTCTCGATCCCTTCCTTGGCGCGCACTTCAGGAGGCAGCTGGTTCCAAATAGACGGTCCTGCAACGACGAAAGCGCGGTCTCCGAACACTGTACATCTTTTTCTGTATTGAGTGCTGACAGATGTAAGAACAAGCGACCAACCAAAATTTGGATATTATGGGAGAAACACTTGTTAATTTTGATTTTTCTGTCTGATTGGAATTTGGTGCAACAGGCCTTTATTCTCGAAAGACGAAAACTTAAAGAACGTTCTGTTTTGACTGCACCCTGCTTCTTAAAGTTGAAGGTGTTACGGAACACGGTTTGTGTGAGGCGTGTATGGAAGACAAAAGCATTATTACTGAACACAGTGACTGCCTGGCTTATACTCTTATAGCATAGTGTCTACAGTATACATCTAGTAGGTCCTTGCTATGCATAAACACATGTAGGAACACAAGGACAAAAACATACTTACTCGAAAAAGTAAGAAACATTTTTAAGAAAAATCAACAAAAATGTACGGTGGAAATGAAGCATTTGAGAAGCATGACAGGAAAAACTCTGCAAAATAGAGTTAGGAATGAATGGGTAAAGAAAGAATGTAATTTGAAAGAGGTGTGCAAGTTGAGGTGCAAAAGAATGTGATGCAGGTTTGGGCATGTGGAAAGAATCAATGATGAAAGACTGAGAAAGTATTTATAGAGGAAGTGTGAAAGGACAAAGCGGTAAGGGACGACCGAGAAAAGTATGGAGTGGTGAGATTGAGAAGATTGTTAAAGAATGGGATATACAAAGTGAGCGTAAAAGAAGAACATGCATGAAAAAAGTGATGGATATGAATGAATTGAAAAAGGGATGGGAAGGAATGGAGGCAGCTCTGCAGAGGTTCTGCCCACTCCTAGCGGAATGGCGACAGAGTTACATATACAGATACAGCTGTTTCTCCCACTTCAACTGAAGTGGTTAGTGTGAGGCCAGCCCCCTTACCGGTAAAAATAAATAGGTCCCGAATCGCCACGCGCGACCCCTTCGGGGTTAGCGCCGGCAAGAAGTTACACTATATGTGTAGCTTAGTTGCGTTGCGGTCGCTCATGCGTGATGGAAAGAGCTACGCTCGACGTTTCTCTGCGTGATTCAAATCGAGAAGATCCGTTGTTGCGAAGTCTGAGTAAACCAACTGAGCTATCGCAAACGCAACTAAGCTACACATGTAGTGTAACTTCTTGCCGCTTTATCCCCAGGATTTCGCATGTGGCGAGTGTAACCTCTTTATTTTTACAGGTAAGGGGGCCAGCCTTACGCCAACCACTTCATTTGAAGAGGAGGTTTGTTATTTCATGTGAAGGCTGAGTAAACCTTGCCGGAATTTTATTTTAGGGTTTGAAATATACACCGAAAGGGGAAATCATTTCCGACACCCTCGGCGGGATTCGAACCCGAGCTCACGGCATGGAATGCAAGCACTCTACCAACTGAGGTGTCGACTAGACTAAATTTTTCAAATTGGACAGATTGGAACTAAAATAAGTTTCTTGCTTGCATTGGTGTTTCCTCTGTTTTTTGTCTCCTTGAGCGCACCCAGGGGGCGACACACTCGGCCCGGCGGGGTGACGTCAACACGCCGCCATGCCCCTGTAGAGAACACCCGTGCCTCGCACGAGCACTCTCGTCCCCGCCACAGATTAAAAGAGCAAGCAAGGTGATCATGCCAATATATAGCAAGGAACAATAGGTCCGCGACAAATCGGTCCACAGGCAGCTCCACCATGGACAAATCGGTCTCACGACAGTTCGTCCACATGACTTATTGGTCAACGACATTTCAGTCACTAACGCCTGTGTAGTGACTGAAATGTCGTTGCTAGTGCTATTCTCAGACATTTTAGTCGTCAGTTGAGCCCACACTTTGACAAACTTATGATGCATTTGTGTAAAGACCTGTCAATCCAAGATGGCCTCAGCGAACAGCTGATTAGTTTTCATACAAATATTACCGATATTCGGTAGGTAAGAATGACCGTGGTGATGAAACATTCAGGCCAGGCATCATTAGTTTGTCAAAGCGTGGGCTCAACCGACGACTAAAATGTCTAAGAATAGCCCCGATAGAAAACAACGACACCTTAAAGGTAAAACTGAATAAGGGACATATTGAGCTTCTTTGAATTTCTCAAGTAAATCTATGAAAGAAAACACAGAAGAAGCGTGAAAATCCGGTAGTTAACACCCTTTTCATGAGCACTTCCTTATAATAAGTTCACTTACTATGAGAAGTCTATGTCATCTAAATCTAAATCTAAGCTGCAAAGATAAAAGTATATGAATCATTTATGATTCATATTAAACGCATTCCCACAAGCAGACATGTATAAGCAGACATGTAAACACATACCGCATGTGGACCTACAATATAAAAACCCAATCTCAAATGAACATAAGCCCTGCAACTCTTGCCGACCTTCCCTTAAACAGTGGTGACATTGGTAAAGTGAACCATTTTTACAGTATGGGTGGTCAGCTTCATACCAACCTATAAGACAAGCATTTGAGAGCCTTAAATGTTAATATATCTCTGCAATTTAGATTATAGATTATGCCTGTTTTTTTTCAATTATTGTTCCTTAACTGATAGGTTGTTATGAGGCTGATCACCCATACCGGAAAAAAAAGTTCACTTTGCCAATGTCACTCCTCCTTCAAGGATGGGCATCAAGAATTTAAGGGTATAATTATGTCCATTTGAGGTTTGTTTTTTATTGCATTTGTTAGTAAGTCCACATGCAGCATGTGTAAGCGTGAAATTGTACGTGTCTGCTTGTGTGCATGCATTTAATACGACTCATAAATTTTAATGTTATGTAAAAATCAAATACTTATAAATATTTAGGTAAGTAGGTATGTACATCATTAATAGCTGATGAGAGTGTATATAAGTATGATTAATTATTATAAGTACTTAGGGTAAAGAGATATTCAAATTTATGTACTGGAAGCTTGTAGAAGACCGTCGCGTCGTTCTGGAAGGTTCCAGCAAAATTGGCTTCTAGTAACCACTATCTTCGGTATTGCCTGCAAGCGGCTTGCAGGAGTCAGTCTATATACTACAGTCTGCTTTTGAACAAGAAAGACAGTGTAAGTGAACACCAACTGTGAAATAAATGTAAAGTGCTAAACCATAAATGTGAATTGTTAAAAATAAATATAATTATAGTTTAAATTTTTTTGAGGAATTCAAAAACACTGTTTGTTTTCACATGAATATATTTAAAAAGATTACAATCTTTAGAGTAAGTTACTAACGTTTTCGACCTAGAAGGTCATCATCAGGTATGGGTGTGGGTTTTTAATTTGAAGACTATTTGAACATTAAAAACACAACATTAATATATCTTTGCGACTTAGATTACAGATAGAAGTGTAATGAAAGATGTGAAATGGGAGGGCACAAGTATTGTGGGGACAATATGGTAGATAGGACAATGCCTGGAAAAGCATTGGGGAGCTTTTATGCTAAAATGAAGGTAGCCATTGAGTCGTATGCAACCAAAAGCGGGAATGTAGACTCTTTTAGAAAATTATATACATATATGGTAATGCAGGGAATTATTTCCTCATCACTTCTGTATAGTTATCTGATTTTACAGATAAACCCTAGATTGCCGTCTGTGATTCTGTTGTCTACTCAAAATGGAGTCGGGAGACTACGTCAAATTAAAAAGAGCATGGGAATCCGAATATCTATGTATGTATTGTTATGTAAATAGTAGATTAATATAGGTACCTATACATCGTAGGTAGCAGTAATTATTAAAGGCAAAATCTAGAAATGAAATAATAATGTACTCTCGAAGCTGTCAGAGCGGTCGAGAGTGTTCTGGCAAATTGGTCCCTAGAGATTTCTGTCTCTGAGGGTATGTAAGGCGCAATTTGGGTGCAGGAGAGTAGATAGATATTCGCCTTTGGTTGAAGAACAAGTTTGAGGTGCTGAACTGGGAAATAAATTTGAGTTGCTAAAAGTGTTAAAAATAAACATAAAATTGTCAAATAAATTAAGTGTAAATAAATATCCAAAAAGAAGACCAGTTTTTTTATTTATTTAAAGTCTATCTGAACCTTAAAACACAACAGTACCTACATATCTAAGTTGCATGTTTTTACTACGTAGGATTATATAACTGAAAATGTAGCATTGGCGTGAGAAAGTTATTTATTTTCCCGCTTAAGGAGAAAAGTCAAATTTTTAAATATGAAGAGTAGTTTCGTTTTTGTAAAATAAAAAAATTATCTCATTCAATAAAAAAAACAATTTTGTTGGTAAACATTGTAGACTATAAATCTATTTATAATCTAAGTTGCAAGGATATATTCATTTAAAGTTCTCAAATGCATGCCCACAAACAAACGCGTGTAGTTCGCGCTTACAAATGCTGAATGTGTACTTACAAATAAAATCCAAATCTCAAATGAACCTAAGCCCTACAACTTTGCCGACCTTCCCTGACACAGGGGTGACTTTCTGCAAAGTGAACCATTTTTTACAGTTAAGTTTTTACCCTGAAGAGTAGTTTCGTTTTTGTAAAATAAAAAAATTATCTCATTCAATAAAAAAAACAATTTTGTTGGTAAACATTGTAGACTATAAATCTATTTATAATCTAAGTTGCAAGGATATATTCATTTAAAGTTCTCAAATGCATGCCCACAAACAAACGCGTGTAGTTCGCGCTTACAAATGCTGAATGTGTACTTACAAATAAAATCCAAATCTCAAATGAACCTAAGCCCTACAACTTTGCCGACCTTCCCTGACACAGGGGTGACTTTCTGCAAAGTGAACCATTTTTTACAGTATGGGTGGTCACTGGTCAGCCTCATACCAACTTATAAGTCAAGGAATTCATCGTGATCAATGAACAATGTTTGCTTCATTCCTCTCTGTTATTAGAATCCTTCATTTGTTTTCAAACTTTTAATGTAAAATACGTGTAATGAATGAATGACATAGTTTTTCAGTGGAACTTTCATTTTAGTTGACAAAGTGAGCCGCCATCATGGATAGCGACACATTCAGTTATTGCAAACAGGCGGAGCTACGTCATAAAGCATAAACATGGTTACTACCTGAACTAATAAACGGGAGTGGACGAGAAGATACCACTACAAAGCAGTCTTACATAATAGGCGATACAACGCATCTAACTGTACTGTAACTGTAGCTGTAACTCTGTCGCCATTCCACTAAGGGTAGCCAGAGTCTCTGCAGAGTTGCCTCCATTTTTTCCTATTCTTACATACCTCTTTCAATTCATTCATATCCATCACCTTTTTAATGCATTTTCTTCTTTTACGCTCACTTTGTATATCCCACTCTTTCACAATCTCCTCAATCTGATCGCTCCATACTTTTCTCGGTCGTCCTTATCCTCTGTTTCCTTTCACACTTTCTTCGTATATAAACTTTGTCAGTCTATCATCATTCAACCCAGCGAAGAGCATATTTGGAAATATAAATGGTATATTTTTTGTGCTCCGCCGGGATCCGAATCCACAACCTTCCATTTACGAGTCCGAAGCAGTGGCGGCTCTTCATTAGGGGACAGTGGGGAACATCCCTATGAATGAAATTGGAAACATAAAATTGTATGAGAAGAAACAACTGAGAAATCTGTAAATAATAGTGTAAGCGAAGTATATTTTTCAAAATATTTTACTGACCGAAGATGTTTAAATATTTCATAATAGAACGGACGCAGTGAGTCATATACGAAGGTTTTTGTTGATGAAAAAATAATAATATTTGTTAAAACGTTAGGTACATGTGTATTGTGTACATTCAATGGTACATTCGCTAAGATTGAAATATGATCCACTCTCCATCGTTTCCTCGTACCTCGTTCCCTGCGCGGACGCAAGCGAAGTCATATTTCGGGCTGTTTCGGGTGGAGCGGGACTTTTATTCGGATCACCGCGATAGTTGCGCGTGTGTGTGTACATAAGTCTCTGTAAGTACGACGAATGTTCAATACAGAAGCTTTTGGCGCCCGCGTGTATGGGTTTCCCATTGTACGTCTATAGGGACTTTTCGGGCGGTCACCTATGGTACATCAACAATAATATGACGCGTTTAAAACAAAATATGAACATGATGATATTATAACTGAATGAATGAACTTATTATTTTCGTAAATTCCTCGGCCCAGTATTTGACAAGGAGCTGCCATCATAATATCACACAAATACAATATTTTTATTGGTTAAAAGTTAGTGCTAGCGCGTTTTTTGCCGTGGGGAGATGTTAATAACAGCAGTGCTTCCCGAAGTCGAAAATATATCGTTTTTCATGGAAAGTTTACATTAAAATTTTCTTGCTTGTTTTGTACAATAAGTTTGTGGCCTTAAAAAGTGGGTGGATTCGCATTGTTTAATGATAAATGAAGTATACCATCTTTTGGTTGACTGTGCTCTTTTTGGTGATGACCAAGTGTGGCCATGGATATTCGGATTTCAAGTAAGTAAATACTTGCTTTTTGTAGTTGCTTTTTTCAACCTAATTATCGTCTAACTTACAAAAATTCTACAACATAAAAAGTCTACCAATTGCAAACTCGCCTACACATTTTCAATTTTTACGTATTTTTTTAAAATACAAAATAAAAAGTAAATACATTCAAATTCAAATTATAAAAACTTCCACAATTGAATAAAATTAATGAAACAAGGGCTTGGTTTACAATTTTAGATAAAAAAAAATCGTTTATGTGTGCTGCGTGGGGTGCTATAGAGTGGTCATCAAACTATCATCCAAAGTCATCCCCTCTCTCGGATTTTAGTTAGAGCCGCTACTGGTCCGAAGTGTTGCCACTGGACTACGGACCGGTCCAAGAATGCCAACGACACGCGGTGTACCTGGGCGGTCACCCATCCAAGTAGCATCCGCGCCCAATGTTTAACCTTAACTTCTGTGATCTGATGAGAACTGGTGCTTTCAACATGGTATCATCGTTGACAGCTTAGGGGCTGTCCATATATTTCGTCATTCGCATTAAGGGGGGGGGGGAGTCTGGTCTGCGGATGATGGCAAATGATGTACGAGTACCAAAAGTGACGTCGTTCTTGTTAATACCAATTTCTACAAAATATTCAAAATATTATGTAAGTAATATAACATTATTAATTATTAAGCTCATCCATTATTACAGCAAGAGGGGGAGGAGGGGTCATAAGATAATGACTATAGGATGATTGTAAGGGGGGGGGGGGGGTCGAAAATCGGCCAAAATCGATGACGTAATTTATGGACGGCCCCATAGTTGCGTTGTTTTTTTGCGTCCAGTCATTTTAGTAAGTCTTGGCTTGCTAGTGTTTGACAGTCGCAAAGTTGCCAACAATGGCGGAATAGTTGTTCTGATAAAGCGAGTTGCCTTTGTACGGCGGCGGAACCCGGCGGAGAGATGAGACAATTTCCGAAATTAAAATTACGACAATAAGAAGAAGTATGGAGATTCTTTCGCGACGCAGCGGACAATGGCGCGGAGTTCGCGAAATATTATAAATGTGCAAGAAACTTAAGCTGGGAGACATCAAAGAAACAAACAGATGGATGGAATCATCGACTTTTGATATCTGTGGACTAGAAATTATTTTAACGAACTTGACTTATAGGTTGGTATGCGGCTGACCACCCATGATGTAAAAATGGTTCACTTTGCCAGTGTCACCCCTGTTTCAGGGAGGACGGCAAAAGTTGCAGAGTGTGTGTCCATTTGAGATTTGTTTTTTTTATGTTGTAGGTTCACATGCGGCATGCGCAAGCGCGAATTTGTACGTATCTGCTTGTAAAAATGCATGTAATGTGAATCTCCAATGTAACATATCTTTGCAACTTAGATTAGATTAGACTAGACACTACTATATTATCTAGATTTTCAGCAGTAACTTTGTGTACAAAAATAAAACTCACGTGAATTAAAACTAAGCAATTTTTATTTTAATCTATTAAAATTAGACACTATTGGGGCTATTCTTAGACATTTAAATCGTCGGTTGAGCCCACGCTTTGACAAACTAATGATGCATTTGTATGACGACCTGTCAATCCAAGATGGCCGCAAGTGAACAGCTGATTTGTCTTCATACAAATATTACAAAATTCGGTAGGTAAGAATGACCCTGTTGATGAAACTTCCAGCGCAGGCACCATTAGTTTGTCAAAGCGTGGGCTCAACCGACGACTAAAATGTCTAAGAATAGCCCCGTATATATCTGTTTCAACCTACTTATAAAAATGGTCATTAGTAAGAAAGAGAACAAAGAACTTCACAGCTGCATTTCCATGTCTACAAAAAAACTCGGGCGAATGTAAAAATGTTTGTAGAAAGGTAGAAACATTGCCGCGTGCGTACTATGCCCGAACCAGTCCGAATATACACGCATGCGTATAAATCTTGTGATCGATAAAATTGACAAATTTTAAAGTAAAAATACATTATGACATGTGCTATGATTGGGTGTCTATACACGAGATGGAGAAAGCAAGAAAACATAAAATTTGACACTTAAAAACATGTTTTGTATGACTACACCACTGCAACGTTTGACAGGACTGAGACAAATGTGGGCTGTAGTATGTATCAATGCAGTAAGTTAGTTTCTGCTCCTCTGTGTTATTACTCAATGGATGGAATAATATAAAGATTACAAAGGAGTTTAAGCTCACCTGGCAACTTTTTTTCTTTTTTTATAAAAATAGATTTGGGAAGAGGAATGCAATTCGACAAACTATTTCGCCTGGACAGACGAGTGTATTAAAACTATCAATTAATAGTTCATTATTAAATATTTTTAAAATCCAATGTTGAAATGAGGCTGACCACCCAATACCCCAACTATAAAGAATGGTACACTTTGCCAACGTCCCCCTTTTTTACGGCACCTCGTTAAAAGTTGCAGGGCTTGCGTTCATTTGAGATTGAACTTATACATGTTTGTTTATGGAAATGCACGTAAAATGAATCTTAAATGTGATATATCTTTGCGACTTAGATTATAGATCCTTTGAGTTATTGATAGGTACAAAGCTGGTGATCCATGCTGTAAAAGTTGATTCACTTTCCAATGGCATCCCTGTTGGAGTGGAAGTCGGCATGAGTTGCAGGGCTATGTTCATTTGAGATTCGGTTATTATTTTGCAAGTAGGTACACATGCAACATGTGTAAACACAAATAACAGTCTTATCTGTAGCTCTGTCGCCATTCCGCTAGGGGTGGCAAGAGCCTCTGCAGAGCTGCCTCCATTTTTTCCTATCCTTACATACCTTTTCCAATTCATTCATATCCATCACCTTTTTCATGCATTTTCTTCTTTTTCGCTCACTTTGTATATCCCATTCTTTCACAATCTCCTTAATCTGATCATTCCATACTTTTCTCGGTCGTCCTTTCCCCCTTTTTCTTTCACACTTTCTTTGTATACATACTTTGTCAGTCTATCATCATTCATTCTTTCCACATGCCCAAACTCACATTCTCTCTTATCACATTCTTTTGTACCTTAACTTTCACATCCTCTTTCAAATTACATTATTTTTTTACCCATTCTAATCTAATCTACATAATCTAATCTAAGTTGCAAAGATATATAACATTATGGACTCACATTACATGCATTTCACCGACATACACGTATATCACGCTTAAACATGCCGCATGTGCTCTTAAATATAAAAACCCAGATCTCAAATCAATATACACCCTTCAACTCCTGCTGATCTTCCCTGAAACCGGGGTAACATTGGATAAGTGGTTGGCATGATGGTATCATATCAATCTATAAGTCAAGGAACTGTTTAAATATTTATTCTTCACAACTTATATGTGACGTCATCCAGCTGAAGGAGATTTTGAATGTGCGGACTTAAGATTTAAGATGTTTTTTTCAATGTAGGTATATATATTTAAATTTTAGTGAGATATAATAACGATCTGGATGGTGTTTGGAGAGCGTGCACTTGTGTTTGTGAGTTTATTATTGAGTCTGCCAAAGATGTTACAATCAAGGCGGGAACAGCAGACAATGCTGCGATAGCATAGCAACCCTGTAACGACTGAAAAAATACTGAAAAAAAATCCATGTTAATTTTTCGCGAACATAAATTATGTAGGAGGCAATGTATTAACCATCTGACAGGTGATTTAATCAAGGTGATAGTTTCTTGATTTATAGATTGTTATGAGACTGACCACCCATACTGTAAAAAATGGTTCACTTTGCCAATGTCACCCCTGTGTCAGGGAAGGTCGGCCAAAGTTGTAGGGCTTATGTTTATTTGAGGTTTGAATTTTATTTGTAAGTACACATTCAGCATTTGTAAGCGCGAACTACACGTGTTGGTTTGTAGGAATGCATCTGAGAACTTTAAGTGAATATATCCTTGCAACTTAGATTATAGATTATAGATAGTCCTGATGTATGTTTGAAATAAAAAAAAGTGCCGGTTTGATTCCTGTGATTTTTCTTTGCGCCCACAGGCAGGTGCGCGTCAGTTCGCGTTTACACATGCTGCATGTCGAAATCTAAGTTGCAAAGATGTGTATCATTTGAGATTCATATCAAATGCATGCCCACAAACAAACACGTGTAGTTCGCGCTTTCAAATGATGAATGTGTAATTACAAATAAAATCCAAACCTCAAATGAACATAAACCCTACAACTTTTGCCGACCTTCCCTGACACAGGGGTGACATTAGCAAAGTGAAACATTTTTTACAGTATGGGTGGTCAGCCTCATACCAACCTATAGGTCTTTTAATGTTTATTTTTAGTAAATATACAACGATAAAATTTTCATTAAGAGCGCTCTGATCCGGTTGATAGCTCAGTTGGTAGAGTGCTTGCATTCCATGCCGAGAGCTCGTGTTCGAATCCCACCGAGGGTGTCAGAAATAATTTGCCGTTTCGGTGTTTATTTTTAAGAGAACCATTGAAGAGAACGCGACAAGAAGTTACACTATATGTGTAGCCTTGTCACTTTTTTGTTGTCACTCATCCATTTATGGTGTGCTGAGGGAGGCAGTATACTTATATAATCTATAATCTAAGCTGCAAAGACATGCTAACATTCAAGGCTCATATTAAATGCATGCCCACAGATAGGTATACTCGTATATAGGTTCGCGCCTACACATTCTGCATGTGTGCATACAAATAAAATAAAATAAAAAACCTGACATGAGCATAAACCTTGCAACTCCTGCAACCCGCCTTAATATTTAAGAACTACACTAGGTGCTCAAGAGAAAGTTTTAAGGGGCGGGGCCATGACGGGTGCGGACAGGAGTAATGAGTAGGTGTGAAGCAGCAGGGATCTGTAATCTGTATATTTATAAAATGGCCATTTTGTTGACGTTTACTAATTTCATTTGTGTCTATACTCCATATCGTGAAGAAGAACTTTGCTTTATTTTTGCATCATTCATTTAAAATGAATCTTCATAATGTCAACAAACAAACCCTTATGGTGCTATTCTTAGACATTTTAGTCGTCCGTTGAGCCCACGCTTTGACAAACTAATGATGCATTTGTATGAAGACCTGTCAATCCAAGATGGCCGCCAGTGAACAGCTAATTAGTCTTTATACAAAATTACCGATATTCGGTAGGTAAGAATTACCGTAGTGATTTAACTTCCAGCCCAGGCCTCACTAGTTTGTCAATGTGTGGGCTCAACGGACGACTAAAATGCCTAAGAAGAGCCCGGTTACAGTTTTACAGAATATTTTGTTAATTTGGTCGTTTTCGGGTTACACAGAATAGACGGCGCTTTCATTCGTAATCTAGCAAAAATAAAATCTCATTTTCCTTTACGTACATTGGCGGGCCGGCATAACGCTGCCAGTAGGTACACATAACACAACCATCATAATATATTAAATGTGTGCGAGTACACAACCATCATAATATATTAAATGTGTGCAAGTACACAGCCATCAAAATAAAGTAAATGTGTGCGAGGACATAACCGTCATAATATATTAAAGGTGTGCGAGTATATACCCATCATAATATATTAAATGTGAGCGAGTACACAACCATCATAATATATTAAATGTGTGCAAGTACACAGCCTCCATAATATATTAAAGGTGTGCGAGTATATAACCATCGTAATATATTAAATGTGTGCATTTAGAGTAGGTGCCCCGGTACATAATGTTATAGGTGTACACACAGGTATACAGATATGCCATGTTTTCGTTAATATACAAGACGATTATAATATTAATGGGGTGAACATATTTCTGGAATCAGAAGTAGGACGCTGTTAGTATATAACCATCATAATATATTAAATGTGTGCATGAAAAGGAGGCGCCCTGGTACATAATGAGATAGCTGTACATACAGGCATGCAAATATGCCAGCATTTCGTTAATATAAAAGACGATTATATTATTAATGGGGTGAACATATTTCTGGAATCATAAGTGGGACGCTGTTGGCACATAACTATCATAATCTTAGATTTTGTAGGGTTTGTGTATTCACATAGTGAAAATTCATTTTATTTAAAATAAAATTATTTTTTCTTAAACGTAGTTTAATTTTCACAATAATATTAATGAGTATTGAAGGTCGAAAGTGCTCGAGATATAAAAAAATATTGTGAAAATTAAACTACGTTTAAGAAAAAATAATTTTATTTTAAATTATAATCTTAGTTGTCTCTGGGATAGTACAGGGGAGAAAGCGTCGGCGCGGCGCTTGAATTACGCTATTGACACTAACGCTGGTTCAAGCCCCCCCTGCGTTATGTCCTATTGATTTAGGCCCTGGTTCAACACATATCATTGGGCTGTTATTAATTAATAATTTATTTAATAAAAAGAGTTATTAATTGATAACGTAAATACATATTTCTGGCCAGGCGTAATAGGTTGGTGAATTGAATTCCTCTTCACAAATCTTTAAAAAAAAAATGCAAGGATATATATTATGATAGTAATAATAATAATAAAATATTTATTCCAGCCCGGTCACGCGAAGGGTGCAATACGTGACTGACCATATAAAAAAGAAATACATTGATCGAAAAATACAGGAAACATAGAAACTGAGATAGAAAATAAAAACAGAGAAGAAAATTACAATGAAAGAAGATAAACATTGACACAAAAACAAGTACATGTAAGTTCGCGTTTACACATGCTGCATGTGTACATTCAAAATAAACCAAAACTCATATGAACATAAACTTTGTAACTCCTTCCGCGTTTCCCTGATACAAGGGTGGCATCGGCAAAGTGAAGCATTTTTTACAATATTGGCGGTCAGCCTCTCACTAACCTAGAGGTCAAAGAACTATAAAAGAAGACCGGTCTGTAGTCCAGTGTTGACAATTCGGACTCGTAAATGTAAGGTTGTGGGTTCGAATCCTGGTGGAGCGCAAAAAATAAACCATTTATATTTTCAAAAAATATGTTCTTCGCTGGGTTGAAAAATTCATACACACTTTAGCCAAGACCAGTCATCAAAAGGTCCATCCAACCTTACGGCAACTGGGTCTTGCTTGAGAATAGGCGCTTTCTACAGCGACGACCAAGTTCGCAGAGGGCTCTTGACGTTTGATACACACAAAAACAGCGCTCACCAAATAAATCAGCCTAATCTTAATCTAAATCTAAATCTAAGCTGCAAAGATCATTTGAGATTCATATTAAATGCATTCCCACAAGCAGACACGCATAATTTCGCGCTCACACATGCCGCATGTGGACCTACAATATAAAAAACCCAATCTCAAATGAACATAAGCCCTGCAACTCTTGCCGACCTTCCCTGAAGCAGGGGTGACATTGGCAAAGCAAACCATTTTTTACAGTATGGGTGGTCAGCCGCATACCAACCTATCAGTCATTCGTAAATTAATTCCTTGACTGATAGGTTGGTATGAGGTTGACCACCCATACTGTAAAAAATGATTAAATTTTTTTTAAATTTTTTTTAAATTTTAATTTTTTTTTTAAATTTTTAAATAAAAAATAGATTTGTGAAGAGGAATGCAATTCACCAACCTATTTTGCCTGGCCAGAAACAGGTATTAATATCATCATTTAATAATTCATTATTGTTTATTATTAATGAATTATTAAATAATAATTACCCAATAACATCTGTTGAACCAGGGTCAAAGTTAAAGTCATGTGACCCAAGCGGGGATCGAACCAGCGTTGTTCCATTCGAAACACGCTAGAAAGATCAGCCCTCTTAGCTCCCGCGGCTATAACCCCGACACTTTGCCAATGTCACCCCTGTTTCAGGAAAGGTCGGCAAGAGTTGCAGGGCTTATGTTCATTTGAGATTGGGTTTTTTATATTGTAGGTCCACATGCGGCATTATGCGTGTCTGCTTGTGGGAATGCATTTAATATTAATCTCAAATGATACATATCTTTGCAGCTTAGATTTAGATTTAGAATTTTAACAACGGATCGAGAAACAAAAATAGTGATTTCTTTCATCGCAGTATCCCGTTTAAAAAAAAAAGTATGGTGTCTGCAATTTTAACGTATTTTTCATTTTTAAGACCGGCGGATTATTCACCCCCTAATAATATGATATTTTAAGGCGGTGCGTGGGGGGGGGGGAGTGGTGGGGGGAGGGCTGGGAGGGGGGAGGCATTGTGAAGAAGCGCGCTCCGGCGGGCCTAATGAAAATTATGCATTACTTCTGTTTTCACAAAAAAAAAGAAGAAAAGAAGAGAGAAACGAAGGGTTTGCTTTATACACCCTGTAGATTCCCTTTTAAGCACGATCACTAGACATTCAGCATTTGTGCGTGATAGTTTATGTCATTTTTGAATGAGAGTTTTTAATAAAGACAGATATCTCATGTCGGCGTGCTGTCTACGCCGAGTAGAAATATATAGGTATGTGAAATCATCGTCCATGTTTCGCCAAAATGAACGTATATCTGTAATAAAAGTGGCAAAGATTTATTACATTTTAGATTCATATTAAATGCATTCCTATGAGAAGACATGTATAAGTTCACGCTTAAGCGTGCCGCATGTGGTCTCACATCAATAAGCCCAATCTCAAATGAACATAAGCCCCGCAACTCATGCCGATCTTCCCTAAAACAGGGGTGATAGGGGGTGGTTTTTTACAGTGTGTGTAGTTAACCTCATACCAACTTCAAAGTCAAGAAAGTTGTTGAAATAAAATGCTGCTGCGCTAAAAAAAGGTCTTGTCAAAAAATATGCTTGTTGGGTCAAAGCAAGTAATACTGTTTAAAGAGAATGTGTGCTACGCCAGAGCAAGTAATATTGTTTAAAACGTAGGTGTGCTGCGCCAGAGCAAGTAATATTGTTTAAAACGTAGGTGTGCTGCGCCAGAGCAAGTAATATTACTTACAAAGTATGCGTGCTACGCCAGAGCAAGTAATATCGTTCACAAAGTATGTATGTGTGCTACTCCAGAGCAAGTAGTATTACTTACAAAGTATGCTACGCCAGAGCAAGTAATATTACTTACAAAGTATGCTACGCCAGAGCAAGTAATATTACTTACAAAGTATGCTACGCCAGAGCAAGTAATATTACTTACAAAGTATGTGTGCTACGCCAGCGCAAGTAATATTACTTACAAAGTATGTATGTGTGCTACTCCAGAGCAAGTAGTATTACTTACAAAGTATGCTACGCCAGAGCAAGTAATATTACTTACAAAGTATGCTACGCCAGAGCAAGTAATATTACTTACAAAGTATGCGTGCTACGCCAGAGCAAGTAATATTACTTACAAAGTATGCGTGCTACGCCAGCGCAAGTAATATTGTTTACAAAGTATGTATGTGTGCTACGCCAGAGCAAGTAATATTACTTTCAAAATATGCGTGCTACGCCAGAGCAAGTAATATTACTTACAAAGTATGCGTGCTACGCCAGAGCAAGTAATATTACTTACAAAGTATGCTACGCCAAAGCAAGTAATATCGTTTACAAAGTATGTATGCGTGCTACGCCAAAGCAAGTAATATTACTTACAAAGTATGCTACGCCAAAGCAAGTAATATTACTTACAAAGTATGCTACGCCAAAGCAAGTAATATTACTTACAAAGTATGCTACGCCAAAGCAAGAAATACTACTTACAAAGTAAGCGTGCTACGCCAGAGCAAGTAATATTGTTTATAAAATATGTGTGCTACGTCAGAGCGAGACGTATCCCTTTTGGCGCACTGATGGTAACGACGGATAGAATAAAACATAGACAAACCGGACACAATGCGTGTAATGTGAAAAGGCTCCGAGTATATGCGTGCAAGAATGCCATGCAGAAGTGACAGTTTGTTGGAGACATAAACGCAGATATGGCAGTTAACGTATCTGCATGTAGGTATGCATATGTAATAGAGCGTTCTGCAAGAGTGGCATGGTCTATTCAATTTCGCATGCTTTTGAAATGGCATTGTCAAAATGATGCTCTCAACATTTTGAAGTACTACACTGAAAAAACTTAGCAAAATTATTTATTTTTGTTGTGCTAACTTGTAAGCATTTTTATATGGAGTTTTTGAAGATCGAACGTAGATCCAACCCTAGCGTTTTGGCTTGGAGAACAAACAAGAACTATCAACCGGACATTTTGGTATTTTTTCATACACAAATTATAACTACTGTCCGGTCGAAAGCTCAGTTTGTAGAGTGCTTGTATTCCATGCCACGAGCTCGGGTTCGAATCCCGTGAGGGTGTTAGAAATGATTTTCCATTTCGGTGTTTATTTCAAAACCTTTAATAAAATACTGGCAAGGTTTACGCAGCCCCCTTGGGAGCTGGGAAATTCCCACTTCAACTGGAATGTTAGCGTAAGGCCAGAACCCTTACCTGTGAAAATATATAGGTTTCAATGGCTACATGCGACTTCCTCGGGAATAATACGGCAAGAAGTTGCACAAATGTTATCTGTAAAAATAAATTTATTCTATGTATAATTTATAATCTAAGTCGCAAAGATATATCACATTAAAGATTCATATTAAATGCAATGCCATAAGTAGACACGTATGAGTTCGCGCTTACACATGCCGCATGTAGACTTATAAAACAAAAAACCAGTCTAAAATGAACATAAGCCTCTTGTAAACTCTTGCCGACCTTCCCTGAAAAAGGAATGACATTGTCAAAGCAAACCATTTATTTTACAGTATGAGGAATTACTTGACTTATAGGTTGGTATGAGGCTGACCACCCATACTGTAAAAAGTTAGTTCACTTTGCCAATATCACCCCTGTTTCAGGGAAGGTCGGCAAGGGTTGCAGGGCTTATGTTCATTTCAGATTGGGTTTTTATATTGTAGGTCCACATGCGGCATGTGTTAGCGCGAAATTATGCGTGTCTGCTTGTGGGGATGCATTTAATATGGATCTCAATAATATATATATTTACAACTTAGATTTAGATTTAGATTAGGGGTCAGCCTTATACCCTCCTATAATTCAAAGAATTATATTTATCCAAAATCCTAAAAAAAACTTCGCACTTTCGATGAAGACTCCCGCACAGAGATTTCATATAACAATCTTGTAAAGCCTTGAGAATCCACGCTGTTCTTTGTGTTTCTCTCGTTTAAAGTAGATTGGAGCGCTCTGTCTTGTTGCCATTGTTAAAGACGAAAAATTCAATCGAAACCTCCATACAGCCCCCCCATCAGCCACGCCTACCTGACCGCCTACTGGTGAGGGGCGGAGTAAGCCTAAATAAATACTTCGTTAACTGATGATGGAACGAAATGATTAATGAAGTTAGAATTGTAGGCTTACACGGTAGGCTGATGATGCTGGAGAGTTGTTTTCCGGGATCTGTTGCAGTGGTTTATGGGAGCTAGAGCTTCCGGATTTTTCACCCATGTCTGCGATGTGCTCATATTTGATGCATACCTACAAGCACGTACATTGCGAAAACCCAGCCTATAATATAATCTATAATCTAAGTTGCGAGGATATATTCATTCAAAGCTCTCAGATGTATGCCCACAAACAAACACGTGTAGTTCGCGCTTACAAATGCTGATTGTGTACTTACAAATAAAATCCAAACCTCAAATGAACATAAGCCTTGCAACTCTTGCCGACATTCCCTGAAACAGGGGTGACATTGGCAAAGTGAACCATTTTTTACAGTATGGGTGGTCAACCTCATACCAACCTATAAGTCAAGGAATACGAGTGATAAATAACATTTAAGTATAAGAAAACAACAAAACCTTAAAAATAAATCTATACAAAAAAAGTCAAAAATGTCTTATGCAAAAAATGTAGCAAGCTAATAAACCAACATTACAAATCAGCATTGCAGATTAGCCGCCACTTCTTTCTGTCCTTGCATACTTCTTTCATTTCATCCAGAGTCATAACTTTTTTCATACAAGCTCTCCTTTTATTATGAGCCTCATTCCGTTTATACACTTCCATCTGGGGAAGCGTATCACACGCTCATACAATGCTATATTTTTTTGTGGCGGAAGGCCTTTCCGATAGTCGTCACCGGATCCAGCAGTGATTCTAGATTTACCTGTTCGTACATGTAAGTTCGCGCATTTATATGCCGCGTGCGTACTTTCAAAATAAACTATGCCACCCATGAACATTAACCTTGCAAATCCTGCCCCCTTTCTCTGAAAGCCGGGGTGGCATTGCCAAAAATGATGTTTTTACAGCATGGGGGATCAGCCTCATACCAACCTATAAGTCGAACACAACGCAAACGTAACAAAGCTACACATGTAGTGTAACTTCTTACCGCGTTCTCCCCAATGAGATTGCGTGGGGTAAGTGAGTCCTATTTATTTTTACAGATAAGGGGGACGGCCGTACACCAACAACTTATCCAGGGTCCTGGTGCTCATTTTCTGTTTAGGCTGAGTAAACCTTACCGGGGTTTTATTATGGGTTTGACATAAACACCGAAACGGGAAATCCAAACTGACACCCTCGGTGGGATTCGAATCCGACCTCTCGGCATGGTATGCAAGCATTCTATCGACCTGTGAATCTGTCGTCATTCCGCTAGGGGTGGTCAGAGCCTCTGCAGAGCTGCCTCCATTTCTTCCTACCGTTACATACCTCTTTCAATTCATTCATATCCATCACCTTTTTCATGCATTTTCTTCTTTTACGCTCGCTTTGTATATCCCATTCTTTCACAATCTCCTCAATCTGATCACTCCATCCTTAGCCGGTCGTCCCTTATCTGTTTTTCCTTATACATACACTTCCTCTGTATATGAAATTTTTATAAATTAATTGTTCGTAGTAATAATGAGTGAGTTAACTCCAAAACATCGATTAACGATAACGATTAACGATAACGATTAACGCTTTCTCTTCCCCATCCCGCAATCTGCTTCATTCCTCCTACATTATTACTTTGCATTATCTCGCCCACCTCTAGTTTTCAATATTCAAGAACGTGTGACTTGAGAATCTGTGCGAGGATATTTCCAAGACGATGGAAGGATGATCCAGTGAAAGAGACGACTCTGAATTGTAAGGGAAAATGATTAAGTTGCTACGATATTTGTAAAGAAATGTAACAAATGAAGTATTATTTATTGTAGCTTAGCGGTAAACGCGTCCGACTGCTAAACAAAATGTATATTGTTCGAATTCTTTAAAAATGTACATATTAAGTATCTATAAGAAATTTGCGAATACATTTTAATATTAAAGATTCATATTTGACGCATTTCCCCACGCAGACACATCCTGCCTGTGAATTTACGAAAAACCTCAACTGCTAGTCCTTCCCTGAAACAGAGGTGACCTTGGCAAAAGTGAAGCAATTTTTACAGTTGGTAATGATGGTGATGTTTTGTCATGTGATGTACTGTCATGTGTTGTTATATCATGTATCGTTTTGTCACTGTGTCGTTATATCATGGAAGTTGGAACCCACTTCAATCTATTTTTTTTATTTTCCGCCGGGATAGGAACCCACAACCTTCCATTTACGAGTCCAAAATGTTACCACTGGACTACGCATCGGTCAGAAGAAGGTTGATTTAATTTTTGCATAATTAGTTCTTACACAAATCTTCACAATCAATAACTTCGGTAACTGTCAAACGTCTCTAAAATTATTGATCGATCTTTTGATTTTCAGCTCATAATAAGCAATCACTTTGATTGACTTGAAGAGATTAGGTTGCCCTCACGGAGTGATCGCCTCTGCTGCTTTATTTTTCGGAATGTCCGAGAGTTTGCAACTTTACGTTAACCCTTTCTATGACGTCAAATATGTGTATGCTTCATCTGTCACGCATTCGCCCATGAAGAAACATATCGCCAGCTTAAAGGTAATCATAATAATAATATTAGAATGGTTAATTTGGTGAGCGCTGTTTTTGTGTGAATCACACCACAAGAGCCCTCTAGAAAGCGCCAATTCTCAAGCAAGACCCAATTGTTGTAAGGTTGGATGGACCTTTCAGTGACCGGTCTTTGGTAAAGGTGTATGAATTTTTCAACTCAGCGAAGAGCACATTCGAAATATAAATGGTATATTTTTTGTGCTCCACCGGAATCCGAATCCAGAACCTTCCATTTACGAGTCGGAAGTTTTGCCACTGGACTACGGACCGGTCCAAGTATTAGGATGATTTATTTGGTGAGCGCTGTTTTTGTGTGAATCACACCTCAAGAGCCCTCTAGAAAGCGCCAATTCTCAAGCAAGACCCAGTTGCTGTTAGGCTGGATGGACATTTAGTGGCCGGTCTTTGGTAAAGGTTTATGAATTTTTAACCCAGCGAACCCAGCTTGTACAATGAACATGTCTGCTTGTAAGAATGCATATAATATGAATTCCCAATGCCGCATATCTTTGCAACTTAGATTATATTGGATTAGACAAACACATCACGAGATGGCGCTATATAGAAATCACCAACTTATCATCATCGAGAATGGCAATACTGTAACTGTAACTGTAACTCTGTCGCCATTCCGCTAGGGGTGGCCAGAGCCTCTGCAGAGTTGCCTCCATTTTTTCCTATCCTTACATACCTCTTTCAATTCATTCATATCCATCACCTTTTTCATGCATTTTCTTCTTTTACGCTCACTTTGTATATCCCATTCTTTCACAATCTCCTCAATCTGATCACTCCATACTTTTCTCGGTCGTCCCTTCCCTCTTTTTCCTTTCGCACTTTCTTTGTATACATACTTTGTCAGTCTATCATCATTCATTCTTTCCACATGCCCAAACCATCTCATCACATTCTTTTGTACCTTAACTTTCACATTACATTCTTTTTTTACCCATTCATTCCTAACTCTATCCCTCAGAGTTTTTCCTGTCATGCTTCTCAAATGCTTCATTTCCACCGTACATACTGTAACGAAATACACTGGTAGATGCTTGTTGGTGTGCGTGTGTTTTGAGAGAATGTTCTGGCCCAGACGATTGTAATTGTAAGGTGTGTATGTAGGTAGGAAATGGACTCTTCATGAAATAAATATGTCCAGAACCGTCTATACAACTGTGGTAGTGGAACCTTCTAGGGCAGGCTGGAATGGCCCCTAGGTTCCGCTATAAGAAGGGCGACAATCGGCTGAAGTGAGTCAGTCTTCGAAGCACTCACACAGAGGAGTATCTAGTTACTAGGGCGACCAATATGGTGTAAAATAAATGTAATCTGTACGAAATAAATAAGTGTGTTAAAATAAATCTGTTAGAATAAGTCTGTTAAAATAAATCTATTGTAAGAAAGTCTGTGTAAATAAACTGTATGGCTAACTTGTGTTAAACTTGTGTTTTAATTAAAAGAACCCTGAGGAAAAACGTAACAATACTTTACTCATTTCGCAATCGTTCACTGTCCATGCTTCACTTCCATACATGGCAATCCTCTTCACAAATATATTTTGGAAAAAACCTCGTATCTGCCAGACATGGGGTTGAATTTCATCAAAAGAAAGGTCTATCCCCTTCCCACCCTTGAGATAAAGCGAGAGATAGCTTCAGTGAGGGAGAGATAGCGTCAGTGAGGGAGAGATAGCTTCAGTGAGAGAGAGATGCCTTTCAATCCCCACAGCTTCAAGTTATCAAGAGTCTCAGACAATTTAACAATCTTATATTAATTGATTGGTAAAGTCATAACTGTAGCCGTAGCTCTGCCGCTTTCCCCTCTGCGGGTGGTCTAAATCTAAATCTAAGCTGCAAGGATATGTATCATTTGAGATTCATATTAACTGCATTCCCACAAGCAGTCACGCATAATTTCGCGCTCACACATGCCGCATGTAGACCGACAATACAAAAAAACCCAATTCTCAAACGGACATAAGTAAGCCCTGCAAGTCTTGCCGACCCTCTCTGAAACAGAGGTGACATTGGCAAAGTGAATATTTTTTTTACAGTATGGGTGGTCAGCCTCATACCAACCTATAAGTAATCATTGGTATAATCTGTAGGTATTTAAATAATAAATTGAATATTAAAATGAAAGGTTACAAAGTAAATGCCCCATCAATTAATAGGATGATTTATTTGATGAGCGCTGTTTTTGTGTGAATCACACCTCAAGAGCCGATTGCCGCCATGTGATTTTTCGTCTTGTGATTATTTGCCATTGTGATGTTTCGTCATGTGATTTTTGTTATTGTGACGTTTTGTCGTGTGGTGTTTTGCCATGTGATGTTTTGTCATGCGATTTTTCGTCACGTGATTTTTGTTATTGTGACGTTTTGTCGTGTGGTGTTTTGTCAAGCGATTTTTGTCATTTGATGTTTTGTCATGCGTTTTTTTGTCATAGGCTTTGTCGACATGTGATTACTTTGACATAGTGACGTTTTCTCAAGGAATTTTTGTCAAGGGTTCGAATCCCGGCGGAGCACAAACAATATACTATTTATATTTTCAAATTTGCTCTTCGCTGGGTTGAACAAATCATAAACCTTTACCAATGACCGGTCACTAAAGGTCCATCCAGCCTTACAGCAACTGGGTCTTGCTTGAGAATTGGCGCTTTGTAGCGACGACGACCAAGCTCGTAAAAAGGTCGATAGCTCAATTGGTAGAATGCTTGCATTCCAAACTGAGAGCAAGGGTTCGATCTCAAGCCTTCACAATAAATGAGAACCAGCCCCCCCGGGAGCTGGGAAACCCCCACTTCAACTGAAAGTGGTTGGTGTGAGACCGGCCCCCTTACCCGTAAAAATAAAATAGGTCCCGAATCGCCACATGCGACCCCTTCGGGGTTAACGCAGGCAAGCAGTTACACTATATGTGTAGCTTAGTTGCGTTACGTTTTGTCGTGTGGCGTTTTTTCAAGTGATTTTTATCTTTTAATGTTTTCATCATATGGTTCACTTTGCCAATGTCACCCCTGTTACAGGGAAGAGTTGCAGGGTGTATGTCCATTTCAGATTTCGTTTTTATATTGTGCGCCCACATGAGGAATGTGCAAGCGCGAACTTGTACGTGTCTGGTTGTGGGAATGCATGTAATGTGAATCTTCAATGTAACATATCTTTGCAACTTAGATTAGCTTAGATTAGATAAGATGACAATTTATTACGTATAAACGCTTCACTAAGTTATTTGAATCAATCCACCGCGTTTAGTCAACTGGCAAAGCAAGCGCGATGCTTTACCAAAGGTACAAAGTTCTATACCGCAGTCTAAACTTATTCCTAACTCCATTTACCACAAAATGGTCATGGCAACTTGGCAATCAAATTACGTAAACCTCTGATACTGGAGCAGAAAGAAAGGATTGCCATCCCTGATAGCATGTGGTATTTGATTGACGCGACGCTTGAAGGTACCTACACGACGTCAACGTCGATACCATGTTGAATGCACCGATTCTCATGATCACCGAAGTTAAGCAACATTGGGTGCGAATAGTACTTGGATGGGTTACCGCTCAGGTACACCGCGTGTCGTTGGCATCTTGGACCGGTCCGTAGTCCAGTGGCAACACTTCGGACTCGTAAATGGAAGGTTGTGGATATGGATCCCGGCGGAGCTCAACAAATACGAGTATACCATTTATATTTCGAATGTGCTCTTCGCTGGGTTGAAAAATTCATAAACCTTTACCAAAGACCGGTCACTGAAAGGTCCATCCAACCTTACATCAACTGGGTCTTGCTTGAGAATTGGCGCTTTCTACAGCGACGACCAAGCTCGCAGAGGGCTCTTGAGGTGACACACAAAAACAGCGCTCACCAAATAAATCATCCTAAAATTATTATTATTATACAGTGGAATATTGTTACCGACTCTAATGCAGGGATGCTATGGATATCAGTATTAGTTACCGAAAAAAGTGAAATACAATCTAATCTAAGTTGCAAAGATATTGTTATGTAAATAACAAATACATATAAATGTTAGGTAGGTAGGTGTATTAGTTATAGCCGATGAGAGTTGGAGTAATTATTATAGGTACCTAGGAAAGAGACATTCAATTATGTACCTACTGGAACCTTTATGTTTTGGAATGTTCCAGCAAAATTGGCTTCTAGTAACTACTGTCTTTGGGAGTATATAAAGCGCAAGTTGCTTGCAAGTCAGTCATTATTGATACGACGCTCTGCTTTTGAACAAGAAAGACGCTAAACCATAAATGTGAATTTTTAAAAAATAAATATAAATTGTAAAATAAATCTAAGTGTAAAATAAATATCCTGCAAAGAAGACCAGTTTTTTTTTTAATTTAAAGAATTTTGAACAATATGTAACATTGGGGAATATGGGATCGCATTATATACATTTTCAGAAGCAGACACGTATAAGTTCGTGCTTACACATGCCGCATGTAAACCTACAACATAAAAACTCTAATCGCAAATGAACATACACCCTGCAACTCTTGCCGACCATTCCTGAAACAGGGATGACATTGGCAAAGTGAACCATTTTTTACAGTATGTCTGGTCAGCGTCATACCTCATAAGGCAACGAACAAAAACTATGAAATATATTATTAAGTATTTCCTAATCTAATCTAATCTAAGTTGCAAAGATATGTTACATTGGAGATTCACATTACATTCTCACAACCAGACACATACAAGTTCGCGCTTGCACATGCCTCATGTGAACCTACAACATAAAAACCAAATCTCAAATGGACATACACCCTGCAACTCTTGCTGTCCTTCCCTGAGACAGGGGTGACATTGGCAAAGTGAAATTTACAAAATCAGAAAAGTAATGAGACAGAATATGACATGAGCTATAACAATGAAAATAAACATTTTGTAATTCAAAAGCTATAGCCGCCAACATAACAAATCAACCGCCATTTTTTTTTTCTGTAAAAACAATTAAATAATGTTGAATTCAATGTCAAAATATGTGTTAAAAGAATCACATTTAAAAAATGAACCCTTCAAAGCTTACCCCCATGTTTTGTACTCCATTACCCCAGCCTCCCCCTCGCTGATTTGTTTGCAGGGAAATTAATGTCATTTACTAATTACTCCCATACTAGCGATTAGGGGAGAGCGGGGCGATGCCGGATCACGGCGGGGAGACTTTTTACAAACCATTATCTCGTGAAGCTTTTATTCAAATTAACCCTTTTAAACTGAATTACATCAACGCAAACACTATAGAGATGAAATGAGGTCCACGCGTGAATTGCCATCGACAATATTGCGACGACACCCAGCCGGGTTGCTAGGCAAAAGGAAAAAATGATTTGTTATTGGTTGCTAAGGACTGTTGTCTCATACAAGTGTGACGTTTTCTCGCCGAGAATAAAGTTACAAATTAACAATTAGCACGTTTAATAATAAAGAGAAATAACTCGAAAATTGGGAAAATCGAGATTTTGTAATAAAACGCAAGAACAATGCGAGAAGAATAGGTAGAATGCGACAGCCGTTCAATTTGGACGAATATGACCGAGATAAAACCTCGGCCGCCTTTTTCATCCCATACAAGTTGTACTGGTTGTCTGAACTTCAAACGTGATTTCCCAACATTCATGTTTTTTGAGTTATTGCTCTTTATTATTAAACGTGCGAACTGTTCCATGTCCATTGTATAAAACATAAATGTATTTACTTTTATATGAAGTTCTACTTTTAAAGTGAAAAAAATAACCTTCATTTGTATTGCAACTTCTTACTGCGTTGCTCCCGAAGGTGTGTGGAACTTATTCACCACTTCAATTGAAGTGATGAATTCACTGCTCTTGAGGAGGCCGGTTCTCATTTCTTGTCAAGCCTGAGTAAACTTTGCCGGTATTTTATTTTGGATTGAAAATAAACACCGAAACGGGAGATTTAAAAAAAACAGCGAATTTTATGTAGCGATGTTTACCACACACTGAACAACGTAATACAAAACCATCTAGGAGTAGTCGTGCCTTGGAATGACATTCAAGTGATTGTGTGTGCGTAAATGTTCTGGTGGTGGAATAATCCAGAAATTGCGAGAAAAACCTCTCCGGTTTACTATATAAGAGGTCAAAATGTTAGGACAGCAGAAGTCGCAAGAGAACAATTCGCTAAGCAACACATATAACCAGTGACTGTCAAATTGTGAAATAAATTGGAAATTATGAAAAAAAACAATTCTGGCATTTTAGTTAAAAATATAATCCAGCAGAAAATGTAACAGTATTGATGTATGCGGCTCTCCAACAAGTACCATAGACCTCTAGAAAATCTCAAATCTAGGGAATCTCCCGCACAGGATTTTTTTTTTTTTAAATATTCATCCTGCCTACTAAATTATTTTAAAATAGGGGGGCAGAGAGGGTTGCTGGTTAGTTCAGACCCTCAAAGCGTGGAGTAATTTGATTGCAAGTGGAGGGAGAGGAACAAACGGGCATCCGCACAGAGACGACAATGGGAGTTAGTAGATTAAAAACATGCCGTCTGAATGGGCAATGAACGGATTGACTTTTGATGAATTAAAAACCAAACATTTTAATAAAGAAATAATTATAGTTTTTCAACAAATACTTCCCCCCTTCATTTTGCACACTTGCATTCATTTTCATATCGGAAACCAAAGTGTTTTGTAGTCTATAATCTATAATCTAAGTTGCAAGGATATATTCATTTAAAGCTCTCAGATGTATGCCCACAAACCAACAAGTGTAGTTCGCGCTTACAAATGCTGAATGTGTACTTACAAATAAAATCCAAACCTCAAATGAACATAAGCCCCACAACTTTTGCCGACCTTCCCTGAAACAGGGGTGACATTGGCAAAGTGAACCATTTTTTACAGTATGGGTGGTCAGCCTCATACCAACCTATAAGTCATGGAGGAAAACTCGTAGATATATCGATGTCTGTAATGGCAAAATTTAAATATTTAATATTTTTTCTTGGTTGAAAAACGTCACAGTTAGGGCCTTATTGCACCAACCTCCAATCAATATTTGATTCTTATCTTATCTAATCTAATCTAAGTTGCAAAGATATGTTACATACATTGGAGATTCACATTACACGCATTTTCACAACCAGACACGAACAAGTTCGCGCTTGCACATGCCGCATGTGAACCTACAACATACAAACCCAATCTCAAATTGACATACACCCTGCAACTCTTGCCGTCCTTCCCAGAGACAGGGGTGACATTGGCAAAGTGAAACAAATCAATATTTGATTAAACGCTAAATAAATACTAACATAAATATAATACACAACTAATCTGTACGTATAGTGCATCTTCTTGCCTGCGTTATCCCCGAAGGGGTCGCATGTGGCGATTCGGGACCTATTTATTTTTACGGGTAAGGGGGCCGGCCTCAAATCAACCACTTTTAGTTGAAGTGGGGGTTTCCCAGGTTCCAGGGGCTGGTTCTCATTTATTGTGAAGGCTGAGTAAACCTTTGAGATCGTACCCTTGCTCTCGGCATGGAATGCAAGCATTCTACCAATTGAGCTATTGACCTATTTACGAACTTGGTCGTCGTCGCTACAAAGCGCCAATTTTCAAGCAAGACCCAGTTGCTTTAAGGCTGGATGCACCTTTGGTGACCGGTCATTGGTAAAGGTTTATGAATTTTTCAATCCGGCGAAGAGCAAATTTGAAAATATAAATGGTATATTTTTGTGCTCCGCCTGGATTCGAGCCCAGAACCTTCCATTCAGAGTCCGAAGTGTTGCCACTGAACTACGGACCGGTCCGGTTTGATTGACAAATAAAATTGGATTTCTTAATTCTGGTAAGGACCCCGGTTAAATTTTTCTCGGAAGTGGGTAATAATATGATGGAATTTGAACAGGAAAGATGATGTACATCAGCTGATATGCAACCAAATTTTGATTTGATGGGAGAAATCACACTTAATTTTGATTTTTGTCTGATTGGAGCTTGGTGCAACAGACCTTATGGAACTACTGTCTTTAGATCTCTTCTTTATTCGTGTTCCTCATTGCTGAGGGTTGTGACCCGTGTGGAAGCAACCACTCTTCTCCAGTTCTCTCTTGACTGCGCTGCCCACAGCGCTTCAACCACCGAGGTGACTGCTGCTGTCTTCACTCGATCGATCTATGGTGTGGGGGATCTTCCTCTTCCTCTCTTCCCCCTAAGCTACCGATCACAATCAGTCGTTCCAGGCTAAGTGTCTCTAGCAACCAATAATAAAATATTTGTTGGTATTTTCCGTGTGGCGTTACAACGTTGTCTATGTTAATTAATTTTCTAAGTCCTTTGCTTCTTTGCTTCAGATAAATTTGTGGTCTCCTTCCTGTCTTTCTCAGCCATTCTCAGTCCACTCCTTGCCTCAATCTTCTCCATGTTTGTCTATCAGACATCTTGGACCGCCATTGGACGATCCTTTCCGGCCACGTGTCATGGTCCTGCCTTGCGACGTGACCAGCCCAGCGCCACGTTAAGCAGGCCACTCGCTGTATGACATCAGTGACACCAGTGCATCTACGGATCTCCTGGTTTGGAACCCTGTCTCTGAGGCTGATTCCCAGCATCCTCCTTTCAATGACTCTTTGGCACGTCCTCAGTCTATTGGTGCTATACTGAGTGAGCCCTTTTGTTTCCAAGACATAGGTGTATACTGGAAGCACGCATGACTCAAAAACCCTGCGGTTCAAGTTAACAGGCATTTTGGTGTCACTGAGACCATGGTCTAACACAAAAAAAGACAAAAAAAAAAGAATTTGTCACAATATTGATTATATTTATTTGATGTGTATCTGTAAGTGTGGTCGTTAAACATTGATAATTTAATCGAGCGATGTTCAGCCCGGTTAGATCAGATCTGTTGCGAGCCTGAGGGGAACCAGTATCGAGAGAAAAGCATTTCAAAGGCTGCTCTATCGCAATGGTGGTTTTACAGTAGGCAACTCTCCTGGAGTATGTACTGCATATGAGGTAGCGCACAAATCAAGAGACAGTTGCCTTTGCAATCGATCGCAACTGCCTAGAACTAAAGAACTAATTTTAAGAACCGTTTTGTAAGACCATGTTTAATGACAAACCGGTCAAAGATAACTTTTTGTCACTCGACATTTCGTTCTCACGACAGTTTGGTCGCATACAATAAAGATTCACAGACAGCTTCATCACGGAAAACATACTCTCCAAAAAATCTTTGTAATTATTGTAATTTTAATTAATTTTAGTTGTCCGGTCGATAGCTCAGTTGGTAGACTGCTTGCATTCCATGCCGTGAGCTCGGGTTCGAACCCCCACGCACGGTGTCAGAAATGATTTCCCGTTTCGATGTTAATTTCAAACCCCAAAATTAAATACCGGCAAGGCTTACTCAGCCTTCGCAAGAAATGAGTACTAACCCTCTCGGAAGCTGGGAAACCCCCACTTCAATTGAAGTGGCTGGTGTAAGGCCGGCCCCCTCACCTGTAAAAATAAATAGGTTCCACTCGCCACATGCGACCCCTTCGGGCATAACGTGGCATATTCGGGTATATGTCGGTGTTATGGCCGAGGGGGCCAAGTGGACTGATCTTTCTAGCGTGTTTGGAATAGAACAACGTTGGTTCGATCCCCGCCTGGGTCATTTGACCATAGCTTTGACCCTGGTTCAACAGAGGTTATTGAATAATTATTAATTAATAATTCATTAAAATAAACAATAATGAAATATAATTTGATGATTGATGATATTAATACCTGTTTCTGGCCAGGCAGAATAGGTTTCCTCTTCACAAATCTATTTAATAAAATGGCATTCTGAATCTAAATCTAAGTTGCAAAGATATGTTTCATTTGAGGCTCATATTAAATGCATTCCCACAAGCAGACACGCATAATTTCGCGCTCACACATGCCGCATGTGGACCTACGATATAAATTTAACTATAAAGGTTGTATGAGGTAGGTTGGTATGAGGCTGACCACCCATACTGTAAAAAATGTCACCCCTGTTTCAGGGAATGTCGGCAAGAGTTGCAGGGCTTATGTTCATTTGAGTTTGGATTTTATTTGTAAGTACACAATCAGCATTTGTAAGCGCGAACTACACGTGTTTTTTTGTGGGCATACATCTGAGAGCTTTAAATGAATATATCCTTGCAACTTAGATTATAGATTATAGAGATTATAGATTAATTGTCGCATGTGGACCTACAATATAAATTTCATTTCAGCATTCCTCTTCACAATTTTTTTTTTTAAAGTTACACTGTATGTGTAGCTTAGCTGCGAGTTGCGTCTCAAGGAGTCTGTCTTGAGATGAGTTGCTTCAGCGTCGCCTGCAGGGTGAGGCCGCCCTGTGATGGGAACTGCGTTTGTATAATTAGTTTGGACCTCAGCGCAGCTCCCTCTAGCGGGAACTACCAACTTCCCTGTGAGCTGTGAAGCCCGCACAAGCGGCAACCAGGGACTACCAATATCTAATCTAATCTAACTTATCTAAGTTGCAAAGATATGTTACATTGGAGATTCACATTACATGCATTTTCACAAGCAGACACGTACAAATTCGCGCTTGCACATGCCGCATGTAACCTACAACATAAAAACCAAATCTCAAATGTACATACACCCTGCAACTCTTGCCGTCCTTCCCTGAACAGGGGCGACATTGGCAAAGTGAACCATTTTTACAGCATGGGTGGTCAGCCGCATACCAACCAAACCAATAAACAGGATTAAATAATAAACAATATTTCAAGGGTAAGAAAAAAGTCACAAAGTATGAAAAGAATTTACCAGGGCTGGAAGTCTCATCACCACGATAATTCTTACCTACCGCAACGCAAATGCAACTAAGCTACACATATAGTGTAACTTCTTTCCGCGTTATCCCCGAAGGGGTCGCATGTGGCGAGTTTAACCTATTTATTTTTACAGGTAAGGGAGCCGGCTTTGCACCAACCACTGCAGTCGATGTGGGGGTTTCCTAGCTCCCGAGAGGACTGGTACTCATTTCTTGTGAAGGCTGAGTAAGCCTTGCCGGTATTCTATTTGGAGTTTGAAATAAACACCGAAACGGGAAATCATTTCTGACACTCTCGGTGGCATTCGAACCCGAGCTCACGGGATGGAATGCAAGCACTCTACCAACTGAGCTATCGACAGGACGACCGAATATTGGTAATATTAATTGTATCAAGACCTGTCAATCCAAGATAGCCGCAAGTGAACAGCTGATTAGTCTTCATACAAATATTACCGATATTCGGTGGGTAAGAATTACCGTGGTGATGAAACTTCCAGCCCAGGGCCAAGATAAATAGATTGGTGAATTGCATTCCTCTTCACAAATATATATTTTTTATTTAAAAAATAAGTATAATTGATGCTGGAGTGAAGTTTTCCGGGATCTGTTGCCGTGGTCTGTCGGAGCTGAAGCTTCCGGACGTTTCGCCCATTTCTACGATGGGCTTCTTCAGCGTGAAGTATGATGATGAAGATCTTGATGAGAACTGTGATAACACACTTCACGCTGAAGAAGCCCATCGTAGAAATGGGCGAAACGTCCGGAAGCTCCAGCTTCCACAGACCACGGCAACAGATCCCGGAAAACTTTACTCCAGCATCATCAGCCGTCCGTGTAAGCCTAAAACTCTTATATAAGTATAATTGTTCGCGGCCCTCTACTGACCTGCCCTGCAGTATGGAAATTGGATGAATAACGTTAATAAGTCTATGCACACCAGACTGTGGCGGTGCAGTAGCGTAACTAGATAGGAGTACAGCACAGTAGACCCCTCCCCCCCCTGCTAGTTGCCACCCACGCCACTGGCGGGAGATCTCTACTTCATTAATTAAGCTGCCACAACCAACTCCCCCCTCAACCCATTCTGTGCAGATACGCCACTGGGACAGGGGTGGCATATCACACATGTCTATCTATCTATAATCTATAATCTAAGCTGCAAGGATATGTAAGCATTTAAGGCTCATATGAAATGCATGCCCACAGACAGGCACATGTAGGTTCGCGCCTACACATTCTGCATGTGTGCATACAAGTAAAGAAAACCTCACATGGACATAAACCTTGCAACTCCTGCCGCCGTTCCCTGAACCGGGGTGGCATTGGCAAAAGTGAACCGATTTTTACAGCACGGGTGGTCAGCCTCGTACCAACCTATCAGTCAAGGAGCACATGTGTTTTATTAAAATCTCAAAATTTAAAAATTAGCAACATCAAAGGCTTCCTTGACTTATAGGTTGGTATGAGGCTGACCACCCATACTGTAAAAAATGGTTCACTTTGCCAATGTCACCCCTGTTTCAGGGAATGTCGGCAAGAGTTGCAGGGCTTATGTTCATTTGAGGTTTGGATTTTATTTGTAAGTACACAATCAGCATTTGTAAGCGCGAACTACACGTGTTTGTTTGTGGGCATACATCTGAGAGCTTTGAATGAATATATCCTTGCAACTTAGATTATAGATTATAGAAAGGTATCGCCGATTAATGAGGTGCTGATTAACTAATCTAATCTAATCTAATCTAAGTTGCAAGGATATGTTACATTGGAGATTCACATTACATGCATTCTCACAACCAGACACGTACAAGTTCGCGCTTGCACATGCCTCATGTGAACCTACAACACAAAAACCAAATCTCAAATGGACATACACCCTGCAACTCTTGCCGTCCTTCCCTGAGACAGGGGTGACATTGGCAAAGTGAAAACTGATCTGAGAAATAGTGGATAAAACATTTTATTTATAAAAACAAAAAAAAATGGCTGATTTATTAATTGGTGAGCGCTGTTTTTGTGTGTATCACACCTCAAGAGCCCTCTGCGAGCTTGGTCGTCGCTGTAGAAAGCGACAATTCTCAAGCAAGACACAGCTGCTGTAAGACTGGATGGACCTTTAGTGACCGGTCAAGGTATATGATTTTTTTTACCAAGCAAAGAGCATATTTGAAAATATAAATGGTATATTTTTTGTGCTCCGCCGGGATTCGAACCCACAACCTTCCATTTACGAGTCAGAAGTGTAAACCACTAGGCTGCGGACCGGTGTAACTTCTTAGTGCGGTCGTTATGTGTAACTTCTAAGTCGGGTCGATAGCTCAGGTGGTAGAGTGCTTGCATTCCAGGCCGAGAGCTCGGATTCGAATCCCACTGAGGGTACGTCAGAAATGATTTTCCGTTTTGGTGTTTATTTCGAAAACCCTACATAAAATACCGTCAAGGTTTACTCAGCTTTCACAAGAAATGAGTACTAGCTCCCACTTCATCTGAAGTGGTTGGCGTAAGGCCAGCCTGTAAAAATAAATAGGTTTACTCTTTTGGAATGAAAAAAAAATGGATGTTACTGACCGTGGAAAGAAAATAACGATTTTCTCTACGTTTCGTCAGAGTCATATCCGACGTCTTCAGGAGGCGTGTGTCCTCTACGAAGAAGAATCACGAACTGATGAATTGTTGTTTTTTGCTCGAGGTCGAAGGTTGTAGGTACATTTATTGACCTTCGGTGATGCATCCATAGATGTCACAATAGCTCCACTTGTACAGAAGGACGATATTATATCATCTTGTGAAACCGTCTGATTAATGAAAGAGTAACTTCCATGATCCACCCTTTTTCATTCCAAAAAAGGGTTCCACTCGCCACATGCAAAACCTTTTGGTGATAACGCGGCAAAAGTTGCACTATAGGTATATGTGTAGCTTAGATGCGTTTTTTTTAACAATATAAATACTCCATATCGACGGTTACAAGGCAATAGGGCATAAGTGACAAAAACTTTATTGTTCAGGATAGCAGTTAAAAGTTTGAGATTGTAGAAAAGCGGCATAATTTATATATTTTTTACCATGTCTTTAAAATCAAAACAGCTCTAAAATTAAAAAAATGAAGGCATTTATTGGCATTCCTAATTTTACAATTTTTTATGTCAAAAAAGGCCAAAATCTTGTCGGTTACACCAAAACTATGCTTCGAAAACGCAGATGTTTGCTTGGGCATAAACAACAACAAAAATCATCGTAGAGCTATGGGAGTTAGCGCATTAGAAAGAGCGGAAAATTTAAAGTAAGATAGCATTCATAACTCATTTTTGACCAAAACTTCGCTCACTTCCTTACTTCCTTTTAACTGTCGATATGTAAATAGTTAGGTTTAAGTTAGAATTTAAAATAGTACCTAAGTTTCAAGTCAAAGACAATGATATTATTAGAGCGGTGTGTACAGGTAACATAGTACCATCTAATGACGTGGAATACACACAAGATGAAAGTGGTATGTGTAACAGACCAAAACATAATTACTACCTTCGTTCGAAGGTAGGCAGTGATTTGTGACAAAGTGTTTTTCAAATTCAGTTCATCCTCAGTCGCCGTACAGAGAGGATGTTCTCCTCAAGACGTCGGCTACGTCGCTGACGAAACGTCGAGAATGATGTAAGTTCTCTCTAAACGGTTCGTTAAATATCCGATTTAAATTAAGTTTTGAAATTGTTCAGTTTTAAAAATTAATATAATTGTCGTTATGTAAATAAACATTTTATTTTTGAAAATGCTAAATATTAAAAAATAAAGAATTCGTCATTTATCCAATATTATAAACTTTAACGTTGCTTCTGCCACCCCTGATTCGCGTCCCGAAAGTTGTGAATGCTGCAATCCAGTGGCGTAGCATCCGATACACAGCGTGAGCGGTATATTGGATCTGCGCGCAGCCGCCGCTTTTGTTGGTGCGCCTCTGTGTAATTACCACTTTTTAATTAATTAAAGCTACGCCACTGGCTGCCAATGGAAAACTTCCCTCTCTATATATATAAAACACAACTGCTACATAATATCCGTGATATATTTGTGTTTATTCTGTTAAACCAAATTATAAAATAGTGTTATATATATATAATTGGATAATTTATTTGAAGCGCCGTTTTTGTTTGTAGCACACCTTAAGGGCACATCTAGCACATCTCACAGTACCTTATTTATTGAGGTTGACCACCTATACTGTGAAAAGTGGTTCACCTTTCCAATGTCACCCCTGTTTCAGGGTAGGTCGGCAAAAGTTGCAGGGCTTATGTTCATTTGAGATTTGGATTTTATTTGTAAGTACACATTCAGCATTTGTAAGCGCGAACTTACACGTGTTTGTTTGTGGGCATACATTTGAGAGCTCTAAATGAATATATCCTTGCAACTTAGATTATAGATTATTATAAATGTAATATCGAAAAACAAATAGAAAGAAGTAACAAAAAAAAAAGATTCTTTTGAGATATGAGGTTAAGAAAGTAAAGCGACGATTTGTGGTTCTTTAGCGTAAAAGAGACACACCTCCTGATGCCTTCGGATACGACTCCGAAGAAACGCTGAGAAAACTGTGATTCTTCATGTCTGACAACTGATATTCCTGTTTACACTTATGAACCTTTATTTACAAAGCATATGTTTCCTAATACTCAATTATTTCTACTTTTATAATAACTACACAATTTACAAAATTATTCGGATATTATACGAACCCTTATAAGAGAATTTACCTACATTATTCTCGACGTTTCGTAAGCGACGTAGCCAACGTCTTCAGGAGACAACCTCGCTGCACGACGATTAAGGATGAACTTCAGCGGTTTGTCTAATATACGAATATAATTTTTATTTTTGTCCCTTGACTTATAGGTTGGTATGCGGCTGACCACCCATCTATAATAATCTATAATCTAAGTTGCAAGGATATATTCATTTAAAGCTCTCAGATGTAAGCCCACAAACCAACAAGTGTAGTTCGCGCTTACAAATGCTGAATGTGTACTTACAAATAAAATCCAAACCTCAAATGAACATAAGCCCCACAACTTTTGCCGACCTTCCCTGAAACAGGGGTAACATTGGCAAAGTGAACCATTTTTTACAGTATGGGTGGTCAGCCTCATACCAACCTATAAGTCAAGGAATACGAGTAATAAATAACATTTAAGTAAACAACAAAATCTTAAAAATAAATCTATACAAAAAAAGTCAGAAATTTCCTATGCAAAAAATGTAGCAAATTAATAGACCAACATTAGAAATCACCATTGCAGATTAGCCGCCACTTCTTCCTGTCCTTGCACACTTCTTTCATTTCATCCAGAGTCATAACCTTTTTCATGCAAGTCCTCCTTTTATTATGACTCTGGATATCCCATTCATTCGCTATTTCAGAAATTTGATCCATCCATACTTTTCTCGGTCTTCCTCTACCACGAAATCCATCTATTTTAGCAACATATACTTTCTTCGTCAATCTTTCATCACTCATTCTCTCCATATGCCCGAACCATCTTAACATACTTCTTTTAATCTTCACTTTCACACTTTCCCTTACACCACATTCTTCTCTTACAAAATCATTCCTCACTCTGTCACTTCGTTTTTTCCCAATCATACTTCTTAGATAGTCCATTTCTACTGTATGGACTTTACTAATTTCCCTTTCACTCACCGTCTAGGCTTCACTTCCATACATCAAGGTTGGCACTAGTATACCACCGTGCACCGCCAATCTAACATTTTTTGAGAGATACCCATGCTGTAGGAAAATGGTACACTCCTGTTTCAGGGAAGGACGGTAAAAGTTGCAGAGGGTGTACATGCCCATTTGAGATTTGGGTTTTTATGTTGTAAGTTCACATGCGGCATGTGCAAGCGCAAACTTGCACGTGTCTGCTTGTGAGAATGCATATAATGTGAATCCCCAATGTTACATATTTTGCAACTTAGATGAGATAAGATTAGATTATGGCATGTGTAATTATTGGGTGTCGAAAAAAATAATTGAAAAAAATACAAGATTTCACGTGTAAGAATATGAATAGGGAATGCAGTGTTGCAGCAAAATCGCAATCTCGGTATTTGCGAGATTATTTAAATCCGATCTCGCGAGATCTCGGTATTTGCGAGATCTCGCATTTAGTGGCCCCATGGTTACTTTTTTTTGCTAAAAAGTGTCATTTTGCTTTAGGTTGACAAGGAAAGTCTCTTAAAAAAACTTTTATTGTGATTATTTTTATTAGAATCAGAAATACAAGCTAATCAGAATCAAAGACTATCATTTAATATGTTTATCAGTTAACTCATGGCATGGATTTTTGAAAAAAAAACTCCTTAAGAAGCATAGAATGTCAATCGTGGCATCAGATAATCTGCTTCTTACGTGATACACTAAGTAGCCTGCTGAAGAAAATGCCCTCTCAGATTCCACGCTCGTCGGCACTATTGTCACCAGACTATCATAGGCATACTGTTAATATCTTCCTCTTGATCCGCCATATTCAAAGAGGTGCATTTCTTTTTTGATGTTGGATTCTAGAGTTGACATTAAAGTGTGCATTGGAACTGGAGTAGAGCGACTACAAGATTTCAGGATATTTTCCAACTCTTCCTGAAGTGACTGGTTAAAGAGCCGCCGCTGTGCTTAAAGCTGCAAGTTTCTAGCAGAGACTGCAGAGAGTGGCACGTCGTCATCTTCGCCCAGAAGTAGATTGGGTAGGTGTAGGAGCAAAAGAGGCGACACCAACAGCATTGCGTCCACCCGCGTCGTCACTCGCGCGCTGATAGCACACGTAGCCTGTCGCTTGATCTCGCAAATCTTGCGAGATCTCACACTGTTTTCGATGCGAGATTGGTCTTTCAAGATTGATGCGATATTTATTTATTTATTTATTTATTTATTTATTTACGGCGTTAGCCTTTTATGAAATAAGTACATATCAAGGGAGTTTATACAAAACAACAATAACAATAAATATTACAAGAATAAAAAGTATAAAACATTACGGTAAAACATAAAAGAAAAGAAAAGAAAAAATAAACCATATAAACACTAAACAGTAGGTTAGAAGCAAAAAAAAAGCATATCAAAAATAAAAACTTCAGAAACCATTCAAATATCACTAATAAAGAAATTCACCAGGCAGACATCGTTCATATAATAACAATCTAAAACAATATAATTTATTATATATTATGGATGTCCCAAAAACATTTTTTTCAGACCTTGGTTATAGGTATGATAATTATTATTATGCAGAACCAAGTCAAGTGAGGCATACTCATTACCAACACGCTGTAAACGATGCATACAACTATTGCTTTGTGCGTTAGTGCTAGTAAATACAGGGCGGTAAGAAACTAATTGTCTAGTCCCTGAACGTGGAGTAAAAAAATTCAACTCACTAAGTAGTGCAGGACAATCAATTAGAGCATGTTTTATTTTGAAGAGGGTGATTAAGTCAATAAATTTACGTCTGTCTGACAAAAAGTTTAGATTTAGAATCGAATTTAAATAGAGCGGGTCGAAGTGTGACAGGGGAATATTGAGTTTAAAATTAACTATTTTCAAAAATTTTAAGTGAACCTTTTCTATATTGTCTACGTGCACCATGTAGAGGGGGGACCAAACAGGCGAGCAATATTCCAAGACACTGCGAACCAATGTGGTATAAAGAATTTTGATTGCGGCAGTGTCCTGAAAGTCCTTGGTGATGCGGTTTATGAAACCAAGCATTCTCATGGCCTTGGCACAAATTGAAGCAATGTGTACATTAAAAGATAATCCACAGTCAAACACAACCCCCAAGTCGGTGACCTCCGTTACCACCCGAAGACTGTTTGAAAAAAGTGTATAGTCATATATAATGGGATTTTTTATTCTGAAGAAATTCATTACTAAACACTTCGAGACATTTAGAGGCAATTCATTTTTATTACACCAGGTTGCTAGATTATTCAAAGATAATTGGAGACTATTACAGTCAGCCACATTATCTATGACTTTAAAAATTTTTATATCGTCAGCAAACAGGAGAACATTTGTGTCAGGAAATTGCTTTGTAATATCATCAATAAATAGGAGAAAAAGTAGCGGGCCCAGATGGGAACCCTGGGGGACACCACTATTTGGTGAGAAGGAGTGTGAGCTATTATTATCTATTCTGACAATCAAAGATCTATCAATAAGGTAGTTTCGGAGCCAAGACAGAAAACTACCAGACACCCCCATACCGCGTAGCTTACTAAGAAGGATAGTGTGTGATACCCGATCAAACGCTTTTGAAAAATCAGTGTAAATTACGTCAACTTGTTTTCGGCTAGACAAAGCATTAGAAAGGAAATTTTCAAACACCATTAAATTAGAAGTAGTTGATCGGTTTGGTAAAAAACCATGTTGATGGACTGAAATTGATCTGGTTGCAACGTACCGGATTTTAGTAAGTACAAGCTTTTCAAGTAGCTTCGGAATGGCGGACAATTTACTTATTGGTCGATAGTTTTTGACGTTACTCCTATCACCAGACTTGTATATTGGAGAAAGATACGATTGCTTCCAAAGGGCGGGAAAACATCCAGACGCGATGGACAAATTAAATACCGCACACAGAGGTTGAGACAAGCTATGTACACAGTTTTTCAACATTACCGCTGGGACATTATCAGGGCCAGGATTAGTAAGTGGTTTCATTGATTCAATTTCTGTGATGACATCAACTACACTAAATGACAAATTAGACAGTTGTAAATCAATATGTGAAGAGAATTCAAACGTATTACAGTCAGGATGAATATCATAAACGCTTTTAAAGAAAGATGCAAAAAGGTTAGGAATTTCTTGAACATCATCAGATGACACATCATCATAAAAAACATTATGTGGTATACCGAGATCGCCCTTTCTCAGAGAGTTAGCATATGACCAGAATTTTTTCACATTATGGACAATAGAGCGCTCAGTGTTGGAAATGTAATTT
Source organism: Agapetus fuscipes (assembly GCA_951799405.1). NCBI lineage: Eukaryota > Metazoa > Arthropoda > Insecta > Trichoptera > Glossosomatidae > Agapetus > Agapetus fuscipes. Next base: position 1,009,961 of record OX637339.1, read on the forward strand.
AAATAACAATTTTTGGACAGAATTTTGCAATCATTACGTAATTTCTTAAAATCTAGATAATCCGAAGAAGAATTAGAGATTTTATATTTCAGATGAGCCACTTTCTTATCCTTTATGAGATCAATTAAATCATGACTAAACCATTTGGGGTATTTCCAAGAATAAGGACTAAGCTTAAAAGTAGGTACAAATTTAGTGATCGCTTCGGATAGAATAGAGTACAGATTATTTACTACAACTTCAATATCATCATTATTTACAAAAGAAAAGTCAACACTGTGAAAAAATATATTCATATGAACAAAATCAGCTTTAGAAAAGTCTACAATATAAGTGGTATTATGGTTTTTATGTTGGACATTAGATGGAAGAGAGATGGAAAGAGGTGGATGGTATGTATCGATGGGAACAAGGATATCAGATGATTCTATAGATTTAGCAGCATTATCACTGCAAAAAACTAGATCCAAAATACGATTACGAGCATTTAATGTGAAATTAATTTGAAAAAAGTTTAAAAAGTTACAAAGATTTAATATGGTAGTTTCCGCCAGTGAGAAGTTTGAAGTATGGCATTTAGGTAACAAGGGATCAGCTTCATTCCATGATATATTAGGCAAGTTAAAATCACCTACAATCAAGAATTTTGAATGAGGGAACTTATTCCTCATAGCTTCAACCTCAGCTGCAAAGCCATATCTCGGTATTTCAAGATCTCGGTATACCGAGATTGCATTCCCTAAATATGAATAGATTATATAAGAACTGTGCAGTTATGATAATTGTAAATATGTCAAACGACCATTATTCCAACTTAAACTCAATTATTTTTCTTATGAGATTTTTTTTATAAAAATTAGAGCTGAGTATATTTTCATGTCGTTCATGCTGTACCTATAGGATTCGCAAACAAGGTTTTCATTAACCAGGAACAGATGGGACAAAACGCTCACTACATTACACGCCGCGTACATTACGTTAGGTTCTACCTATTTTATTTGTGTTAAATTGAAAATAATAAATCGACGGCTAAAAGGAAGTAAGCGACGTATAAGCGACGTTTTGGTCAAAAATGAGTTATGAATGCAATTTTCCGCTCTTTCTAATGCGCTATCTCCCATAGCTCTACGATAATTTTTTTTGTTGTTTATGCCCAAGCAAACAACTGGGTTTTCGAAGTATGGTTTTGGTGTAACCGACAAGATTTTGGCCTTTTTAGTCTTAAAGGCGCTTGTGACTTGTGTGTAAAAAAATCGTAAAACCACATTAATAGGAAGGCCAATAAATGCCTTTTTTTTAATTTAGAGCTGTTTTGATTTATATGAACGCAACGCAACTAAGCTACACATACAGTGTAACTTCTTGCCTGCGTTATCCCCGAAGGGGTCGCATGTGGCGCTTCGGGACCTATTTATTTTTACAGGTAAGGGGGCCGGCCTTACGCCAACCACTTCAGTGAAGTGGGGGGTTTCCCAGCTCCCGGGGGAGCTGGTTCTCATTTCTTGTGAAGGCTGAGTAAACCTTTGAGTTTGAACCCTTGCTCTCGGCATGGAATGCAAGCATTCTACCAATTGAGCTATCGGCCTTTTTACGAGCTTGATCGTCGTTGCTACAAAGCGCCAATTCTCAAGCAAGACCCAGTGGCTGTAAGGCTGGATGGACCTTTGGTGACCGGTCATTGGTAAAGGTTTATGATTTTTTTCGACCCAGCGAAGAGCAAATTTGAAAATATAAATGGTTGATTTTTTTGTGCTCCGCCGGGATTCAAACCCACAACCTTCCATTCAGAGTCCGAAGTGTTACCGCTTAACTACGGACAGGATTTTCAAAGTTTTTTATACACAAACCATACAAAATAGAAGCAAATATTGTGCTATGAATTCAGATGCAATGGGAAATTGGCGATTCGCAATTTTTTGCATTGCAATTTCTCAGATTGATGATTCGGCATTGTTTTGGGCCTGCTGGGGCGGACAACAATGGCAGCCACATCCAAATACAGACTAAATAACGCTAACAGCGCGCAAGGGCTGGGAAACAAACCAGGAGTATGAGGTTATATTAAAATAAAATGATGTCCGCGTGGAATTGAAACACTATTTTTTTATTATTGGTTTCTAAGGACGGCAGACCCATACAAGACCGGCGTTTACTCGTCGAGAAAAAGCTTCAAATTCACAATTGTTCACACCTCGTTAATCTATAATCTAAGGTGCAAAGATATATGATTCATTTTAAATTTGACCGGTCCGTAGCTCAGTGGTAGGTAACACTGCGGACTCTGAATGGGAAGGTTGTGGGTTCAAATCCCGGCGGAGCACAAAAAATATCCCATTTATATTTTCAAATTGGCTCTTCGCTGGGTTGAAAAATTCATAAACCTTTACCAATGACCGGTCACCAAAGGTCCATCCAGCCTTACAGCAACTGGGTCTTGCTTGAGTATTGCCGCTTTGTAGCGACGACCAAGCTCGTACACCTCTGCGGCACTACAATAAGTGTCATAGACCCCTAGAGTCTCTAGAATCTAAGGAGTCTCCTGCACAGGTTTTTTTTTTAAATGAGGTCCGCACGTCAAATCTAATCTAATCTAAGGCCCGGTATTTTCAAGTATAGTAAAGTTACCGATTTATATTTTTCAGGGTTTGGTGGTTTACACAGTGAAAGTCCATTGTAGGATGCCTTTTTAGGCGAAAACGTTTGACATATTTAAAATAAAATAATCAGTGAATTAAAACAGTGTATTTATTTAATTAATTAATTAACGATTTATATTTATTTTTATTTTTGCTCTATTTTGGAAATATTATTTTTCTTTTAAATGACAGAACTTAATACACAAACAATACAAAATATGACAGAATTGTTTAGTGACGTATCGGAACAATTTTTTAAAATGTCAATAGTTTTTGAGTAAATATGGAACACTAATATTAATGAGGAATATTTTTTCTTTAATTTAGGCAGTTTTCCACACAATATATTTCATTTTTCTTCTTCTTTTTGTGCCACGTCTAACGAAGATCGGCGATCATCATAGCTATTTTGATGCTGCGGCTCGAAACAGGAACTTGGTGCTTCTGCCGAACCACAGTCGCAGGTTCTTCAGCCACGATGTCCTTCGGCGTCCCTGAGATCTTCTCCCCTCAATCTTACCCTGAATGATAAGATCAAGGAGACGGTACTTCTCATTTCTCATAATGTGACCGAAGTACATTAGCTTTCTCTGCTTAATGGTAGGCAGGAGCTCTTTTGTAGTGCGCGTTCGTTGAAGGACTTTTTCATTGGTGACTCGATCACGCCAAGAGATCCGAAGCATTTTTCGGTAGAGACACATCTTGAACGCTTCAATTCGTCTCTCCAGTGCCTGCGTGAGAGTCCATCCCTCCATACCATACAGAGCGATTAGGAAAACGTAGCACCTCACTATGCGCTTCCGGAGTTCAAGGCTTAAATCTCGGCACAACAGTAATTTGCTCATTTTAGCGAAGACATTTCGGGCTTGCTCTAGTCTGCTTCTGACTTCTTGACACATGTCCCACTTTTCGTTGACCACACATCCCAGGTACCTGTAACTAGTGCATCTTTCAATGCTTTCGCCATCTAGTTCTACATGTACGGAGGCGTTTGTGTTTCTGCTGATAACCATGACCTTGGTCTTCTTAAAGTTAATGTTAATGCCAGCTTCTTTGCTAGCGACATTTATTCTGGTCAACAATGTTTGCAGATCTGCCTGAGTGTCAGCGATTAGGACAGCGATATTTCATTAAAAAGTAAAAAATAGCACGTTTAATTCTCCGTATATTATCAGTTTTGTAAAAAATTCTAGTTTGACTTCCCTGCGAGCGGAGAGTCCGCGGGTATCGCAATAAATAAAAGACGTTTGTTTTGAAAATGGAACAAAACGGCGTTCGATTGTTTTCCAATTTGAAAAGTGCACAATGGCCGAACAATATGGCGGACATTGTGCAGCGCGCCATGCGACTGTCGGGCGGGAACTCGGCTCTGCCATTCGGTGGCAGGGAAGAACGGCAAGTGGCAAAACGGCACATGAGATAACGACACATGACAAAAGGACACATGATAGAAGGACACATGACAGAAGGACACATGACAGAACGACACATGAGAGAAAACACGGAACAAAGACAGAGCATCTTAATGACAGTAGATTACATAAAAATATATCACTGTGACAAAACATCACATCGACTACTCCAAGGAAGACAGCACTAAGTCAAAATAAATAGTTTTGCAGGAAAGCCAATTGAATGTTATTTATTCCATGGAGAACAATGCCTAAACTATTTTTTATATTCATTTATTAACGAATTTAAAAGAGATAGAGACACGGCTGTCATCTTGGAATGAAGATAATGTTTTGTTACCTTCAGAAATGGAAACAAGTCAAAAACCTCAATTTCGGAGTTACTGCCTTCTTTCTTGGAGCAGTCGACATGACAAAACATCATAGGTATACCTAAAACAGAACATACGATAAACGGTGCATGAAACTGTTTTCTCTTGTAAAGGTTTGTCGTTAATGATATAGTTTTTCTGGAGTAAGACCATGTTCTATTTGCAGTAATTTTGTCTGCCGACGTTTCATTCCCTCGAGCGGGGAACATTTTCAAGGCTCGATGCGACGGGGCACCTTTGTTTTGTCTTACTATCTTGTGATGTTTTTTCATGTGATGTATTGTCATTGTGATGATCTGTCTAAATCTAATCTAAATCTAAGCTGCAAAGATATTTATCATTTAAGATTCATATTAAACGCATTCCCACAAGCAGACATGTATAATTTCGCGCTAACACATGCCGCATGTGGACCTACAATATAAAAACCCAATCTCAAATGAACATAAGCCCTGCAACTCTTGCCGACTTTCCCTGAAACAGGGATGTCAGTCTCATACCAACCTATAGGAATATATGTAATGTATCGTTATCTCATGTATCGTTCTGTCATGTGTCGCTATGTCATTTGTCGTTCTGTCATGTCTCGTTATGTCATTTGTCGTTCTGTCATGTCTCGTTGTGTCATTTGTCGTTTTGTCACTGTGTCGTTCTAAAAAGGAACCCTCCCATTCAGAAAACCCGAGTAAAAAGCATTAGATACGTAAACTCACCAAGATGCCGTAAATCTAAAAAATGTAAGCAAACTAAATCACACTGTAGAAGTGCCGTCGTAACTTTGATACATTTATGATCAAGTTACGTGATCGAGGTGAGATTTACGTGATGTTTTTTACTCGGGTGCTACAGTATGATGTTTCACCATAGCTGAGTGGTCAGCCGAGGATGGTCTGGGACTATATCGACGGTTAAAAGGAAGCAGGGCATAAGCGACGTTTTGCTAAAAAAACGAGTTACGAATGCTATCCTACTTAAAATTTTCCGCTCTTTCTAATGCGCTAACTCCCATGGCTCTACGATGATTTTGTAGTTGTTTATGCCCAAGCAAACAACTGCGTTTTCAAAGTATGGTTTTGGTGTAACCGACAAGATTTTGGCCTTTTTGTCCTAAAGGCGCTTGTGACATAAATAAATCGTAAAACCACATATATAATGTCGGTGTTATGGCCGAAGGGGCCAAGCGGGCTGATCTTTCTAATGTATTTGGTATCGAATAACGTTGGTTCGATCCCCGCTTGGGTCATTTGACCATAACTTTGACACTGGTACAACAGATGTTATTGGGAAAACGCAACTAAGCTACACATATAGTGTACCTTTTATGCCTGCGTTATCCCCGAAGGGGTCGCATGTGGCGCTTCGGGACCTATTTATTTTTACAGGTAAGGGAGCCGGCCTCACACCAACCCCTTTCAGTTGAAGTGGGGGTTTCCCAGCTCCCGGGGGGGCTGGTTCTCATTTCTTGTGAAGGCTGAGTAAACCTTTGAGATCGAACCCTTGCTCTCTACATGGAATGCAAGCATTCTACCAATTGAGCTCTCGACCTTTTTAATTTTAATAATAATTATTTATTAATAATTCAATAAAATGAACAATAATGAATTATTAATTGATGATATTAATACCTGTTTCTGGCCAGGCAGAATAGGTTGGTGAATTGCATTTCACTCTCACAAATCTATCTGTTTAAAAAAAAAACAAAAACTGTTTTGATTTTAACGATATGATAAACAATAAAAAAGTTATGACGTTTTTCTGCAATCTCAAACTTTTAACTGCTCTCCTGAACAATTTAGCTCTCCGAATCTTCCCGCAGAGGAAAAAAAATGAAAAATTTCCGACTCCATTCAAAAAAGTCCTTGTGAGTAAAATTGGGTGAGTAAAAAAGCCTTACACTGCGCTCGGCTGAGACTGGAGCCAAATCAAGGATTGAAGAACCTATAAGACGAGTTAACACAATGTTTGGAGAGCGTGCATTTGCAGTTGCTGGCCCTCTGGCCTGGAACCACCTGCCACATCATGTGAGAGAGCTAGAGGACCATGGAAAGTTCCGGAATGCACTGAAGACAAGCAAATTTCTGGCATCGTTTGCACCAGCGCCCTTGGAGTGACTACATCACGAAACGGCGCTATAAAGAAATCACCAACTCATCATCATCTTGTCACTTATGCCCTATTGCCTTTTAACCGTCGATATAGAGAATACAGGCAATCTGCTTTATTCGGCGTTTTGTTCGGAGTGGAACAATCCAGCCTAGACTTGTTAGAATGGAATAGAAAAAAAAGAGCAGGCTTTCTAGATTCAGCATCAATGTGAGAGGTATTTGAGCGCAAAACTAAGCTGCACGGATAGTGTAATTTCTTGCCGCGTTCTCCCCCGAAAGCAAAGGGGAATGATCTATTTATTTTTGCAGGTAAGGGTGCCGGCAACACTCGAACTCACAACCTTCCATTTGCGAAATCGAAGCGTAACCACTAGAGTAGGTACTATATCTTTAGATTAGTTAGAAATATTTATCTAATTGTAGTTCCATAGGCCTTGACTTATAGATTGGTATGCGGTTGATCACCCATGCTGTAAAAAATGGTTCACTTTGCCAATGTCACCCCTGTGTCAGGGAAAGTCGGTAAAAGTTGTAGGGTTTATGGTCATTTGAGGTCTGGATTTTATTTGTTAGTAAACATTCAGCATTTCGCTGCCTTAGTTCTTGTTTACCGTATACGCCATTGAGAAAATTTTACAGGAGCCATGTTTGCATGTGTACTGGACCTATGTGTCTTATAAAAACAAGAAATTTATTTTAAAAATATTTAAAAGAACTCTCACATTATCGAGTTTTACGGTTTTTCTTAGCTCAGATTGTGTAGAATTTGATTCATAAGACAACTGCATGAAAAAGTCATATTTGACAAGATTGGCGTATACGGTAAACAAGAACTGGGGGAGCGATTTGTAAGCGCGAACTACACATGTCTGTTTGTGGGCATGCATTTGATGTGAGCTTTAAATGTTAATATATCTTTGCAACTTAGATTAGAGATTATAGAACGACATGAAAATGCCTGTTAACCTGAAACACAGGGTCTTTGAGTCATGCGTGCTTCCAGTATCCACCTATGGCTTGGAAACAAAAGGGCTCTCTCAGTATAGCGCCAACAGATGATGATGATGATGATGGATGATTTCTTTCCTGTGGCGCCATTTAATGGTCCAGGACCATCTCAAGGGCGCCATGGCTTCTCGAGAAAAGTAGTGTCTTCAGTTCCTTTCTGAAGGTGGTGGTAGGCTGGTTCGCGCGAACACCGATGGGTAAATTGTTCCAGGCCACCGGCCCGGCCACCGCAAAGCTTCTGTCTGCAAAGTTTGATGTGTTTGAGGACAGACTGAGGACGCGCCAAAGAGCCATCGAAAGGAGGATGCTCAGAGACAGGGTTTCAAACCAAAAGATCCTTAGATGCACTGGTGTCACTGATGTCATACAGCGAGTGGCCTGCTTACAGTGGCGCTGGGCTGGTCACGTCGCATGACAGGTGGCCGAAAAGCATCGTCCAGTGGCGGCCTACGATGTCCAAGCGGGGAGTAGTGAGACCCCAACTGTGTCGGCTGGACGACATCAAGAGAACTGCAGGCAGAGGATGACTGAACACAGTAGCCGACAGACAAGAATCGAAAGGATCGGAGTTTTTTTTTTTTATGTTTTAAATATTTTATTGGGCATCCACACGCTTGCGGCAAGCGCCTTGCGAGTAGTGTAAGAGCTAGACGTATGAAACCTTACCTCATCTACTACCAGGCAGAGACATGGTCAGCAGGCCCGGATTTAGGGCGGTTCGAGCGGTGCGACCGAACCAGGGCCCCCGCGGCCTGAGGGCCCCCAAAAGTCTTATTTTTTATCATTATTGTAAAAAAAAAATTGTAAAGATTCAACTTTTCATCGCTTCCGGTTCATAACGCTACGTTTTATACAGACAAAGACTTCAATAATACAAAAATAAAAGCTTCTCACAACAAATCTTCCAGGGCCCCACAATAACTGATTAGGGCCCCGAACTTCCAAACAGTAATAAATAAATAAATTTTCTCCTTAAAACTAAAAATAATAAAGGTAACGAAAGATACCAAACATGTTCCATCATAAACTCCCAGGCATGTCACATAATGGAACCTGTAGGATTATAGCAGTAAACTGCGCTATTGTTTCTGGCATGGCGGCAAAACTTCCGACGCGACAGTTATAAATCTTTCACTAGTAATGTAATAAAATGTAAACAGTATAAGTTTCGATACAAAAAAAATAGTGTATAGCGACTTAGGGTAATGAATGGTCGGTCTTTGCTTCCACGTATTGTTTATATTGCTTTGTCGGCAAATTTTACCTGAGAACTAGTGGGTTCCTTTAAATTTCTGTCTTTCTTTTTTATCTTTAGAAATGCATCAAAATATGATAGGTAGGTACTTCTTAAAGTATTTGTAAAATTTTTGCCGGACAACCGGTTTCATATTACGTTGATTATCAAAACAATCAGCTTTATAATCCGTGTTGCAAAGATCTATTAACATTTAAGGCTCATATTAAATGCATGCACACAAGCAGGCACATATAATTCACGCTTAAATACGCTGCATTATGTACATACAAAATAAGCCAATCCTGTCATGACTCATGAGCATAAACTTTCCAACTCATGCCGCCTTTCCCTAAAACAAAGAGTGGCATTAAAAAAAACGCAACTAAGCTACACATATAGTGTAACTTCTTGCCTGCATTATCCCCGAGGGAGTCGCATGTGGCGATTCGGGACCTATTTATTTTTACGGTTAAAGGGGCCGGCCTCACACCAAACACTTTCAGTTGAAGTGGGGGTTTCCCAGCTCCCGGGGGGGCGGGTTCTCATTTATTGTAAAGGCTGAGTCCGTAGCTCAGTGGTAACACTGCGGACTCTGAATGGGAAGGTTGTGGGTTCGACTCCCGGCGGAGCACAAAAAAATACCATTTATATTTTCAAATATGTTCTTCGCCGGGTTGAAAAATTCATAAAACCTTTACCAATGACCGGTCACCACAGGTCCATCCAGCCTTACAGCAACTGGGTCTTGCTTGAGAATTGGCGCTTTGTAGCGACGACGATCAAGCTCGTAAAAAGGTCGATAGCTCAATTGGTAGAATGCTTGCATTCCATGCCGAGAGCAAGGGTTTGATCTCAAAGGTTCACTCAGCCTTCACAAGAAATGAAAACCAGCCCCCCCGGGAGCTGGGAAACCTTCACTTCAACCTTCCTCTGAAAGTGGTTGGTGTGAGGCCGGCCCCCTTGCCTGTAAAAATAAATAGGTCCCAAAGCGCCACATGCGACCCCTTCAGGGATAAAGCAGGCAAGAGGTTACACTATATGTGTAGCTTAGTTGCGTTTTTTTGCGAGTAAACCTTGCCGGTATTTTATTCCGGGGTTTGAATTAAACACCGTACCGGGAAATCATTTCTGACACCCTCGGTGGGATTCGAACCCGAGCTCACGGCATGGAATGCAAGCACTCTACCAACTGAGCTATCGACCGGACCAATAGAATCTGCAAAAAAAAAATTTTTAAATCTCGTCGGGCATATGTCACATGTCAATGTGACTAGGGTCCTTAGCAACCAATATTTAGCAACGCCATTTCTTTCACACACCCGCGGTCACTTGTGGAATGTGAAAATTAATCTATTTATTTTTAAATGTTAGGGTGCCGCCCTTACAGCAACCACTTAACTTGAAGGGAGATTTTCCAGCTCCCAAAGATTCTGGTTTTCATTTCCTCTCAAGGTTGAGCAAGTCAATGGATAATGCCTAACCTAATACCTATACGCAACGCAACTACGCAACTAAGCTACACATATTGTGTAACTTCTTGCCGCGTTATGCCCGAAGGGGTCGCATGTGGCGAGATGAACCTATTTATTTTTACAGGTAAGGGGGCCGGCCTTATGCCAACCACTTCAGTTGAAGTGGGGGTTTCCCAGCTCCCGAGGGGGCTGGTACTCATTTCTTGTGAAGGCTGAGTAAACCTTGCCGGTATTTTATTCCGGGGTTTGAAATTTATCACTTGAATTTATCATTTAAACATTATCCATTGATGTATGAAAATTTAGCAATGTTAAAAACTAGTCGAATTCTTCTAAGAATCTTGCGAGAGTCTCAAGAGAACGATTGATATAAATTATCCAGAAAACCTTATTGAAGAGAAATTGGTAACGATACGATATAACGATAACGTTCCTTGACTTATATGTTGGTATGAGGCTGACCACCCATACTGTAAAAAATGGTTCACTTTGCAATGTCATCCCTGTTCCAAGGTCGGCAAAAGATGCAGGGCTTTTGTTCATTTGAGGTTTTAATTTAAGTAATTTGTAAGTACACATTCAGCATTTGTGAGCGCGAACTTACACGTGTCTGTTTGTGGGCATGCAATTAGATATGAGTTTTTAATTTAATATATCCTTGCAATTTAGAGTATAAATTTTTACAGAGATATATAATCGTAAAAAATGAATTTTTTGTCCTTTGAAAAAATAGGGGTGGAGGGGGAGGGGATTTTTTACGAGGGGAGGGGGGCATATGGGGGGGCCCCCGAGCTTGTCCCCGCACCAGGGCCCCCAGAGGGGTTAATCCGGGCCTGATGGTCAGACTGGTAGTTTGCATCGAGTACATGATTTTTTCACAGATCCAAAACGCTCCAGGATAGGAAAAGGCAGATCTGTGATAAAATCATGTATTCGATGCAAACTACCAGCCTGACCATGTCTCTGCCTGGTAGTAGATGAGGTAAGGTTTCATACGTCTAGCTCTAATGGGGCATCCACACGCTTGCCAACCTAGCACAAGTCAAGCGCACAGTGTGTCGTCTAGAACATGCTAGCTGGACAAAATTTTGTCTAATGGACTCATTTTGTCCAGCTAGTATGTTCTAGACGACACACTGTGCACTTGGCTACAAGGCAAGCGCACAGTGTGTCGTCTAGAACATGCTAGCTGGACAAAATTAGTCCATTAGACAAATTTTTGTCCAGCTAGCATGTTCTAGACGACACACTGTGCGCTTGACTTGTGAATGGTTGGCAAGCGTGTGGACGCCCCATAAAACTACTCGCCGCAAGGCGCTTGCCGCAAGCGTGTGGATGCCCCATTAAATGTACGCAGGTGTTATACGATACTAATAGCAGTGAAAAGCGTTCTAAAGTACATACATACGAGTACATTCCATGATGGATTAAATTGAAAAATGATTTCGTTGAAATTTTTATCGGAAACTGCGATGCCCATGTGTTTCATACAAAAGCCATGGCCCCCAAGGTGTCGTCACGGGCCCTGGGATGTTAAAGCCCTGAAAAAACACACGCAATCATACTATAATGCAAGTAAGCTACACACATAGTATAACTTATTGCCTGCGTTATCCCTGAAGGGGTCGCATGTGGCAATTCTGGACCTATTTATTTATACAGGCCAGTCTCAGACCAACCGCTTCCAACTGCTCCCTGGTTCTCTTTTTTTTGTGAAAGCTGAGTAAACCTTGCCGGTATTTATTTCGGGTTTAAAATAAACATCACAACGGTAAATCATTTCTGACGCTCTTTGTGGGGATCGAACCTGTGCTCTTGGCATAGAATGCAAGTATTCTACTAACTGTGCTATCGACCGCACTTTGTACGAGCTTGGTCGCCGCTACAAAGCGCCAATTCTCAATCGAGACCCAGTTGCTGTAAAGTTGGGTGGACCTTTGGTGACCGGTCTTTGGTAAAGGTTTATGAATTTTCCAACCCAGTGAAGAGTTTATTGAAAAATATAAATGGTATATTTTGTGTGCTCCGCCGGGATTCGATTCCAAAACCTTCTATTTACGAGTTTGAAGCTTTACCACTAGACAACGGACCGGTAACTGTAACATTTATTCTATTGATGATGATGATGATTTGTATAGCGCCGTTTCGTGACTACTGTCACTGCAAGGGCGTGTTCCTTTACTGATAGGATGGTATGCGGCTGACCACCCATGCTGTAATAAATGGTTCACTTTGCCAATGTCACACCTCTTTCAGGGAAGGACGGCAAGAGTTGCGGGGTGTATTTTCATTTGGGGATCGAACCTTTGCTCTTGGCATGGAATGCAAGTATTCTACAAACTGTGCTATCGACCGGACTTTTTACGAGCAAACGGGCTATACAGGTTTTTATATTGTAGGTCCACATGCGGCATGGTTAAGCGCGAACTTATACGTGTCCACTTGTAAAAATGTATATAATATGAATCTATCATGTTACATATATTTGCAACTTAGATTAGATTTGATGAGGCTGTCCAACCATACTGTAAAAAATGTTTTTAAAAACTTTACCAATTCCACCTTTGTTTCAGGGAAAGGCAAGAGCTGTCGAATAATAATACACAGTGTTGGGCCCCATAAATTTCAGGCCGTGTAGACTACTCTTAGTGGGGTGCACGCTAACGCTTCATCTGATTTGAGAACGTTATTTAATATCGCATATTTTTCAACAAAAACAGCGCTCAATTCCCTAAATGCCCTTTTTGCCTTTCATGCTGGATCTGCCTTTGTACCTTTTAGAGTTTTACAAAAGCGCCTTTATACACCCTTTACAATTTTACAAAATTAAAATGAAGCATTGCTTTCAGTGCCACTTCCATCAAAGATCTATAATCTATAACATATAATCTAAGTTGCAAAGATATATTAACATTTAAAGCTCATATCAAATGCATTCCCACAAGCAAACACGTGTAGTTCGCGCTTACAAATGCTGAATGTTATACTTACAAATTACTAGGTGGCCAGAGCCTCTGCTGAGCTGCCTTCATTTCTTCCGATCCTTCCTTACCTCTTTCAATTCATACATATCGATCACCTTTTTGTTCCTTGACTTATAGGTTGGTATGCGGCTGACCACCCATGCTGTAAAAATGGTTCACTTTGCCAATATCACCCCTGTCTCAGGGAAGGACGGCAAGAGTTGCAGGGTGTATGTCCATTTGAGATTTGGTTTTTATGTTGTAGGTTCACATGAGGCATGTGCAAGCGCGAACTTGTATGTGTCTGGTTGTGAGAATGCATGTAATGTGAATCTCCAATGTAATATATCTTTGCAACTTAGATTAGATTAGATTTAGTTTTTCACACATTTTCTTCTTTTACGCTCACTTTGTAAGTATGTCCCATTCTTTCACAATCTCCTTAATCTGATCATGCCGTGCTTTTCTCGGTCGTCCTTTCCCTCTTTTTTCTTACACACTTCCTCTGTATTTGCACTCTGTCAGACTGAAATAGACTTGTAAGAAAGTGGCAAAGATTGTAGTTATTTATATACGTAATTATAAGTCAATGATTATAATTTTTTATCACCTGATGATGACTACTGTGTAGTCGAAAACGTTTGTGTCCTTTAAAAAAATATAAAAAAAAAGTGAAAATAAAACAGATTTTTTAATAACTAAATAAGTCAATGAAGTTATCATTGAGCTTATGAATGACAGGACCGTAGTCCAGTGGTAAATGCTACGGACTCGTAAACGAAAGGTCTATGTTTATTATAAGTTTCAAAATTAACACAGAAGCAAGCATGTGCAAGTTTAAGTTCATGCTGGATGTAAACTTTCAAAATCAGAATCAAAATACTTAAAGCCAGCAACTGATTCCACCTTTTCCTGAAACCAAAGGGGCATTGGTAATTGAACCTAGCTTTTACAGCGTCGGGGATCATCCCATCTATTAGTCAAGGTATGAAGAAGTACCGTGTATGTATTCTGTCAGTACTTTTATTTGAAATATTTCATACAATGGAAGGACGTGAATTAAAATGCAATAATAATCGGGGGAGGATACAGAAACGCCGAACGGAGAACAGTGTGCAGACATAGCCGCTCCCCTCTGAACCAGGGAATAACAAACTGTAGGTGAATACAAGGATTAATAAAATAAAAAAATAAAATAAAATCCAGTTCGGTCATGCGGAGGGTGCAATACGTGACCAGCCATTTAAAAAAAAAAATACATTGATTGAAAAATATAAATAAGAAATAGAAACAGAGAATGAAGATAGAAACTGGAAAATAATATATAATAGAAACAATGAAAGAATACAGAAACAGGGAACGAAAATATATGAGCAGAGAAAGAAAAATAGAAACGAGAAAGAAAATATACACAGAGAAAGAAGATAGAAACTGGAAAAGAATACAGAAACTGGAAAAGAATATAGAAACAAAGATAGAAAATAAAAACAAAGAAAGGAAATAAAAACAGAGAAACAGAAACAAACGAAAAGAAAAACAACAACAAAAACAGTTACAGCACTGTTTTAAATCTAAATCTAAGTTGCAAAGATATCTATCATTTGAGATTATATTAAATGCATTCCCACAAGCAGACACGCATAACTTCGCGCTCACACATGCCGCATGTGGACCTACAATATAAAAACTAAATCTCAAATGAACATAAGGATCCTGCAACCCTTGCCGACCTTCCCTGCAAAAGGGGTGACATTGCCGAAGTGAACCATGTTTTTACAGCATGGTTAGTCAGCCTCATACCACCCTATAAGCCAAGAGTTGCTGGGGATAGCCATACAAATGAGCTTATTATTATTATTATGTGGGGGAGGGGGGTGTAGCCAATATTGATAGTAGAGGAGACTTGTATTGTGCTCCTCCGGGAATTGAGCTCATGACCTTGGGATTGCAATTCCGTAGCGTTAGCCACTAGACTAAAGACCAGCGTATGCATCATCAAAATTGGAATGCAACTTTGAGAGCCACTGCTATTTGAAATTATTCACGTACGGTTCTTTTTAATCCCTGATGAGAAGTCGACAGTTTGTCTGGTGCGCCAGGGGTGCGCTCTAACGCAATATCCGTGATGCGCATTGTATGGAGGGGGGCGGAGTGTGTGGCAGCCCTAGTCCATTACGGACAAATTACATGTGCCAAAACATGGGGACAAAATACAGAAAAAAAAAAAAAGTTGTAGAAAATGGTGCACTCGGCCAATGTCACCCTGTTTCAGGGAAGGACGGCTAGAGTTGCAGGGTGTATGCTCATTTGAAATTTGCGTTTTTATGTTGTAAGTCCACATGCGGTATGTTTACGTGCAGCTGACCACCCATGCTGTAGAAAATGGTTCACTTTGACAATGTCACCCCTGTTTCAGGGAAGGTCGGCAAGAGTTGCAGGGTGTTTGTTTATTTGAAATTTGGGGTTTTATATTGTAAGTCTACACGCGGTATGTTTAAGCGCAACATTATACTTGTTTGTGTATGAAAATGCATATAAAGTGAATCCCTAATGTTACATACCTCTGCAACTTAGATTAGATATAAGATAAGTATTTTTAACTTGGAACAGTTCAAACAATATTTTTTGTTGAATTCTTTATCGTAAGTGTAAACTTCGTTTACAATTCGCAACTAAGATACACATACAAAGGCTCGCCAATTTTTTTTGTGGTTCTTTTTTCTCATTCATTCAGGTTGTTCATTAGGGCACTAAAGATGCATTGTGAGAATCTTTTTTTTCGGATATTAAATAAGCCGTCATGTGAAAAAAAAATTCAACTAAGCCACATATTGAGTGTTACTTCTTGCCTGAGTTATCGTTAACGTAGCACGTTCATTAGTAGTGTCGTAGCATAGTCACGTACGCGAATCTTTATTTGCGTACGTGACTATATATCGTAGCATATTCATTAATATATGTAATTTTTATATGTAATTTATTTTTTTTAAATGAGTGAGTTTTGCATTGTATATCTACTTTTTGAATTGCAATTTTTTTCTTTTTCTTATTTTAATTGAGCTTCTCGTAAATATATTGTTTTCACCATATTATTTAATATTTCTGATATAAGTACTATACTTAAGTTTTACCTACCTATTGTAAATTCTCATATTATCATTTTGCACTAGCATATCTTTTTTATTCACTTTAATTTAATACATTTTGTTCTTTTTTGGTATTTTTATGTATTTGTATTATTTTTGAAACTCTGTATCTATTTAATGTAAAAGGCACTAAGTGCCGTTAATAAATAAATAGTATCGTAGCACATTCACATACGCGAATAAAGCCGTAGATATTTTTTTATTAAACCACAGTCGTATAATAATCGTAAATTAGAGTACAGTCGTATACAAGTAAGGCCGTAGCTTATTCATTAACAGTGTCGTAGCACAGTCACAAACGCGAATAAGTTCGTAGCATATGCATTAATAGGATCGTAGTAGAGTCGCATACGCGAATAAAGCCATAGCGAAATCATAACGACATAAAGTTGTAGAATATTCACTTAAAGTATCGTATAGCCTAGTCACAAACGCGAATAAATTTGCAGCATATGCGTTAATAGTGTCGTAGCCCAGTCACATATCGCACGTTTAATAATAAAGAGCAATAACTCAAAAAACATGAATGTTGGGAAAACGCGTTTGAAGTTCAGACACCCAGTACAACTTGTATGGGATGAAAAAGGCGGCCGATGTTTTATCTCGGTCATATTCGTCCAAATTGAACGGCTGTCGCATTCTACGCATTCTTCTCGCATTGTTCTTGCGTTTTATTACAAAATATCGATTTTCCCAATTTTCGAGTTATTTATCTTTATTATTAAACGTGCGATATGCGACTTAAGCCGTAGCGAAATCATTAACGCATATAGTTGTAGAATATTCATTTAAAGTGTCGTAGCCTAGTCACAAACGCGAATAAAGTCGTAGCATATGCATTAGTAGTGTCTTAGCACAGTCACATACGCGAATAAAGTCGTAGCATATGCATTAGTAGTGTCTTAGCACAGTCACATACGCGAATAAAGTCGTAGCATATGCATTAGTAGTGTCTTAGCACAGTCACATACGCGAATAAAGTCGTAGCATATGCATTAGTAGTGTCTTAGCACAGTCACATACGCGAATAAAGTCGTAGCATATGCATTAGTAGTGTCTTAGCACAGTCACATACGCGAATAAAGTCGTAGCATATGCATTAGTAGTGTCTTAGCACAGTCACATACGCGAATAAAGTCGTAGCATATGCATTAGTAGTATCGTAGCACAGTCACATACGCGAATAAAGTCTCTCCATTGTCTCCCAACAGGCCCGCAGGCGTCATCCTCGGCTGTTGATGAAAACTTCGTCAAAGACAAAAACACATTACCCCCCGCCCCCCTCCCCGCCCCCACCCACTTCATCCCTTCGGTTCCGTGTGAGACGCGCTTCCCCAAGACACAAAGGTGCCAGGAGGGCTCGCTTAACCTTCCATCTGCTGTAACAGTAATAAGTTCTACCTAAATCTAATCTAAATCTAAATCTAAGCTGCAAAGATATGTATCATTTGAGATTCATATTAAATGCATTCCCACAAGCAGACGTGCATAATTTCGCGCTTACACATGCCGCATGTGGACCTACAATATAAAAAACTCAATCTCAAATGAACATAAGCCCTGCAACTCTTGCCGACCTTCCCTGAAGCAGGGGTGACATTGGCAAAGTGAACCATTTTTTACAGTATGGGTGGTCAGTCGCATACCAACCTATCAGTCAAGGAATACATTACCTTATAATAATAATAATAATATAAGGATGATTTATTTGGTGAGCGCTATTTTTGTGTGTATCACACCTCAAAAGCCCTCTGCAAGCTTGGTCGTCGCTGTAGAAAGCCCCAATTCTCAAGCAAGACCCAGTTGTTGTAAGTTTGGATGGACCTTTCAGTGACCGGTCGTTGGTAAAGGCTTATGAATTTTTCAACCCAGCGAAGAGCACATTTGGAAATATAAATAGTATATTTTTTGTGCTCCGCCGGGATCCGAATCCACAACCTTCCATTTACGAGTCCGAAGTGTTGCCACTGGACTACGGACCGGTCCAAGAAATGCCAACAACACGCGGTGTACCTGAGCGGTCACCCGCGGTCGATAATAATAATAATAATAATAATCTAAGTTGCAAGGATTTCATTCAAAGCTCTCAGATGTATGCCCACAAACAAACACGTGTAGTTCGCGCTTACAAATGCTGATTGTGTACTTACAAATAAAATCCAAACCTCAAATGAACATAAGCCCTGCAACTCTTGCCGACATTCCCTGAAACAGGGGTGACATTGGCAAAGTGAACCATTTTTACAGTATGGGTGGTCAGCCTCATACCAACCTATAAGTCAAGGAATATATAGATATATTTGCAATATTAGATTGTAGGTGATAAAATATATATACATCATCTCCAGCGTAGTAACATCACCTTTGACGGCGTATCTTGTTTCTGCTGCAGAATGTCGACGTTTAATTTTCACGAGATATCTCGTGTGCAGCACTGCAGCGGTTAATGTCTTTCCAGCACAAAGCCCCCGCCCCCGCCCTCCCCCATCCTGCCCCCCCCCCCCGACTCTCCCCTCGGACGAATTAATTTTCTACGTAATCAAAAAATTCTCGCCAGCCCCGCGACGCCGGGAAACGTCATAATTACGAAATCCGCTGGAGAGGCGCGCATCACACACAGAGCTGACTAAACGAGCGAAAGCGCTAATGGACTAGTGCATTTGAAATATCCCACGGCTATGTGACGTCACTCATTACTAATCCAAAGTGTGCTTAGTAATAATAACGTAACACTTACGCATAGTAAATAAACAATTGAATTCTCTTTTTTTGAAAAAAAAACAAAGAAAACATTAAAATTATTTTTACTTTTCCAAAGTAAATTGCATACTATTTTGATAAATCGATACATTCAACTAATTAAGTTATTTGAATACTGGAGCAGGAAGAGAAGACGGGTTTGGAGGGCATGAGTGAAAGAAGGATAACCCGAATCGTGGCACAGGAAATACCAGACGGCCAGCGTCTACCAGGCCGCCCACACAAAAGATGGAAGAACAGCTGGTCTTCTGCATCACAGGAGGGAGTTCCACATTAAACAGTTCTTACATCTACAACAAGAGGGGAAGAAGAAGAAGAAGGCTAAAACGTATTTTCGTTGGCATGTAGCTGACCCGCCATTTTGTAAAAACATAGTTCTGTTTTGCAAATGTCACCCATGTTTCTGAAAAAAGCGACAAGAGTTGTAAGGTTTATGTTCACGTGAGGTTTGGTAATTGGTTTATTTTGCAAGTACATATGCAGTATGTGTAAGCGCTAATTAACACATGTCTGCCTGTGGGTGTGTATTAAATAAAGATTCCTAGATGTCAATTTATTTTTGTAGTTTTAAATTATAGTTGTTGAATATTTTCTGGGAGATTTTTCCAGAAGATCGAACCTCCTTTCCAAGACTCGCAGTGTGATGTGCGCGCCGGAGC
Organism: Agapetus fuscipes; assembly: GCA_951799405.1. Classification (NCBI taxonomy): domain Eukaryota; kingdom Metazoa; phylum Arthropoda; class Insecta; order Trichoptera; family Glossosomatidae; genus Agapetus; species Agapetus fuscipes. The sequence goes on from OX637339.1 coordinate 1,029,730, forward strand.
AGTGATTAAAAAAACAGTTTTTTGTGAGGAGACAAAACAAAAATAATCATAACAACGGATTATACAGGAAAACCAAACATGGCAACGAGCTGTAAGCAGAAGAGGACCTGGGAAATATAGTAGCTGCTGGAAAATAATAATAAATACAACTAAAATCTGGAACGATGCTTGTCACTTCGGGTCTATTCGGTTTTTAGTTAACTCTAACAGGAGTATCTTGAGTAAATTGAAACTAATATTTAGTTATCGAAAATAATCAAGAAATTGAAAATACCGGGCCTTTATTAAAAGAGGTACAATTACTTTATTCTCGACGTTTTTCGGTGTCGTAGCCAACGTTTTTTCTCGTAGAAAATAGGAAAAAAGTTCAATTTATTTGAGAAACCTACGCTAGCTTAATATGTCACTTATTACCATTAGACCGGTCCGTAGTCTAATGGTAACGCTTAAAAAACTCATTAATGGGAGGTTGCAGGTTCGAATCCCGGCGGAGCACAATAAAAAATACCATTTACATTTTCAAATATGCTCTACGCTGGGTTGAAAATTTCATAAACCTTAAACAAAGATCGGTCACCAAAGATCCATCAAGCCTTACAGCAATTGAGTCTTGCTTGAAAATCGGAGGTTTCTACAGTGACGACCAAGCTCGCAGAAGGCTTTAGAGGTGTGATTCACACAAAAACAGCGCTCACCAAGTAAACCATCCTAATATAATTATTATAATTATTCAGTTTGTGATGTATGTTCCTTGACTTATAGGTTGGTATGCGGCTGACCACCCATACTATAAGAAATGGTTCACTTTGCCAATGTCACCCCTGTTTCAGGGAAGGACGGCAAGAGTTGCAGGGCTTATTAGTTTAACTTTTATTGTATCGACATAGTGCCTGCTTAGTTAGTACATGTGCCTGTACGGGATGATCGCCCCTGGTGTGTAGGTAGTTTATGAGTTATAGATGACTACGTACTCGTTTCATCTACAATGCTATACAGAATCATCCAGCCTGCCTTCCCTAGCGAAAAACAACGAATTTTTTAATCAACCTATGCGCGCCATTGTTTTAAAAGCATTGTCAAAAACTCCCTCGTATTTTTATAACCTTTGAAATTTTTTGACAAAATCTTCAGCAATTATTATTCTTTTTTACTCCTAATTTTTCCCTTAATGGCTGTTTTTTTTAAATAATAATTAGACAAAGCCTTCCTTTAGTGCTTGTTTGCCTTATCTTCAACTGAGGTAATTTCACGTGAACAATGTTTGTATGTGTACCAGTGGCGAAGGGTGCCATACAAGCCGGTTTCCATCGGTTTCCCGTTTAAAATGAGGCAGAAATGATAATAAAGTAGACTGCATGGTTTCAATGGGGGAAAAATACGTATTGTTTCTTTGGTTTTAAATGTATTTTTTTACTTTGTGCCTATATTTTTTAACTACTTTGTTATATCATTCTAAAAGGGAAGCCGATGGAAACCGGCTCGCATGGCACTCTTCGCCACTGATGTGTACTGGACCAATGTGTCATATAAACCATTTAAATTGATTTTGAAAATGTTGAAAACAGCTCTCACAAATCGTTTTTTACGTTTTTGTTCTCATCTCAGATTGTGTAGAATGTGATTCTTGAGACAAATTCATTTAAAGGTGATCTTTGAATCAAATGGTAGATAAGCTAAACAAGTACTGGGAAGACGAAAGGTATGAAGGAATTTTAATCAAGGATTTTATAATAATTTATTTTTTTGTAAAGAAAGGAGATTTTCTTTTGTAAGGGTAATAATGAAGCTGTTGTATTTAAAAAAAAATCCCTAGGCGATGTGACGTCAGAAAAGAGATTCCCTAAAATCAGGGATAGCTATAATCTGAGTTGCAAGGGTGTAACATTTAACATTCATATCTAACGCATGCCCACATCAAACTCGTTTATTTTTTATGGTTTGTGTATTAACACTGTGAAAATTAATATATTTTATTGATTTATATATTTTTTTAGAAATAAATTCTAATTAAACACTTTCTTTTCACAATGTAACAATTTATAATAATTAAATTAATTATACAGTATTTTATTCTTACCTGAAGATGATCGACAAGAAAGAAAACGTTCGTAATTAATAATTAAAATAAATTAATAAATAAAAGAAAAGAAACAGTGCTTCATTAGAATTTGTTTCTAGAAAAATATAAAAATCAATCAAACACGTATGTGGATCTACAATATAAGAGTCAAACCTCAAATGTACATAAACCCTGCAACTCTTGCTGAATTTTCCCTAATCAGGTATGGCATTGGAAAAATATTAAAAACAAAAATAGAACAATGAGATTCAAATAAAATATAATAAATTATGCACTGCAACTAAGCTACACATGCTTGCATTCCATGCCGAGAGCTCGGGTTCGAATCCCACTGAGGGTGTCAGAAATGATTTCCCGTTTCGGTGTTTATTTCAAACCCAAAACAAAAACACCGGCAAGGCTTATTCAGCCTTGACAAGAAATGAGTACCAGCTGTTTTCCCCGAAGTCGGGAGCTGGGAAACTCCCCCTTCAACTAAAGTGGTTGGTGCAAGGTCGTCCTCCTAACCTGGAAAAATAAATAGGTTCCACACGCCACATGTGACACTTTCGGGGAAAACACGGCAAGAAGTCACACTAATGTGTAGCTTATTAGCGTTTTCTAGAGTACCTACATATGCAGCAAGTGAAAGCGTGAACTTGAACGTATCTGCTTGTGAGTGTGCGTTTATTACGAATCCTAAATGTTGACATGTCTTTGCAACTTAGATTAAAGCTGATAGATAGAATATGCTACGTTTATTATAGATATTACCTCAAACTAAATCACAAAACATAACTGGTCCGTAGTCTAGTGGTTAACACTTCAGACTCGTGATTGGGAAGTAGTGGGTTCAAACCTGACGGAGTAAGAAGTAGTCTTTCAAATTTCAAATATGCTCTTCGCTGGGTTGAAAATTTTGATTATTAAGCTTTAAACCTATGTACCTATAGAGTATCTTGATGTACGGCTGCGAGACATGGTGCCTATCCAAAAGGGATAAACGGAGATGATGATGATGATGATGGATGATTTCTTTCCTGTGGCGCCATTTAATGGTCCAGGACCATCTCAAGGGCGCCATAGAGGAGACTAGAGGCTTTCGAGATGTGGTCGTATAGAAGGCTTCTAGGAATTTCCTGGAGAGACCACACCACAAATGAGGAGGTTCTCCAAAGAATCGAAGGAGGAAGGCACCTGCTCAGGACCTTGTCCGAAAGGTGTGCAAGATGGATCGGCCATGTAATACGACAAGAAGGCCTCTTGCATGCCATAATGGAGGGGATGACCGAGGAGACCAACTCTAGGGGACGCCCACGCCAAGAATACCTGGAGGACCTGTTGGTGGACGTGCGCTGCTCATCATATGCAGACCTTAAAAGAGCCGCACAAGACAGGGAAGAATTGAGAAGAGTGAAAGAAATTGCTGTAAGCCAATCCCAGGATTGAAACTAGAGAAGAAGAAGCTTGAAAATTTGCGCTTTTTACAACGACGACCGAGCTCGCAGAGGGCTCTTGAGGTGTTAATCACACGAAAACAGCGTCCACCAAATAAATTATCCTAATATTCTTATTATTATTGTCTCAGGTTAGAGGAATATCCAGAGTCATAATAAAAGAATAGCCTGTACGAAAAAGGTTATGACTCTGGAGGAAATGAGAGAAGTATGTAAGGACAGAAAGAAATGGCGGTTGATCTGTAATGTTGGCGGCTAGGGTTTATTAAATTGGAATTTGTTTTCTGTTTGTTGTCCATAGATATTATTATTTAGTGATGTATAAAAATTTGTCGTGTATGTTCCTTGACTCATAGGTTGGTATGCGGCTGACCACCCATGCTGTAAAAATGGTTCACTTTGCCAATGTCACCCCTATCTCAGGGAAGGACGGCAAGAGTTGCAGGGTGTATGTCCATTTGAGATTTGGTTTTTAATGTTATAGGTTCACATGAGGCATGTGCAAGCGCGAACTTGTACGTGTCTGGTTGTGAGAATGCATGTAATGTGATACTTCAATGTAACATATCTTCGCAACTTAGATTAGATTAGATTAGATTAGATTAAAGGGCTCTTGAGGTGTGATTCACCCAAAAACAGCGCCCACCAAATAAATAAAATTAATATTATGATTCTTGTTATCTCCCTTTATTGCAACCCTATCAAAACACAATCGTACAATGAAATTACCTCAGTATGAAAATTTGGGGCGAATTATTGTCTAGGCTCGCTGTGATTGGTCGGCGGGCGAGAAATCCGACCAATCAGAGGCGAGGAAATCCGGCAAGGGTGTAACCCGAGGGGTTTATGAGGAAAATTCAAATAACAAGGGGTAGTCGTGGTACAGACGCTGAAGGGAGTGCGCGCGGGACACAATTGCAAATGGCGACAGGATAGAACACATCTACGAGTTTGAATTTTCAAATTTCGAATCATGGAATAATAATAATTGACGTTTAAAAAACATAAAAGTTAAATTTTTGAATTAAGAACTTTGTATTCTAAATTTGAATTCACCGAAGAAAGAATAACAGTCGTTGGTAGAAATAAAAATAAAACTAAAAACAAAGGTTTGGATGTTCTTTTTTTGAATAGATTAATTTTAAAATTTAAAGGAGTTTATTTACAAGGATTAAATCTGCTCTTAAATTCGAATGTCACTTATCTACACATTTTAAAATTAAAAACCAAGATATTTTTATCCCAAATTTAAAATCAGTTAAGGGTAGTCAGAGCCTCTCTACAGTTACTATCACTGCTATTTCGATACTTTAAAGGTAAAATATTCATAACTGACATATAGATGCACCTTTTTTCCTATTTACTACAAGAGAAAACACTACAAAATTGTGAAAATCCTGTAGTTTAAAAGTTTGTCATGAGCACTTCCTTATATTAGTTCACTTACTATGAGAAGTTACTCCCAATAAAATGTTTTATCCACGATTTCTCAAATCAGTGAATCAGCACTTATTCAGTTTTACCTTTAACGTGGCAATTCGATTCATAAAAAAAACACATACAATTAAAAAAAAATTGAAAACACACCGATACACACAAAGGGTGGCCAAATTCTCTTCAAAATTGCCTCCATCACTGCTATTAAAAATTCCATAAACTAAAAAAAAAAAAAAAAAAAAAACGGAAGATTGTAAAGGTCAACTTGAACTCCTCGTCAGGTTTCCTCGCCCCCTGCAGCATCAGCATGGCCGGTCCCTTCCTGTCCCCGCTGCCCGGAGAACTCCTCACGGAGTACATGTTCGGCAGGCGCAGGCAGCGGCGCAACAGGACGACCTTCACTCCTCAGCAGCTGCACGAGCTGGAGACGCTGTTCCACAAGACGCACTACCCTGACGTCTTCCTGCGGGAGGAGGTGGCGCTGAGGATCAGCCTGTCCGAGGCCAGGGTCCAGGTGAGCTCCCACTTCTTCAATTTAGGGCAGTGAAGTATCCGAAACTGCGAATGAATGGAATATCCAGAGTCATAATAAAAGAAGAGCCTGTATGAAAAAGGTTATGACTCTGGATGAAAAAAAATAAGTATGTAAGGACAGAATGAAATGGCGGTTGATTTGTAATGTTGGCGGCTAGGGTTTATTAAATTGGAATTTGTTTTCTGTTTTAGTTTTGATGTCCATGGATATTATTATTTATTGATTTAAAAAATGTAACCTCTCGTGTATGCTCCTTGACTTATAACATGGTATGCGGCTGACTGCCCATCCTGTAGAAAATGGTTCACTTTTCCAATGTCACCCCTGCTTCAGGGAAGGTATGCAAGAGTTGCAGGGCGTATGTTCATTTGAGATTGGGTTTTTATATTTTAGGTCCATATGCGGCATGTGTTAGCGCGAACTTATACGCGCATATAATGTGAATCACATATATTTGCAACTTAGATTAGATTAGAAGTTACAACAGAGGATAAGTTACATTTCGGAGATGTTACAGTTGATCAGTGCCCTTGCAGTGATCTGCCACAAAACGGCACTATTTATATTGTCTTATTATTATTATTATTATTATTATTATTATTATTATTAACAGGGCATATTACGTACATCCCATATAGGCACATGCGCCTAATAGGCAGGCAATATATGGGGGAAAACCCATTTAAGCTTGATATTGAGATTTAAAATTCAAAACTCAATTGTGATTGGAGCCATCGCTAGCACTTTCAGTCAATTTCAAATGAGATATTTTAAACGCACGCAAAAAAAACGCAACTAAGCTACACATATAGTGTAACTTCTTGCCTGCGTTATCCCCGGGTAGCGTGTTCCCATTCCACAACGCAAAAGGAATCTTCACTCACACATGCACACGGAAGTATTGCAGATGAGTGAACCTAGCTGAAAACCAACTGTTATCAAATAGCTATATACTGGCACACAAGCAATTTAATGCACATACACAGTTATGAGTGTTGAAAATTGATAAATAATACAGCTGGATTACATTTAATGAAAAGTTTTTTTATTTAATTTCTATATAAATGACTCTTGAAAATGACGACAGTCGAAGTACTCGAGGATAAAATAACAAATTAATATTAAAAAAAGAAAAATACTTACGTTTTATAAGAAATTCAATAGATGAAGATGAGAAATTAAATAAAAAAAACTTTTCATTAGATGTAATCCAGCTGTCTTATTTATCAATTTTCAACACTCATAACTGTGTATGTGCATTAAATTGCTTGTGTGCCAGTATATAGCTATTTGATAACAGTTGGTTTTCAGCTAGGTTCACTCATCTGCAATACTTCCGTGTGCATGTGTGAGTGAACATTCCTTTTGCGTTGTGGAATGGGAACACGCCCCCGGGTAGGTTAACCTTGAGATCGAACCCTTGGTACCCTTTGGATGGACCAAATTTCTGAAATAGCGAATTAATGTATTGTACCTTAGTGTTATTTATTACTTGTATTTTTTTTTTTTTTTTTTTTTTTATTGTTTAAACAAGAATACAACAGCATTGAATATAATTTTGTATACATATAAAAGATATTTTTTACAATTCATGTCGCCTATTACTGTATTCTACAAATTAATATTTTAAATTACAAATCATGCCAGGTAAATAAATAAAAAGTAAAGAAAAACAAAAAGAAGCGGCATCCAAAACCAAAAAAAAAAGAAATACACAAATCAAAACAGAATAAAAATAAAAATAAAAAATAAATCTCGTCCTCATGATGGGATAAGGAAAGAAAGGTCAGGAGAAAGGAAAGGGAGTAGAAAAACAATGCGCACACCAAACACGTCAATGATGATTAATAAGCAATAAAAACAAAATAGGAATTGAGAATGATTAAAGAAATTAGAAATGAGATTCAAAAATGAAATTCAAATCCTGCTAGATTCAAAATCCTCTTTTTCAATGACTGTGCAGACAGAAAGAAAATGTCCAACTTAGGATCAGTCCTTTGGACACTATTTACTGCAACGCAGGCTCTACTTATAAAAGAATTTTGCTTATAATTTGTCCTGGCTGCACCCACATAAAATAAGGATTTGTCTCGATGAGTTCTGATTGGACAATGAAATGGAAGGAGGCTTGTGAGAGGTGCACTATCGATTTTGTTATTAACTATCTTATATATGAAGCTGATGTCAAGCATATTTCTCCTTGCCTCCAAAGATCGTATACCATAATGCTCCAATGCTTGGGAATAACTATTGAAATGTTGTCTATTGCGAAAGTTCAGTTGCTTGATAAGTTTTTTTTGGACCATTTCAATAGCATTAATATGGACAACATAATTGGGGTTCCAAACAGTCGAACAAAACTCAAGTACACTTCTAATATATGAATTGAACAAGAAGGGCAATACTTGGGGATTCCTGAAAAGTTTAGTATTCCTAACAATAAAATATAACGTCTTCATCGCTCTTTCAGTAATATGCTCATAATGGTTGATAAAACTCAGTCTCTCGTCCAACAATACACCCAAATCATTGACCACTGATTTTCTTCTGAGGCCATCAACACCAAAACTGTAGTCAAAAAGAATTTTACTACGATTTCTAGTGTAAGTAATGACATTACATTTGTCAATATTAAGATATAACTGGTTGGCATTAGAGTAAGAAAGAATCGAGTTAAGATCAGACTGCAATTCTATACAATCCTCGATGGTATTAATTTGTTTAAATATTTTAGCATCGTCGGCAAACAACAGAATATTAGAGTACTTTATTGAGTGAATAATATCATTAATGTAAACAGTAAATAAAAGAGGCCCCAGGTGGGATCCCTGAGGTACACCAGAGTAAATACATCTATATACTGACTCATAGCCGTGAAGTGCCACTGCTTGGGATCTTTGTATTCCTTGACTTATAAGTTGGTATGAGGCTGACCAACCATACTGTAAAAAATGGTTCACTTTGCCAATGCCCGGTCCATAGCTCAGTTGGCAGAGTGCTTGCATTCCATGCCAAGAGCAAGGGTTCCATCCCGATCGAGGATGTCAGAAATGATTTCCCGTTTCGGTGTGTATTTCAAATCCAAAATAAATAACGGCAAAGTGTACTCAGCCATCGCTAGAAATGAGAACCAGCCCATCCCCTCAGAGAGCTGAGAAACCCCCACTTCACCGGAAAATGGTTGGTGTGAGGCCGGCCCCCTTACTCTTAAAAATTGATAGGTCCTGAATCGCCACATGCGACTACTTTGGCGATAACGCAGGCAAGAAGTTACTCTATATGCGTAGCTTAATTGCAAGAAAATTTAATATTACAACTTAGATTATAGATAGATACATAATAATAATACTAGGATGATTTATTTGGTGAGCGCTGTCACAGCTCAAGAGCCTTCTGCAAGCTTTGTCGTCGCTATAGAAAGCGTCAGTTCTCAAGTAAGACCCAGTTGCTGTAAGGCTGGATATGAATCTTACCTGACCGGTCTTTTGTAAAGGAACACGATTTTTTTAGCCCAACGAAGAACATACCTACTTGAAAAATAAATGATATATATTTTTTGTAACATCGAGAATCAAGCCCTGTTCCTTCCAATCCCGGGTCCAAAGTGTTAACCACTAGACTACAGATCGGTCTGGCTTGTAGCCGCCATCCCTCTAGAGGTGGCCAGTACCTCCATAGACATTTTTATTATATATTGCATATTTATTCATTAAATGTAATTTTTTGTTCTCCGCCGGGAATCGACCTTTCGCTAATACGAGTCCGTAAATAATAATATTAGGATGATTTATTTGGTGAGCGCTGTTTTTGTGCGTATCACATCTCAAGAGCCCTCTGCGAGCTTGGTCACCGCTGTAGAAAGCGCCAATTCTCAAGCAAGACCCAGTTGTTGTACCTAAGGTTGGATGGACCTTTCAGTGACCGGTCTTTGGTAAAGGTTTATGAATTTTTCAACCCAGCGAAGAGCACAATTGGAAATATAAATGGTATATTTTTGCGCTCCGCCGGGATTCGAATCCACAATCTTCCATTTACGAGTCCGAAGTGTTGCCACTGGACTACGGACCGGTCCAAGAAGTGTTAATAAGTTGCAGGGCTTATGCTCATCAGACATTTGGGTTTTTATTCCTAAGCTTACCTATAAGTTGGAATGTGGCTAGCCACCGATACTGTAGAAAATTGGTTCACTTTGCCAATGACACCTCTGTTTTAGTGAAGTTCGGCAAAGATTGTAGGTAAAATTCATTTGAGATTTGGGATTTTAGGTTGCAAGTTCACATGCAGCATGTGTAAGCTTGTACTTGCACGTGTATGTTAGCGGGCATACATGTAGGTAACATGAATCTTAAATATTGAAAAAATAATGCAACTATATATTGACCTTAAAGATAAAGCAGACACGTGTATGTTCTCTCTTGCACATGCTGTATGTGTTACAAATTACAAAAAAAACAACTCTCAAATCAACACAGCCCCTCAACTTTTGCCGCATCTCCCTAAAACCGAGGTCACATTGAAAAAGTTAACCTATTTTTATACAGTATGGGTGGTCAGCCTCATTTTCACACACCCCAGCCATTTAGTCAAGGAACAAAAGTTAAATAAGTAAAATGTTAGTACAAATTAGGACAAAACGTTATTTGTACTTTTTGCAACAAATGGAGCCACACAAAATCTGTTAATGAATCACCACAACTCACTTGTATGTACAACCTTCGATCACGAGCAACAACAATTATTTTTGACAATTCAGATGATGTCTACACTTGATCTGTCTATCGTATGGAAAATCTACCATTAGTACCTTTAGCAACAATAGAGGCCCCACAACATTTGCAAATGAATCACTAGAGTCACATCATGTACGCACAATCTTCGATCACGAGCGACAACAATTATTTTTGTTAATTTAGATAGTGTCTTCACTTGATCAGTTCATCGTGTGGAAGATCTAGTGCATTTAGCAACAAAAAAATCTTCAAGACAATTGTTAGGTTTAGGTTGGAATTACAGTCGTTTGACATATTTACAATAATTATAACTACACAGTTAAAATTTATATATCTGATATTAGACGAACCGTTATAAGAGAACTTACATTATTCTCAACGTTTCGTTAGCGACGTAGCTAACTTCTTCAGGAGACACCCTCTCTGCACGACGACTGAGGACATGAGTTCACCCATACAATCATCGATCACGAGCAACAACAATTATTTCTGACAATCCAGATGTCTGTTTGTACTTGATCAGTTCATTGCAATAATAGAAGCCCCACGACATTTGTTAATAAATCTGTTAAGGTCACCTCATTTAGGCACAATCTTCGATCACGAGCGACAACAATTATTTGCTTGTTCCAGGTGTGGTTCCAGAACCGCCGTGCCAAGTGGCGCAAGCAAGCGCGTCTCCAGCTCCTGCAGGACGCGTGGAGGATGAGGTGCCTCGGGCTGACCTCTCCGCCAATGCTCATGGGTAAGGAACCAACCTGAAGTCCTACTGTTCCTGGAAAGAAGCTTTGGTTTGGAGAATCTGGGAGAAAAATTAATAAACCAGCGTTGTTTTTGTGTGAATCACACCTCCACACCTATGTTTCACTTCAACGCAACTAAGCTACACATACAGTGCAACTTATTGCCACGTTATCCCCGAAGTGTTTTGCATGTGGCGAGCGGAACCTATTTTTTTACAGGTAAGGGGATACGACAACCACTCAGTTGAAATAGGGGGTTCCCAGCTTCCGGCTGGTACTCATTTCTTTTGAAGGCTGAGTAAACTTTGCCGGTATTTTATTTTGGGTTTGAAATCAACACCGAAACAGGAAATAATGTCTGATACCCTCGGCGAAGATTGAACCCTTGCTCTCGGCATGGAATGCAAGCAGTCTACCAGCTGTGCTGTCGACCGGATTTTTTTCGAGCTTGGTCGTCCCTACAAAGCATCAATTCTCAAGCAAATCCCAGTTGCTGTAAAGCTGGATGGACCTTTGGTGACCGGTCATTGGTAAAGGTTTTATGAATTTTTTAACCCAGCGAAGAGAAAATTTAAAAATATAAATGGTATATTTTTTGTGCTCCGCCGGGAATCGAACCCACAACCTTCCCATTCAGAGTCCGAAGTGTTACCACTGAACTACAGACCAGTCCAACTCACTTTTTAAAAAAACTTGTATTTTATATTCACAGGTCGTCCCGGTCACATCGGTTCCCCGGATTCCATAGCCGCATCATCAGAAAAACACCTAGAAGACACCAATCCCACTTCGTCATCTCCAAGATCCACTTCTCCACAGCAAACCAGGGAAAACTACCACCAAATCACCCAACCACAAGGAGCATCACCCAACAGATACGAAGACAAATCACCAAAGAGATTCGAGGACAAAGCACCCAACAACTTAAGGGTTGAAGCCCAAAACACCACTGCTGCGAGTTTTTCTTTAAGTGGAATCCTATCAAGACCCAACTGTGCAAGTCCAATGGCGACAGATCTGAGTGTCATGAACCAAAAGTATTATTCAAACAATGATTCATACAGTCACAGCTTGAACCAAGACTCTTTCCGTTCTGAAGATGATGACAGCGACGCTGAAATCGATCTGACATCCCACAATGGTAAGGACGAGGGTAGAGATGACGGTCAGAGCTTCGGGAGGTCTTTTGCCATGTCTCATGGACCGGTGTTGAATGACATGGTGCCAAATGATTTAAGCATGAGTTGCACAAAGCAAGGTAACGATTAAAACATAGAAAAAAATGATTTCAACATGTAATAAAAAAAAAGTTACGTTGCTTTATTTGGTGAGCGCTGTTTTTGTGTCAATCACACCTCAAGAGGCTTCTGCGAGCTTGTATTGGTAGTTGCTGTAAAACACGCTAATTCTCAAGCAAGACCCAGTTTCTAAAAGGCTGGACTTTGCCAATGTTTGCCATCGCCAGTCCGGTCGGTAGCTCAGTTGGTAGAGTGCTTGCATTCCATGTCGTGAGCTCGGGTTCGAATCCCACTTAGAATGCCAGAAATGATTTACCGTTTCGGTGTTTATTTTAAGCCCCAAAATAAAATTCCGACAAGGTTTACTCAGCCTTCACTAGAAATGAGTAACAGCCCCCTCGGGAGTAGGGAAACCCCCACTTCAACTGAAGTGGTTGGCGTAAGGTCGGCCCCTTTACATGTAAAAATATATAGTTGCCACTCGCCACATGCGAAACCCTTCGGGGATAACGCGGCAAGAAGTTACACTATTTGTGTAGCTTAGTTGCGTTGCGTTTTGGTGGTATACAACTCTATTCTAAGGATATGTGCAATTTTGTATATTTAACTTTTAATTTTTAATTTTGGCTTACAAGCCAAAAGATTAAATAGCTGTAAATAATTTTTAATTATATAATGGGATTGTCAGTTATAGTATTATCCATATTATCTTAAAATATAGATACATAATATATTTCCTGCAGATGTATTAATTTAAAGTATGAAATACGTACGTATTCTAATCTTTAAGAATTTCGCTCAATTATGTAGAATTTAAAGGAAAAATACTAAAATACTTAGATACATTGACATATTATATAGTGGAGTAGAATATGGTTAGCGGCAATGAAGCATTGTACAATTCATAACAGTCAGCAAGTCCCGTCAAACAGAGCAGTGGTGTAGATGTACTTTGTAGACAAGCAAAATAAGGACTTGCTTTCGTTGTAAAATTCTTAATAAATATTATTTCTATGTACTATATATCGCCACCTTAAAAGTACAACTGAATAAGTGCTTATGAACTGATTTGAGAAATGGTGGATAAAACATTTTATTGGGAGCAACTTCTCATAGTACCTAAGTGAACTAATTATAAGGAAGTGCTCATGGCAAACTTCTAAACTACAGGATTTTCAAACTTACTAAGGCCCGGTATTTTGAAGTATCGTAAAGTTAACTAAAATGCAATTTTAGTTAAATCATCATAATATTTCACTCACCGAATTTCGACAGTAAATATTTAGTAACTTTAACTTTCGATTTTCAAGATGGCGGCGCTTCACTGACAGCAGCTGTTCTTTTTTAATGTAAGGAGACATCAAAATTCTTGCAAACTGAGCATTTTTTGTCTCGTTTTCTAGCTTAATGAAGGTTAGGCATAGAATTTTAATGAATAGTTGTTGGTTTTAAAGCTTTTGAATGCCATTTTAATTATTTCCAAGATTTGGGGGCGTGGCTTCATACTTCGGCAATGTTCGGTTTTAGTTAACTCGAGATTGAGTAATTTGAATAAAAGTTCAAGTAATAGTTACCTAGAATATTACTACAGTTCAATATGGGCCTTAGTGTTTTCTCTCGTAGAAAATAAGAAAAAAATGCATTTATCTGTGAAACCTATGCTAGTTTAATCTGTTACTTATTCAGTTTTACCTGTTAGGTATCGATATACCTACCTATAATATTCCATATAAATGCATTTGTTTTCGATATCGACGGTTAAAAGGGTATAGGGCATAAGAGACAAAATAAATGGAATAGCTTTTTAAATTTTTATCATAATATCGTGAAAATCAAAACAGCTCTAAAATTCATATCCATATCCATATATCCATTCATATTACAGCATTATTGTTTTCATGTTTAAACAATGTCCAGTCCACTATATCATACGTCAATGGGTACATAGATCACTGACAATTATTTGAAAACAACGTTTTGTAAAATAGAGAAAAATAATATCAAATCTAAGTGTAAAATTAATCTGCAATTAGGAAAAAGTATGCTAAAATTATTTGATAATATTTTTAGGGTAATGTAAGAAAAATACACATATGATGATGATAAGGATGTAGAATCCATCTTTCCGGGCTTGTAGACCATGGTCCAATCATTATTTTGTAGGCTGCTTTATTCTTTTTGGAAGGCTGCTACGTTTCGTCAGTAACAAATGACTGACTTCTTCAGGGCTTGTACTTTGTCAAAGTGATATCGATACTTTGTCAAAGTACAAGCCCTGAAGAAGTCAGTCATATGTATGTTACTGACGAAACGTAGCAGCCTTCCAAAAAGAATAAAGCAGCCTACAAAAGAATTATTGGACCATGGTCTACAAGCGCGGAAAGATGGATTCTACATCCTTATCATCATCATCTGAAGCCGGCCATGAAAGCCTAAAAAAATACACATACTTTTTCATTTAAAGCTGAGTTCAGACCAGTGTTTCTTTCAGGTACTATTCCAGGGGGGGCTTTGTCCCCCCGGAATACCCCTACTGCCCCCCCCGGAGTAAAATACCGTAAGCTGTCAATGGAGTCCAAATTTACATATTTAACTTTGTTTAATTTATTTATTCCGCCCCCCCCAGATTTCTTTTTTGCCCCCCTGGATAATCATGCCTGAAAGACACACTGGTTCAGACGAGGACAGCCGATAAGATAGTGCTTGTTTGGCTTATCTACCATTTGATTCAAACATGACCTTTCGATGAAATTGTCTTAAGAATCACATTCTATATAATTTTAACGGAGAATAAAACGTAAAACACGATAATGTGAGAATTGATTTAAATATTTTTAAATCAATTTCCAGTTTTCATAAGACACATTGGTCCAGTACACATACAAACATAGCTCATGTGAAATTACCTCTGATGGGCATAAGACAAACAAGCACAAAGGGAACGTCTTATTAAAGTAATAAAACATCACAAGACATTTTCAAATTTGACTGTTAAACATGTGAGTAAAAAGGGGAAAAAAATTTTTTTTAGTAGATACCTACTATATTTTTTGTTAAACAAATGTATGGACATCAAATCTATAAAATGTTTAGGTACAATAATGTAGTTTGCATTAAATAATTAATCTAATAATATAAATATAAACGAAGTTGTAACAAAGATAAGATGTACATAAATTACCTTAGTATATATGCTTTAAAATACTTTTTTTTTTAAATAAAGAAATCTAGAACATATAAATAATATTTTTAATTTATTAACACCTTATACAGTAAAATTTTGGTTCACTTTTGCCAATGCCACCCTGGTTTCAGGAATGGGCAGCAAATGCTGCAAGGCTTATTGTGTTCAGGTGAGATTTGGATTTATTAAATGCACATGCAGTATGTGTAGGGGAGATAGGGGACCATTGGGCAGTTGGGAGGTTTGGGCACCCCCTCTTTACTCGAAAACTATGGTAGGCTGTATATTTTTTTTACCAGAATAGTTTAGTTTTATTGGTGGCAACACCTATGAACCAAATATCATCTGTCATTTTGTTCAACTGCCAATGCCACATGCGGTTGATTGTTTTGCACTAGCGAAAGTATTTTTTTTCTTGTGATTTGCCGTTAATTCACAAGACAACCTATTGGAAAAGATGAATTTTTATATTTTTTATCTAATTATGTGCTTATTATAGATATGTTAACCTTTGAATTGGAGTAAATCAGTTCACCGAAAAAAATATTTAAATATTTACTTCCAAAATGAGTGTATGGGGAGCATTGGGCACTAATTTTGGAGGGAGGTTTGGGCATGCCCAAACCTCCGAAACAGGTATTATATATATAGGTATCAGAAATTAATAATTCAAATTACATTAATCAACTATTATATTATAATTCCCCAATTACATCTGTAAGTCAGATCAACGGTATCGTCCAGTCAGCCTAGGATTTGAACCCGGGATATTGGTATTAACAAACGCTAGGAACATCGTCTAGATGGCTTGACTTTTAAGTGGCGTTGACATTGATATGTTGATGATAGTAAAGGTAATGAGAAATATTGTGTAATTAAAGCATATTTTCACATTATTATTTTAAAGTATTAATGTAATTGTACAATATGCCCAAACCTCCCTCAGGGGTGCCCAAACCTCCCTACCAGTGGGAGGTTTGGGCACTTTTCCCGAGGTTTGTAAAATCTCTTGTAACTTATAGACTGATGAAAGTAGGATAACTGTTATTAACAAAAATTTGAGCCAAATATATTAGTTTTTGATATAAAGTATAAAAATATGATTATGTTAAAAATTAAAAGTTTTTTGGCTAGTTATGTAAAAAAGTGCCCAATGGTCCCCTATCTCCCCTAAGCAAGAACTGGCACGTGTCTGACGGTGGACGTGATTAAGTAGGTATATAAGCCTTAAATATTTGAATATATCGATGCAACTTAGATTATAAAATGCAGATTTTATAGAAGGAAAAAATATCGACGACGATATGGTTTACAAAAAATGAAAAATACTGTCATCTATTGAAAATAAAATAAAGCTTTTTCGAACTACGTTTCAATTATTTTGTTTCCCATTTCATAAAACTAATGATTGTGTCCCTAGTAACAAATCCAAAAAAAGGTGTAACATATTTTCTCTTCTACCTCGTTTTTCAGATCACATAAAATATCAAAATAAATAAATAAACAACCCGACAAAAGTACTATTTACAATAAATCTTGATTTTTCAAAAAGGAAACAAATAGCGCCACGTATTAGTTTCGTGACGAACTTTTTAAATATAATATGGTTTGAGTCTTTGATAAACGTGTCAAGTACTAAATAAAGTTTAAAACTTTCCTTACACATTTTCATTTTAGTTTAAAGATTATTTTACAGATGCCGGTACACTTAAAACCAAGATAAATAATTTTGGGATGTATGAAGATCAAATATACCTATATCTAAAATCTCTATAATCTAAGCTGCACAGATTTGTTAAAATTTAAGGCTCATATTAAATGCATGTCCACAGACAGGCACATGTAGGTTCGCGCCTACACATCCTGCATGCGTGCATACAAATAAACAAAACCTCACATGAATATAAACCTTGCAACTCCTGCCGCTTTTCCCTGAAACCGGGGTGGCATTGGCAAAAGTGAACCGATTTTTACAGCACGGGGGGTCAGCCTCATACCAACCTATCAGTCCAAATCGTTTAAGATAATAATTTAGGTGCCTACCTAGATATCATGAACATTTATTTAGATTAAAATATAATGTACGCTCACAAACAATCACATGTAAGTTCCAGTTTACATGAACTGCATGTACGTTTATAAAATAAAAATCATGTCTCGAATGAACATAAGTACCTACCTAAGCCGTGCTTGTCTTGTCTTGTCTTGTATCCTGCCGCCATTCCTCTAGGGGTGGCCAGTACCTCCACATAAGTGCCTCCACTTGACTCTGTCCCTGCATACTTCTTTCATCTCATCTAATTTCATCACTCTTTTCATGCATGCTCTTCTCTTGTTTCCACTCTGTAAATTCCATTCATTCGCAATCTCACTTATCTGATCAATCCATTCTTTTCTAGGTCTTCCCCTTCCACGCTTACCTATTACATTGTGCAACTTTTCAAATTAAAATAAAATTATTAATTCTATAATCTAAGTTGCAAATATATACCTATTGACATTTGGGGCTTAGATTTAATGCACGCCCACAGGCAGACACATGCAAATTCGCCCGTAGGTACACATGTCACATGTGTACTTATAACAACAAAGACCTCACATGAACATAGCCCTTGCAACTCCTCCCGCGCTTCCGTGAAAACGCGGTGGCTTTCACAGAAGTGAGCCAAGTTTTTACAGCATGTTGGTCAGCTTCATACCAACCTATTAGTGAATGAATGCATTATTAATTATTATGTTCCTTGACTGATAGGTTGGTATGCGGCTGACCACCCATACTTTAAAAATGGTTCACTTTGCCAATGTCACCCTGATTCAGGGAAGGTCGGCAAGAGATGCAGGGCTTATGTTCATTTGAGATTGGGTTTTTTGTATTCTAGGTCCACATGCGGCATGTGTAAGCGCGAAATTATGCGTGTCTGCTTGTGGGAATGCATACATATCTTTGCAGCTTAGATTTAGGTTTAGATTAGATGTGATTCTGGCCAGACAAAAATAGATGGTAAATTGCATTACTCTTCTTTATTTAAAATAAAAAGTACCTATAGTGCAATGGTAGGTAGGTATGCTTTTTTTGTTGGTAAGTTCACACGAACTTAGCAGAGCGGGAAGAGAACAAGTAAATTATGCAGACAGTACCCAGTAATTAAGTGAGTATCTAATAACTGAGGAAGGTCAGAAGGCAACCATTTTCTCACGCTACGATGAAGAAGAATACGAAGTCTAGTGAGGTGGGATTTTTACTTTAATTTGGAACTTTTTTCTCGGCGAGAAAACGTCAGTATTGTATGGGGATACCGTCTAACTAATCTAATCTAATCTATGTTGCAAAGATTATATGTTAGTAAATAAAGTTTTAAGCTTTCACTTTCATGGTCGGTGTTCAATAATATATTTTTTCTCGGGTTAGACCAAGACAAAATTACTGCAATTAGTAGAACATGGTCCAACCCGAGAAAAACTATACCTATCATAATATGTTACATTGTGGATTCACTTTATATGCATTCTCACAAGCGGACACGTACAAGTTCGAGCTTGCCTATGCCGCATGTGAACCTACAACATAAAAACCAAATCTTAAATTAACATACACCCTGTAACTTCTGCCGACCTTCCCTGAAACAGAGGTGACATTGGCAAAGTGGACCATTTTCTACAGCATGGGTGGTCTTTTAAATTAACTTTGAAGTCAAGGAATATACATAGAATATAGGTCCATCGCAACTCCGATACCAAAATATTGTTATGCCCTTTCGCTAGCAACCCGGCTGGGTGACGTCACAATTTTGTCTATGCCAATTCACTTGCGGACCTCATTGCAATAAAAAAATATTCTTTTGCAAACGCAACTAAGCTACAAGTACAGTGTAACTTCTTGCCGCGTTATCTCCGAAGGGCTTCGCATGTGTCGAGGGGATCCTGTTTATTTTTACAGGTAAGGGGGCCGGCCTAGCCCGAGCTCACAGCATGGAATGCAAGCATTCTACCAACTGAACTATCGACCGGACAAATTATCAAAATTTAAATTAAGTGAAAAAAGAAAAACAGTTCGAAATGCAACTACACATGAAGTTGAACTTCTTACCATGTTGTCCCCGAAGGAATCGCGATGGAAAGTCCACCGGAAACCTATTTATTTTTTTTAGGTAAGGGAGCCACTTCCAACCACTTCACTTAAATAGGGGTTTACCTATTCTCATTTCTTGAGAAGGCTGAGTAGGTAACCTTACCGGTATTTTGATTTTGTGTTTGAAATAAACACCGAAACGGTAAATCATAATGACACTTAATCTAAGTCTAAATCTAAGTTGCAAAAATATCTATCATTTGAGATTCATATTTAATGCTTTTCCACAAGCAGACACGCATAATTTCGCGGTCACACATGCCGCATGTGGACCTACAATATAAAAACCCAATCTCAAATGAACATAAGCCTCTTGCAGAACATAACACTCTTGCAGACCTTCCCTGAAACAGCGGTGACATTGGCAAAGTGCACCATTTTTTACAGTATGGGTAGTCAGCCTCATACCAACCTACACCCTTGGTGGATTTCAAGCCCTAACCCTCTGACATTGAATGTAAGAGCTATCGACCAAAAAATGAGTTCTACTCAATTCGAATCGTCGAAAAGTTGTAACGTCACACGGCCGAATGTCTGGTGAAAAGGCTTACTCATAATTTGTTATTGGTTGCTAAGGTTACAAAGAGGTGTGGCGTTTTCTCGCCGAGATAAATTCAAATTTCAAACATCACATGTCAACGACGATACCATGTTGAAAGCACCGGTTCTCATTAGATCACCGAAGTTAAGCAACATTGGGCGCGGACGCTACCTGGATGGGTAACCGCTCAGGTACACCGCGTATCGTTGGCAATTCTTGGACCGGTCCCTAGTCCAGTGACAACACTTTGGACAAGTAAATGGAAGGTTTGTGGATTCGGATCCCGGCGGAGCACCAAAATATACCATTCATATTTCCAAAATACGGGTATGCTCTTCGCTGGGTTGAAAAATTCATATACCTTTCCCAAAGACCGGTCACCAAAAGTCCATCCAGCCTTACAGCAATACGATATTGCTTGAGACTTGACGCTTCTATAGATATGAACAAGCTCGCAGCAGGCTCTTGATGTGTGATTCACAAAAAAACAGCGCTCACCAAATAAATCATCTTGATATTATTATTATTATATTGAAGCACTCAAACTAGATGCCCAAATTCGACGGTCTACGTCCGTTTGAAAAAGCCAAGTTTTTACACGCAAGGTTCTGTGTTCGGTTCTTCTACAAAAAAACTACTACCTGCTTCAAAAAAACACTCCAAGCTAGAAAGGAATGCGTGTAGACTATAAACCAGGGGTGCCCATACTTTTTCTTGTGGAGATCGACTTAGCAAAAATTTATGAATAGGAGATCGACATTTAATTGTTTGCCGATAATAATTCTGTTGACGAGGACGGGGACGGGGACGGGGGGGGTAGGCACGCAATTTTTAGAAATTCATTTTGCCCATAAAAATTATGTTGACGGGGGGAGGTTAATTGCAGTGGTGGGGAAAACAGTTTAAAATACTATGGTTGTGTAGGGTACATTTCAAGGATCACAACCATATATTTTGAATATAGTAAAAATAAAGATATCATTGATAATCTTCATAAATAAAATGTCGAGAATTTGAATCTCGCCAAAACGCATTGGGGCCCAAGAAACACGCTGTGACGTCAAAATTACGAAGATGGATCCATCGGTCTTAGAAGACCTAACGGTACACTCCATACACCGTGAGATCCATTGACGTCACATCCGCCTAAATAAAAAAATGAGCTGTTTTAGCGGTAGTTTTTTTAAAAACGCAGATGCATTTATTAAAAGGTAGTCGATCATTTTATGAAATAAAATAAAAAAAGTGAAATTACCCTATTAAATCCCCAAAATGTCAAATCTATAGTAAAATTGTTGATCTCTAACATTACAAAAATATTTTTTCTTTTGCAAAAAACTACAGTTTTAAGATCGATCACTGAAATTTTTCGATATCCTTGGCGATCGACTTTAAAACCCTTCGCGATCGACCGTTTGGGCACCTCTGCTATAGACTATAGAATATAGATACACTACCTAAGTAGACAAGCATAGGACGCACATGGAGCTTCCTAAAAAGGAGGACGGACTAAAAATACTTGTATTTTATAAATCACAGAATTCCTTGACTTATAGGTTGGTATGAGGCTGACCACCCATAGGTACTGTAAAAAATGGTTCACTTTGCCAATGTGTCAGGGAAGGTTGGCAAAAGTTGAAGGGCTTATCGCACGTTTAATAATAAAGAGCAATAACTCAAAAAACAAGAATGTTGGGAAATCACGTTTGAAGTTCAGACAACCAGTACAATTTGTATGGGATGAAAAAGGCGTCCGATGTTTAATCTCGATCATATTACCTATTCTTCTTGCATTGTTCTTGCGTTTTATTACAAAATCTCGATTTTCCGAATTTTCGAGTCATTGCTCTTTATTATTAAGCGTGCGTTATGTTCATTCAGGGTTTGGATTTTATTTGTTAGTAGGTACACTGCATTCAGCATGTGCAAGCGCGAACTACACTTGTTTGTTTGTGGGTGCATGCATTTGAGAACTTTAAATGAATATATCCTTGCAACTTAGATTGTAGATAGATTAAAAATGGAAACAAGAAGGCGATTGAATCTAATCTAAATCTAAATCTAAGCTGCAAAGATATGTATCATTTGAGATTCATATTAAATGCATTCCCGCAAGCAGACACGCATAATTTCACACTTACACATGCCGCATGTGGACCTACAACATAAAAAACCCAATCTCAAATGAACATAAGCCCTGCAACTCTTGCCGACCTTCCCTGAAGCAGGGGTGACATTGGCAAAGTGAACCATTTTTTACAGTATGGGTGGTCAGCTGCATACCAACCTATAAGTCAAGGTATGAATTGTAAAATGGAAAAATTTCGAGAGAATTGAGAATAGGGTGTGTAAGGGGAAGTAAGTGCCAAGTGGTAGGTGCGATAGGAAAAATTGCAAGAAACAAGTGGCTGACGATGGATTTGAGAATGTCGGTACACAATAGCATATTGTTAGCGAAATTGATGTATGGAAGTGAGACATGGGCTGCGAGTAATAGCGAAATGAGTTAATTACTGAGCTAAGTAAAAAACACGATACTGTCGGATTTCTTTTTACAAAAAAAAACAAATTTCCCGTTTTCAGGGAAAGGCGGCAGGAGTTGCAAGGTTTATGGTTCATGTGAGGGCGCGAACCTGCGTGTGCCTGTCTGTGGGCATGCTTTTAATATGAGCCTTAAATGTTAACATATCTTTGCAGCTTAGATTATAGATAGATTATAGATAAAACACATTGGTCCAGTACGCATGCAAACTTTGCTCATGTGATTTTTTTCTGATGAAGCACTAAGGGGACGTTATGGCATTGAAACATGCTATGGATCGGAGAGGGTGGTCTACCGTGTTTGTCTGATGGTGTATAAGGTTGTAAATGGTACAGCTCCTTCATATTTGGCTGACATGTTTACACCCGTTGAGAGGGATTTGAGGCGCCAAACGCTCAGATCTGCAGGGGATGGCGTGGTGGACTTGGTCCAGCCACACCGTCAGACACGCACTAATTTTGGGGACCGTGCTTTCCGGTTTGCGGGACCAATGGAGTGGAACAGACTGCCACCTAATGTGAGGAAGGCAAAGACTGTTGGTGTCTTTAAAGGAGCACTAAAGACACATCTTTACAAGAAATCTTATCCGTGATTTGAGAGGGCCCTTGAGGTGTGACACACACAAAAACGGCGCTCTTCAATTATGTGTACATTAAAATAAATTATCCTGATATATATATATATATATGGGACACAGAGTTCCTCTGTCCTGTCGAACACAGCAGTGGTGGAGTCATACAAAACATGTGAGTATTCAACTATGAGAAGTACCGCCGATAAAATGTTCAATCCACGGCGATTTGTTTGTTGAAAAAAGGGATTGTGTAAGAATCAACATAGAAATAAATACTTAAACTTCATTTACCACATTTAAGTAACGTTTCCATTAAATACGTATTATCATTTTGTGATAAGATAAAATGCGTTTTTATCATTTCAAATAGTTATTTAACCTGTATTTGTATACGTAGCGAGGTTACTTCGTTTTCTTTTGTTATTACGCCTGCTATGCAGCATGTTTATACTCAAACCTCCATGTCGCTGCCTTAGTTATTGTTTATCGTATACGCAATTGAGAAAATTTTACATGAGCAATGTTTGCATGTGTAGGTACTGGACCAATGTGTCTTATGAAAACAATAAATTTATTTTAAAAATATTTAAAATAACTCTCACATTATCGAGTTTTACGGTTTTTCTTAGCTCAGATTGTGTAGAATTTGATTCTAAAGACAACAGCTGCAGTCATATTTGACAAGATTGGCGTATACGGTAAACAAGAACTGGGGGAGCGATGTGCCTGCTTGTGTGTATGCATATTATGGAGACAAGAGATGAAATCGACTGCTCCAAGGAAGACAGCACTAAGTCAAAAAAGCTAGTTTTGCAGGAAAGCCAATTGAGTGTTATTTATTCCATGGAGTACCTACAATGCATAAACTATTTTTTTACATTAATTTATTAACGAATTTAAAAGAGATAGAGACACGGCTGTCATCTTGGAATGAAGATAATGATTTGTTACCTTCAGAAATGGCCATAAGTCAAAAACCTAAATTTCGGAGTTACTTTCTTCTTCCTTCCTTCTTCTCCAAGGAGCAGTCGAAATAATTTATTTAAGTCTTTAGCTTCGATTATCATAATTAATGCTAGGATAGGTTTCGGTTTCGTTTACAAAACAAAAAATGTCATCTAATCACTAAAAAAAGTTCCAATTTCAAATGTTTATGCTGTCATGTTATCTTCCGTAATATTATGTTATACCTACCAAATAAATTTAAATTTCGAACTAAACACTGTTAGTCGATCAGCGACCGCTGACGGAGGCGGATGCGTGGTTGAAATTGCTTTATTAGAATCTATCGTAAAATAGATCGAGTGTTTGGCACAACGAGTAACAAAAATGGCTTTGTGTATATGTCAACTTAACAATAAGTGTTAAAAAATGTATTTCAAATAAATTTTAAATGTTTTTTCATTAAAACTACGTCATTTTTATGTAATTTTTTGTTAAAAGTGTGTTTTGTTATCTATGTAACCGAGATTTAAAAATAAACATTTTTAATTTAACAGAGTATTTTGATTATCGAATTTTGTTACAAATGTGTTTTGTTATCAATCAAAATGAAGTTTTAAATTTAATATTGTTGATAAATACATTCGAAACAATTTAGTATACCTAAATGTATTTCAAAATACGACTGATGTTTAATTTTGTGAAATTCGTATTTTGTTTTGGAGCTACATAAATAAGGTTTTTAATTTAAATTATTTGAAAATAAATGAACATCATATTGTGAACTTAATGAATACATTATCTTGTATTATATTTTGTGAAAAATGTATTTTGTAATTGATGACAACAGGGTTTGAAAATTAACATTTTAAAACGTTAGTAAGCATATTTTAAAAAAACGATAAAAATGTGTTTACAAAGCAGTGAAACAGTTTTTTGAGTGCAATAGAAAAAACATAGAATTTTAAACGGATTTTTAACTTAATCGTCTTTAATATAATATAAGTACCTAAGCACAAAGGGGGCAATACTGAATATACCTACGAGTACATAGTTTCTACAGGAATTTATTTAGGTGAGTACTTTGTAAGAATAGGTATATTTTTTACGTATAATATATAATCTATGTTGAAAAGGTATATTAAAACATTTAAAGCTCATATCAAATGCATGCCCACAAAACAGACACGTGTATTTCGCGCTTATGGGGCTTCCACACGCTTGCCAACCCATCTCAAGTCAAGCGCACAGTGTGTCGTCTAGAACATGCTAGCTGGACAAAATGAGTCCATTAGACAAAATTTTGTCCAGCTAGCATGTTCTAGACGACACACTGTGCGCTTGACTTGAGATGGGTTGGCAAGCGTGTGGAAGCCCCATTACAATTGCTGAATGTGTACTTACAAATGAAAATCCAAACCTCAAATGAACATAAACCCTGCAACTTTTGTCGACCTTCCCTGAAACAGGATACACCATTTTTTACAGTATGGGTGGTCAGCCTCATACCTACGTTCCTGCTTCCGGTATGAGGCTGACCACCAATACTGTAAAAAAATGTTCACTTTGCCAACGTCACAGGTCGGCCAGATTTGCAGGGCTTATGTTCATTAATTGAGATTGGGTTTTATATTTCAAGTCTGCATGCGGCATGTGTAAGCGCGAACGTACGCGTGTTTGCTATTGGAATGCATGTAATATGAATCTTATATGCAACATATCTCTGCAACTTAGACTATATTAATTAAAGATCTACTTTATCTTATAATGAATCTGTTATGTAATTCCGTTAGTTTGTTTTCTTGTGGGCAGGCATTTAATATGAATCTTAAATCTGTGCAACTTAGATTACATAGGTATTAGAGATAGATAAGGTAGGTTGATGTGTTGAATTCCTTGACTTACAGGTTGGTATGAGGCTGACCACCCTTACTGTAAAAAAAAATGGTTCACTGTACCAATGTCACCCCTGCTCCAGGGAAGGTCGGAAAAAGTTGGAGGGTTATTGCTCATCTGAGGTTTGGATTTTAATTTGTAAGTTCACATTCAGCATTTGTAAGCGCGAACTTACACGTGTCTGTTTGTGGGCATGCATTTAATATGAGCTTTGAATGTTAATATATATCCTTGCAACTTAGATTATAGATTAAAGATGTGCCTGTATGGGACACTCGCCCCTGTCACATCCATACTATAGATAGATAGATAGATCTGATGTAAGAAGACATATTATGTTGACCATGGTATTTTACTGAGTAAATTGCTGTTTATTTTAAATTATTATTTTAATAAGTGACATCACTATTGTTATAAGGAAAATAATAATTAATACAGCGTATGTACAGAGCGCTAGAGATGTATAAAGACATGACAACACTATAGGTGCCCGTTGTACGTGTAGACAAACTACATTAGAATAACAATGACCGTGCGTTACACCCAAAATTAACCTTTTCAAACGACAGAAATTTCAGTAATTCAGCGTACAAGAAAAAATCTTTGTTCAAATTTAAATCAGTAATTTATTAATTACTAGGGGCGTTGCCCCTGGCTGCTACGCAGCCCAACCCCTTAACATTTGGTGAATGTGTATATTGCGCATAGTTTCCTCGCGTTAAAATTCGGAAAACATGTAAAATAAAAACATGCAGCCTTTGTAAAAGAAAATCGACCACCCATAGTTTAAAAAATGGTTCACTTTGAAGATTTCAGCTGTGTTTCAGGGAAGATTGGCAAGAGTTGCAGGGCTTATATTAATTTGAGATTGGGTTTTTATGTTGTAAGTCAACATGCATTATGTGTAAGCGCGAACTTATAAATGTCTGCTTGTGGGAATGCATTTAATATGAATCTCGATTGGTATGTATCTTTGCAACTTAGATTATAGAACTTAATAAAATAATTTCCTTGACTTATAGGTTAGTATGTGGCTGACCACCCATACTGTAAGAATGGTTTACAATGAAAATTTTATCTCTGTTTGAGGAAAAGTCGGCAAGAGTTGCAGGGCTTATGTTCATTTGAGATTAGTTTTTTATTTTATAAGTCCACATGGGGCATTTGTAAGCGCGAACTTATACCTGTCTGCTTGTGGGAATGCATTTAATATGAATCTCAAATGGTATGTATCTTTGCAACTTAGATTAAAGAACTAAACAAAATAATTTCCTTGACTAAAAGGTTAGTATGTGGCTGACCACCCATACTGTAAGCAATGGTTCACAATGCAAATTTTATCTCTGTTTGAGGAAAAGTCGGCAAGAGTTGCAGGGCTTATGTTCATTTGAGATTAGTTTTTTTTATTTTGCAAGTCCACATTGGGCATTTGTAAGCGTGAACTTGTACCTGTCTGCTTGTGGGAATGCATTTAATATGAATCTCAAATGGTATGTATCTTTGCAACTTAGATTATAGAACTAAACAAAATAATTTCCTTGACTAAAAGGTTAGTATGTGGCTGACCACCCATACTGTAAGCAATGGTTTACCATGCAAATTTTATCTCTGTTTGAGGAAAAGTCGGCAAAAGTTGCAGGGCTTATGTTCATTTGAGATTAGTTTTTTTTATTTTGCAAGTCCACATTGGGCATTTGTAAGCGTGAACTTGTACCTGTCTGCGTGTGGGAATGCATTTAATATGAATCTCAAATGGTATGTATCTTTGCAACTTAGATTATAGAACTTAATAAAATAATTTCCTTGACTTATAGGTTAGTATGTGGCTGACCACCCATACTGTAA
Organism: Agapetus fuscipes; assembly: GCA_951799405.1. Taxonomy (NCBI): domain Eukaryota; kingdom Metazoa; phylum Arthropoda; class Insecta; order Trichoptera; family Glossosomatidae; genus Agapetus; species Agapetus fuscipes. The sequence goes on from OX637339.1 coordinate 1,057,582, forward strand.
GAATGGTTTACAATGAAAATTTTATCTCTGTTTGAGGAAAAGTCGGCAAGAGTTGCAGGGCTTATGTTCATTTGAGATTAGTTTTTTATTTTATAAGTCCACATGGGGCATTTGTAAGCGCGAACTTATACCTGTCTGCTTGTGGGAATGCATTTAATATGAATCTCAAATGGTATGTATCTTTGCAACTTAGATTAATGAACTAAACAAAATAATTTCCTTGACTAAAACGTTAGTATGTGGCTGACCACCCATACTGTAAGCAATGGTTCACAATGCAAATTTTATCTCTGTTTGAGGAAAAGTCGGCAAGAGTTGCAGGGATTATGTTCATTTGAGATTAGTTTTTTTTATTTTGCAAGTCCACATTGGGCATTTGTAAGCGTGAACTTGTACCTGTCTGCTTGTGGGAATGCATTTAATATGAATCTCAAATGGTATGTATCTTTGCAACTTAGATTAATGAACTAAACAAAATAATTTCCTTGACTAAAAGGTTAGTATGTGGCTGACCACCCATACTGTAAGCAATGGTTTACCATGCAAATTTTATCTCTGTTTGAGGAAAAGTCGGCAAAAGTTGCAGGGCTTATGTTCATTTGAGATTAGTTTTTTTATTTTGCAAGTCCACATTGGGCATTTGTAAGCGTGAACTTGTACCTGTCTGCGTGTGGGAATGCATTTAATATGAATCTTAAATGGTATGTATCTTTGCAACTTAGATTATGTAAAGAAATACACAAAATAATTTTCTTGACTTATAGGTTGGTATGAGGCTGACCACCCATACGTTAAAAAATGGTTTACTTTGCAAATTCACCTTTGTTTCAGGGAAGGTTGGCAAGAGTTGCAGGGCTTATGTTCATTTGGAATGGGCTGTTATGTTGTAAGTACACATGCAGCATATGTAAGCGGGAACTTATACATATCTGCTTGTGGGAATGCATTTAATATAAATCTTAAATGATATATATATTTGCAGCTTAGATTAGATTAGATAAGAACTTATACATGTCTGCTCGTAAGAATGCATGTAATATGAATCTCAAATGTTATATATGTTTGCAACTTAGATTACAGATTGAAATCCATTTTTATATGGCTTTTTTTTATTTTTAATTTGCATGAAATAAAAGAAAATGTAAAAAAAACTTTTAAGTTTTGCCGCTAGATGTCAATATTGTTCCATACATTTTTAGTATGAACAAACAGATTAATTCCTAAAAGATTTCATACATTTGTAAACACACACGCGTAAGCTCGCCGCATTGCAGCATATATACAAAAATTAATTTGCTATAGAGCATGAATGTGTTTCATCTGCTGTGATGGCATTGATTTTGAAAATCGAAACTCGACGACGAATGACGACGACGAAGGGCAATATAATAAAGGATAAAAATAATTATAATATAATTATAATATAATTGAGTAAGAAAAAGTATGTGTGCCTAAAGTAGGAAACTCTGTATCTCAGGAATGGAGAGCTTAAATACTGTTATGATCTTACTTTAAGTTATTTTTAATTAAAGTGCGATTTATTTATTTAACTGGATTTATTTTGCACAATATACGGTTGCACGGTACTTCTCTATCTCTATTGATTTTGCGTCACAATGTTTCAATCGTCTGGCTCTCCACACTCCATTGCGGCTCGTATATATAGGTACAAAAGAGACGATTCTTGCATGTTCTAGATTATTACACATACTTATATAATGGATTGTTCCACACACACATACTATATTGTTCGACACTATTCCAGTTACACACCAGCAAACTACGTGCATGTACACACAAACTTGTAGTTTGTTACGTCAATACAAATCTTGTCATAAAGTTATTGCATCCATGTATGCCAAAATAGTTTCATATTACTTGGTGCCTAAACAACCACCTAGAAGTAATAAGTGGATCAAACATTGCCGGTATTTTAATTTTGGGTTTTAAATAAACGTTGATGTATGACTTGAACTCCGGAAGCCCATAGGGAGGTGCTATGTTTTCCCAATCGCTCTGTATGGTATTTTTTTTTTTTTTTTTTTTAAGAAAGCCTATGCGGGAGACTCCCTAGATTCGAAAGACTCTAAGGGTCTATGACACTTGTTATAGTGCCGCAGAGGTGTTGGTGATGTGGCAGTTGTCCATGTCCGGTTGCAGGGCCGTTAGCTGCGCAGTGCTGTGGTGTGTGTGGCGTTGCTTTGTTTTGAGACACTAAGAGGAAATGGCGATTGATATTGGATTTGAAAAGGGCAAGGTTAAGTTGGGATGAAAACACAGATACCGGTAACTCATTCCATAAGCGGGCAGTTTGGCAGAGGAATGAGTTGTGAAAACACCAAGTTCTCATAGTTTTGATATCGACTGCAAATGGTTGAATGTGAGCCGTTCTACGAGTTGCCCTTGTTGTGACGAGAGGAGGGGGTATAAGTGAGGATATTTCATCAGAGCAGACGCCGTTGTAGTACCTATAGAAGAGACTGATCATTCCAACTTTCCTTCTGTGCTCAAGAGAATGTAGGTTGGCTGTGAGAATGGGATCATCAATCAGCTTCACCGCTCTTCTTTGCACAGAGTCAAGTTGGTCACACAGCCTCTTTGGTATACCGGACCAGAGATGGCTGTTATACTCTATAATTGGACGGATTTGGGATTTATATAGAGTCAGCAGTTGAGCTGAAGTAAAAAATCTACGAGCTCTATATGGTACGCCTAGTCGCCGGAAGGCCGAAGTGGTTCGAGATGAGATGGCGTCTTGATATTTCAGCTCTGATGAAAGAGAAACACCGAGAAGATCTAAGTGGTTTTGGTTGGGTAAGGGGACGTTGTCAAAAGTTGGGAAATTGGGGTTTGGAGCCCTTTTCAGGGATATCTGACATGCCTGCGTTTTTTAAACTTTAAATTCAACGAGATTGTCAGCTCCCCAGTGGCTGACAGCTTTGAGGTCAGTGTTGATCTTTGATGTTAAATGTTTGCGGGCATCTGAAAGGGTTGAGATGCTTTGGGGTTTATCAAATAAGAAGCCATCGTGAATGGTACTATCATCAGCGTAGGAGTGAATCGATGCACAGGACAGAAGGTCATTGATGTGCAGAAGAAATAGTGTTGGAGATAGGACAGATCCTTGGGGGACACCAGAGTTGATCGATAGCTGACCCGATGTACAGCCATCTATAACCGTCTGAATAGATCTGCCTTTCAGAAAGCTAGATATCCATTGGACTAGTGTTGGTGGAAGTCCAAAAACCGTCAGTTTGTTTAGGAGGCTGGAGTGCCATACCCTGTCGAAGGCTTTGGATATATTATCTAGTGCGATAGTCTGAGTTTCGCCCAGCTGATCGAGGCGTTGACCCCAGATGTGTGTCACATAAGTAAGTAAGTCCCCACTAGAACGATTGCGGCGGAAGCCATATTGATGGTCGCTGAGCAATTTGTGGGTCTCCAAATACTTCATGAGTTGTCATTGATGATCCTTTCCATTACTTTGGATAGTAAGGAAGTAACTGCAATGGGACGATAGTTCGCAGGATCAGAGCGTTTCCCTTTTTTAGGGATGGGATGAACAGTTGCAACCTTCCAATTGGAAGGGACAATTCCACATTCAAGAGACAGCGTGAAGAGCTTGTGTAGAAGTGGAGCTAGTTCAGTTGCACAGTTTTTGAGCACCAGAGCAGGAATACCGTCGGGGCCCCTGGATTTGCGTGTGTCTAACCCTTTCAGTGCTGTTAGTACACCTGATCATTCGATTTTGAGCATCTCCATGTAGCAGCCACAGTGAGGTATGGAGGGATGGACTCTCACGCAGGCACTGGAGAGACGAATTAAAGCGTTCAAGATGTGTCTATACCGTAAAATGCTTCGGATCTCTTGGCGTGATCGAGTCACCAATGAAGAAGTCCTTCAACGAATGCGCACTCAAAGGAGCTCCTGCCTACCATTAAGCAGAGAAAGCTTATGTATTTCGGTCACATTATGAGAAATGAGAAGTACCGTCTCCTTCATCTTATCATTCAGGGTAAGATTGAGGGGAGAAGATCTCAGGGACGCCGAAGGACATCGTGGCTGAAAAACCTGCGACAGTGGTTCGGCAGAAGCACCAAGTCCCTGTTTCGAGCCGCAGCATCTAAAGTGAAAAAAGCCATGATGACCGCCGATCTTCGATAGGAGTGGCACAAAAAGAAGAAGAAGATGAATGACTAACGAAGAAAGTGTACAGATGAAATGTCAGAAGAAAGCGTGAAAGGGGCAGACCGAGGAAGGAGTTGATAGATAAAATAGGTGAGATTGCGAAAGAATAGAACCTGAAGAGTGAGAATAAAAGAAGACAATGGATGAGGAAAGTGATGAATGTTGAAGTGATGAAAGAGATTTGCAAGGACAGAAAAAAGTGGAGGCGCATTTGCGCAGGTACTAGTCACCCTTAGATGAAACTTTTTTCTGTCACCGGAGCTCGAACCCCGGTCTTCTGGCACGGAACGCAAGCATTGTAGCAACTGAGCTATCGACGAGAAACTACAGTAAAGTAAAATTGCTTTTAGTGCTATTCTTAGACATTTTGGTCGTCCGTTGAGCCCACGCTTTGACAAACTAATGATGCCTTTGTATGAAGACCTGTTAATCCAAATTCAGTGAACAGCTGATTAGTCTTCATACAAATATTACAGAAATTCGGTAGGTAAGGATGACCGTGGTGATGAGACTTCCAGCCCTGGCATCAGTAGTATGTCAAAATGTGAGCTCAACGGACGGCTAAAATGTCAAAGGCCCTGTAAATTGAAGTCTAGTAATATTTTAGTTAACTATTACTTAAAGAAAATACTCAAGTTCGAGTTAACTAAAACTAACGAAAACTACCGAAGTATGAAGCCCCGCCACCAAATCATGGAAATGATTAAAATGCCATTCAAAAGCTTTAAAACAAACAACTATTCATAAAAATCATATGCCTAACCTTCATTTAGCTAGAAAACGATACAAAAAATGTTCAGTTTGCAACAATTTTGATGTATCCTTACATGAAAAAAGAACAGCTGCTGTCAGTGAAACGACGCCATCTTGAAAATCGTAAGTTAAAGTTACCAAGTATTTACGGGGGAAATTTGGTGAGTGAAATATTATGATGATTTAAGTAAAATTGCATTTTAGTTAACTTTACTCTACTTCAAAATACCGGGCCTAAGAATAGCACCGTTTGAATTTGGGGTCGGCAAGTGGTGTCTTGTTATTTTAAGTGGGTACCTAGTTTCTATGTCAGCGCCATGATGTACCGCGTAACCTGTATTTCATACAATTTCTTCTTGCAGACAGACGTATAATATAAGTGGACGCGAAGCTAGCTTGCGGCAATGAAGCATACTATCAGACAAAGATGTCAACCAGACCTGTCAAACAAATACAGCTGTCACATACAACAGAATACTGTTAAGTAAATATGAAATATAAATATTAAAATAAGTAGGTATAGGAATTGTGTATTGTATTGTGTGGGTAGGAATCATTGAATAAGATACTTGAAGCATCGAGAAATAATAATTACTATGCCTTTCTGGAACTGTCTAGCAAATATAGGTCTAGATTGTACTGATTTAAAGAGTATAAGAAGGGTGTGAGTTGCTTGCAGAGCGAGCAGTATCATACGAGATTTACAAACACATAGAACTACTTGATCAGTGAACAGAAACCAAGTGGAATAGTCGAGAAAGCTTTGTGAAAATAAATTATTTAAAAGTGTAAAATAAACAACTGTATAAGAAGACCTGTGTATTTTAATTTGAAAGACTTTTGAACCCTAATTTCGTAACAATACTAATAAATAATCACGTTCAATCTTGTGTTTTGACATAAAAAAATTACACTTTTTAAGGAATCCTGTGCGGGAGACTCCCTAGATTTCAGAGACTCTAGCGGTGCTATTCTTAGACAATTTAGTCGTCCGTTAAGCCCACGCTTTGACAAACTTATGATGCATTAGTATGAAGGCCTGTCAATTTCAAGATGGCTGCAAGTAAACAGCTGTAATCGGCTGTTCACTTGACTAATGTCTACATACAAATATTACCCAAATTCGGTAGGTAAGAATGACCGTGGTGATGAGACTTCCAGCCCAGGCATCATTAGTTTGTCAAAACGTGGGCTGAACAGACGACCAAAATATCTAAGAATAGCACTGTAGGGGTCTATGACACTTGGTGTAGTGCCGTAGAGATGTTGTTGATGTGACAGTTGATATCGAAATGCTTTGTTGCAGGGCTGTTAGCTGCGTAGTGTTGTAGTGTGTGCTGTGTTGAACTTGCTTCATGATCTATAATTATCAATCTAAGTTGCAAAGATACATTACCATTGAGATTCATATTAAATGTATATTCCCACAAGCATACACGTGTAAGATCGCGCTTACAAATGCTGCATGCGCACTAAGACTTACAAATTAAAGATCCAAATCGCAAATGAATCTAAAATCCTGCAACTTCTACCAAACTTCCCTGAAACAGGAGTGACATTGCCAAAGTGAAAAAACAATTGGTTCAGTATTTGGTGGCCGGCCTCATACCAACCTATAAGTCAAGGAATAATATATTTTTTACAAACATAAAGTGAAAAAAATCCAACACCGTATTTAACTCAAAAGTCAAATCGTTGTATTTATGACTTGTGATGGCCGGTCGATAGTTCAGTTGGTACAGTGCTTGCATTCCATGCCGTGAGCTCGGGTTCGAATCCCACCGAGGGTGTCCTACATGATTCCCCATTTCGGTGTTTATCTCAAACCCCAAAATAAAATACCTGCAAGGTTTACCCAGCATTCACAAGAAATGAGAACCAGCCCCCTCGGGAGCTAACAAACCCTCACTTCAACTGAAATGGTTGACTTAAGACCCTCTTACCCGTGAATACAAATGGCATGCGAAAGCCTTCGGGGATAACGCGGCAAGAACTTACACTATATGTGTAGCTTAGTTGCGTTTTTTTGTTGATACCCTAGAATCTTGATGTAGGGTTACGGTATTTTTGCAACTTAGATTAGAGATAGATGATAATAGAGTCTATCATTCTACCAAGTATATACAAAACGCTTTGAACCACACACCTTGCCAGTACTGCATCGTCTGTATAACTTTCTCTGACACAGATCGTCCCCCTAGTGCTTGTTTGTCTTATGTCTATCAGACAAACGTCGGTATTATGGCCGAGGGGGCCAAGTGGGCTGATCTTGCTAGCGTAATTGTAATAGAATAACGTTGGTTCGATCCCCGCTTGGGTCATTTGACCATAACTTTGACCCTGGTTCAACAGATGTTATTGGGTAATTATTAATTATTTAATAATATATTAATTCCTTGACTGATAGGTTGGTATGAGGCTGACCACCCATACTGTAAAAAATGGTTCACTTTTCCAATGTCACCCCTGTTTCAGGGAAGGCTTATGTTCATTTGCGATTGGGTTTTTTTTATTGTAGGTCCACATGCGGCATGTGTGAGCGCGAAATTATGCGTGTCTGCTTGTGGGAATGCATTTAATATGAATCTCAAATGATACATATCCTTGCAGCTTGGATTTAGATTTAGATTAGATTAATCAATAAAATTCAATAAAATAAACAATAATGAATTATTAATTCATGATATTAATACCTGTTTCTGGTTAGGCAGAATAGGTTGGTGAATTGCATTCCTCTTCACAAATCTATTTTTAAAGAGGATTTTTTACGTGAGCAATGTTTGCATGTGTACTCGATCAATGTGTCTTATGAAAACTGGAAATTGATTTTAAAAATATTTTTAAAAAACTCTAACATTATCGTGTTTAACTTGTTTATTCTTAGCTCGCATTGTGTGGAATATGTTTTTTTTTAAGAAATCCTGTGCGGGAGACTCCCTAGATTCTAGAGACTCTAGGGGTCTATGACACTTGTTGTAGTGCCGCAGAGGTGTACGAGCTTGGTCGTCGCTACAAAGCGCCAATACTCAAGCAAGTCCCAGTTACTGTAATAATAATAATAATAATAGGATGATTTATTTGGTGAGCGCTGTTTTTATGTGTATCACACCTCAAGAGCCCTCAAAAAAGGTTTGTAAGGTCTGTAAGGCTGTATGTTTTAGTGACCGGTCTTTGGTAAAGGTTTTATGATTTTTTTCAACCCAGCGAAGAGCATATTTAGAAATATGAATAGTACTTATATTTTTTGTGCTCCGCCGAGATCCGAATCCACAACCTTCCATTTACGAGTCCGAAGTGTTGCCACTGGACTACGGACCAGTCTAGTTATGACAGTTTCATTGAAACGTCATATTTGAATCAAACGGTAGATAAGCCAAACAAGCACTGCGGCGACGTGACGTGGCTAAGGCGTTGGCATACATTCTACCACACCACGGCACCATTTATTTATGCAGAATCTTCTTTTTCTAACGCCTGAATAGTTGTTAGGGTTAAGGTTGGAATCACGGTAGGTTGACATATAATATTTACAATAAATATAACTGCACAACTTAAAACACTGTCCATCCTCAGTCGTCGTGCAGAGAGGGTGTCTTCTGAAGACGCTAGCTACGTCGCTAACGAAACGTCGATAATAATGTACGATCTCTTATAACGGTTCGTGTAAATGAATATAAAAAAAAAATTAACTGTGTAGTTATAATTCTTGAAAAAAAAACGCCTGAATAGTTGATTTGAATAGGTAGTACATGATTATTATAGCGATACGTCTAAAATCAATAATCTAAGTTGCAAAGATATGTTAACATTTAAGATTCATAGTCCGGTCGATAGCTCAGTTGGTAGAGTGCTTGCATTCCATGCCGTGAGCTTGGGTTCGAATCCCACCGAGGGTGTCAGAAATGATTTCCCGTTTCGGTGTTTATTTCAAACCCCAAAATAAAATACCGGCAAGGCTTACTCAGCCTTCACAAAAGTGAGTTCCAGTTCTCTCGGGAGCTGGGAAACCCCCACTTCAACTGAAGTGGTTGGCGTAAGGCCGGCCGCTTTACCTGTAAAAATAAATAGGTTCAACTCGCCACATGCGATCACTTCGGGGATAACGCGGCAAGATATGCATGGTCGTATAGTGTAACTCCTTGCAAGGAATCGCATTTGGCGATTCGGGACCTATTTACTTTTACGGTTAAGGGGGCCGGCCTCACACTGCAAAGGGATGGATGTTAGGCGTTCTACGAGTTGTCCTCGTTGTAGTATTTTGTTAAGAGAATTGGCGCTTTGTAGTGACGGTCAAGCTCGCAGCAGAAGTCTCTTGAGGTGTGATTCACGCGTAACCAGCGCTCACCAAATGAATCATCCAATATTATAATTATTATATTTTTTTCGCTTTATTTACACATTCTGAGATTTCCTTGAAGCAAGAAATTCAAGTGCTGTTACATGTACAATTTATTGAATTATTACACCTGTCTTGAAACGTTGCGATCACACCGTGCACAGTACATTGAGTGGTATGCACCCAAGTAAATAAAACTGTTTGTTTTATGCATTTATTGAAATGCTTGTTTTGATTACATGTCACGTAAATATCGGGTTTCTGATAAAATACAAAAAATAAAATAATCCATGGCAATACAAGGCGCGTAGTGCATGCGAATCAAAGAGCATTTGCATGTCGTGTTTATATGCAGAAACTGAGCTGTGGGGCTGTGTAGTTGTGTTAGGCCCGGTATATTCAAGCTTTTTTTTTTTTTAAGAAATCCTGTGCGGGAGACTCCCTAGATTCTAGAGACTCTAGGGGTCTATGACACTTGTTGTAGTGCCGCAGAGGTGTACAAGCTTGGTCGTCGCTACAAAGCGCCAATACTCAAGCAAGACCCAGTTGCTGTAAGGCTGGATGGACCTTTGGTGACCGGTCATTGGTAAAGATTTATGAATTTTTCAACCCATCGAAGAGCAAATTTGAAAATATAAATGATATATTTTTTGTGCTCCGTCGGGATTCGAACCCACAACCTTCCCATTCAGAGTCCGCAGTGCTACCACTGAGCTACGGACCGGCCAAGTTTAGGATGATTTATTTGGTGAGCGCTGTTTTTGTGTGTATCAAACCTCAAGAGCCCTCTGCGAGCTTGGTTGTCGCTGTACAAAGCGCCAATTCTCAAGCAAGACCCAGTTGTTGTAAGTTGGATGGACCTTTCAGTGATCGGTCTTTGGTAAAGGTTTATGAATTTTTCAACCCAGCGAAGAGCACATTTGGAAATATAAATATGGTATATTTTTGTGTTCCTCCGGGGTTTTAAACTATTATTTAAAACACTCGAGTTCGAGTTAACTTAATCCGAGAATTACCGAAGTGACAAGCCCCGCCCCCAAATCTTGTAAAAAATTTACAATGCCATTCAGAAGCTTTGAAACAAACAACTGGTTATAAAAATCAAATGCTCAACCTTTATAAAGCTGGAAAACGACACACAAAATGTTCAGTTTGCAACAATTTTTATGTATCCTTACATTAAAAAAGAACAGCTGCTGTCAGCAAAGCGCCGCCATCTTGAAATCGAAAAAAGTTTTTTTCCTTATAATCAGTTCACTTACTTATTGTCTTGTATCCTGCCGCCATTCCTCCACACAAGTGCCTCCACTTGACTCTGTCCTTGCATACTTCTTTCATCTCATCTAATTTCATCACTCTTTTCATGCATGCTCTTCTCTTGTTTCCACTCTGTAAATTCCATTCATTCGCAATCTCACTTATCTGATCAATCCATTCTTTCCCAGGTCTTCCCCTTCCACGCTTACCTATTACATTCCCTTTATACACTCTTTTTGTCAGTCGGTCTTCATCCATCATTTCAATCTGTCCAAACCATCGCATCACACTTCTTTTTACTTTCACTTTCACGCTTTCTTTTACTCCGCATTCATTCAGAACCCATTCGTTTCTCACTCTATCTTTCAGTGTTTTTCCTGTCATACTTCTCAAATGAGCCATTTCTACGGTACATGCCTTATTTACTTCTCTTTCATTCACTGTTCATGACTCGCTTCCATACATCAGGGTCGGCAACAAAATACAATTGTGTACCGCCATTTTCATTTTCTTTGGTATCCTTTTATTCTTCGCTATTCTACCAAACGCTCCTATGACGCATCTTCCTTTGCTGGCACGCTTCTCTAATTCTTTCGTCATCTTACCATTCGCCTCAAACTTGCTTCCTAAATAGTCTCATTCACTATTTCAACTTTTATTCCATTCAAATTAATTGTAAGTTCCTCACATACTTCATACTTCACTTATTAGATATTCTAAATCTAAATCTAAGTTGCAAAGATATGTATCATTTGAGATTCATATTAAATGCATTCCCACAAGGAGACACGCATAATTTCGCGCTCACACATGCCGCATGTGGACCTACAATATAAAAACTCAATCTCAAATGAACACAAGCCCTGCAACTCTTGCCGACCTTCCTGAAACGGGGGTGGCATTGGCAAACTGAACCATTTTTTTACAGTATGGGGGGTCAGCCTCATACCAACCTATAAGTCAAGGAACACTATAAAACCACCCAATAAAATGTTTTATCCACGATTATGAATGCCTACCTATGCTTGAAATGCTGTGCACGTTCTTGCGGTCAAGGAATGCCATATAATATCAAGATTTCTTGGTGTGCATGAGAGAAACCTTCCAACTACTAAAATTAGGTCATTAGAATTATGATACAACCTGAGGCATCTAAGCATCGGGAGCATGTTTACTTTTAACAATAAAGATTTGAATATTCAGAAGTTAATGATCTTATCTAAAATGCAAAGATGTGTAACATTGGGGATTCACATTTTATGCATTTTTACAAGCAAACACGTACAAGTTCGCGCTTGTACATGCCGCATGTGAACCTACAACATATAATTTGTCGGTGCTATGACCGAGGGGGCCAAGTGGGCGGATCTTTCTAGCGTGTTTGGAATAGAATAACGATGGTTCGATCCCCACATGGGTCATTTGACCATAACTTTGACCCTGGTTCAACAGATGTAATTGGGTAAATATAAATCAATAATTCATTCAATAAACAATGATGAATTATTCATTCTATAATCTATAATCTATAATCTAAGTTGCAAGGATATATTCATTTAAAGCTCTCAGATGTATGCCCACAAACCAACAAGTGTAGTTCGCGCTTACAAATGCTGAATGTGTACTTACAAATAAAATCCAAACCTCAAATGAACATAAGCCCCACAACTTTTGCCGACCTTCCCTGAAACAGGGGTGACATTGGCAAAGTGAACCATTTTTTACAGTATGGGTGGTCAGCCTCATACCAACCTATAAGTCAAGGAATATGAATAATAAATTACATTTAAATATAAAAAAGAACAAAACCTTACAAAGAAATCTATACAAAAAAAGTCAAAAATTTCCTATGCAAAAAATGTAGCAAATGAATACACCAACATTAGAAATCAACATTGCAGATTAGCCGCCACTTCTTCCTGTCCTTGCATACTTCTTTCATTTCATCCAGAGTCATAACCTTTTTCATACAAGTCCTCCTTTTATTATGACTCTGGATATCCCATTCATTCGCTATTTCAGAGATTTGATCCTTCCATACTTTTCTCGGTCTTCCTCTACCACGACATCCATCTATTCTAGCAACATATACTTTCTTCGTCAATCTTTCATCACTCATTCTCTCCAAGTGCCCGAACCATCTTAACATACTTCTTTTAATCTTCACTTTCACACTTTCCCATACACCACATTCTTCTCTTACAAAATCATTCCTCACCCTGTCACTTCGTTTTTTCCCAATCATACTTCTTAGATAGTCCATTTCTACTGTATGGACTTTACTAATTTCCCTTTCACTCACCGTCCAGGCTTCACTTCCATACATCAAGGTTGGCACTAGTATACCACCGTGCACCGCCAATCTAACATTTTTTGAGAGATTTTGGTTCCTGGCGATGCAAGCGGTCGCACCCAGTACACACCTGCCTTTCATTATTCTTCTTTCAAATTCACCGGCCATTCTTCCATCTTTTTCAAACTTACTTCCCAAATATACAAACTCATTTACAACATCAACATTCATTCCATTAATTTTAAATTCATAATTCATATTTTCATCATCTCTTTCAAAAATCAAAACTTTCGTCTTTCTAGCATTCAACTTCAAATTATTACCTTTCAAAGCTTCGTTCAATCTAGAGAGCATCATTTGCAATTCCACTGCTGAATCAGATACAAGGACTGCATCATCCGCATACATTGATTACATTAATACCTGTTTTTGGTCAGGCAGAAAAGATTGGTGAATTGCATTCCTCTTCACAAATCTATTTTAAAAAAAGGTAAGAATGACCGTGGTGATGAGACTTCTACCCCGCGAGCTCGGGTTCGAATCCCACCGAGGAGGGTGTCAGAAATGATTTCCTATTTCGGTGTTTATTTCAAACTCCATAATAAAAATACCGGCAAGGTTTACTCAGCCTTCACAAGAAATGAGAACCAGCCCCATCGGATCTGGGAAACCCCCACTTCAACTGTGGTTGGCGTAAGGCCGGCCCCCTTACCTGTAAAAATAAATAGGTTCAACTCGCCATGCGACTCCTTCGGGGATAACGCGGCAAGAAGTTACACTATATGTGTGGCTTAGCTGCGTTTGCGTTTTACATTATATCCAGATAGTAAAGCTTGTTGTGGTAATTCTGACAATGATGCTGATGATCATGACTCGCTAACAGCTGATTTTTCCTTCATCACCTCGTCACTTAGTTCGCATGACGATGGAGCGACTACCAACTTAATTAAAAACGAGCAAGCGCTGAATCGCCTCGCTAGTACCTACATATTATGCTCCTAATTGTAAATGTAAATAGGTTGCATGCACCCACGCACGTTCATAATGTTGTATTATACGTTGCCTGTGTCTGACTAACGCTTGTTAGCAAAATCCCATACGTTGCGTCGTCAGTGGCGAACTACTTCATCATCATCATCATCATTGGTAAGACAACCCGGGGTGGGTCTTGGTGGGTCTCCCTCAGCAACCGCTGCCAGCGCTGTCTATCCAACGTCTTCCTCCTCCAGTCCCACATTCCCACTGCACGGCAATCCGCCACCACTCCATCCAGCCATCTTGAACGTGGTCTTCCCACTGTCCGGCGTCCCTCCGGGTTCGTCATCACAATCGTCTTCTCCAGGCTCCGATGGTCCATTCGCTGAATGTGCCCCAGCCAATGCAGTATGTTGACCTTTATTGAGCGGACCACATCAGCGTCCTGGTACAGCTTATACAGTTCGGAGTTACAGGGCGAACTACTTCATTAAATCTAAAATCGAAATCCAAGTTGCAAAGATATGTATCATTTGAGATTCATATTAAATGCATTCCCACAGCAGACACGCATAATTTCGCGCTAGCACATGCCGCATGTGGACCTACAATATAAAAACCCAATCTCAAATGAACATAAGCCCTGCAACTCTTGCTGATCTTCCCTGAAACAGGGGTTACATTGGCAAAGTGAACCATTTTGTACAGTATGGGTGGTCAGCCTTATACCGACATAATAACATATGGATATCTCAAAGGTAAAACTGAATATGTGACATTTGAAACTAGCACGGGTTAATCAGATAAATGCACATTTTTCTCTATTTCCTACGAGAGAAAACACTAAAAAAGTGTGAAAATCCTGTAGTTTAGATGTTTATCATAAGCATTTTCTTATAATTAGTTCACTACTATCAAAAGTTACTCCCAATACGAATTCGAACAGTTCGTAAAAAAAATGATTTGAAGTTTGGCACCGAAATGGGAAATCGTTTCTGAAATCCTTTTAGGGGCTGTTGCACGAAACTCCAATCACACAAAAATCAAAATTAAGTGTGATTTCTCCCAACAAATCAAAAAATTGGTTGCAAATACGTAAACTTTCTTCATCATCTTTCCTGTTCAAATTCCATCATATTACCAGAATTAAGCAATCAAATTGTATGTGTCAACCAAATATTCATTGGAGGTTGGAACAACAAACAGGCCCTTACACTTGCAAAAGTGAACTGCGTTTTTACAGGATGGGGTTCAGCGTCATACCAACCTATTAATCTAAGAACTGTAAGAATCTTTAATCTAAATTGCAAAGATATATTAACATTCAAAACTCATATCAAATGCATGCTCACAAACAGATACGTGTAGCGTGCAATTCCATCATATTATTCCCCACTTCCGAGAAATATTTAACCGAGGTCCTTACCAGAATTAAGCAATCAAATTTGATGTGTAAATCAAATATTGATTGGAGGTTGGTGCAACACGCCCTTAGGGGATACAACCTTAGTCCTCTGACATTGAACGTTCTACCAACTGAGCTATCTAATCTAATCTAATCTAATCTAAGCTGCAAAGATATATATCATTTAAGAATTTATACTAAATGCATTCCCACAAGCAGATATGTATAATTTCGCGCTAACACATGCCGCATGTGGACCTACAATATAAAAACCCAATCTCAAATGAACATAAGCCTTGCAACTCTTGCCGTCCTTCCCTGAAACAGGGGTGACATTGGCAAAGTGAACCAATTTTTATATTATGGGTGGTCAGCCGCTTAACAACCTATAAGTCAAGGAATATCTAAATCTAAATCTAAGCTGCAAAGATATGTATCATTTGAGATTCATATTAAATGCATTCCAACAAGCAGACATGCATAATTTCGCACTTACACATGCTGCATGTGGACCTACAATTACAGCTACAGCTATCGATCGATAAAATAGATACAACAGATTTTTAACGTTAATACCTAATTTTTTTCTTTATTTTATTTTCTCTGAGTTGTATGACATATTGTTAACATTTAGCACAGTCTAGTACGTACGATTCGCCGTCTTTTTGTAACCAAATTAGCGGTAAGAGATCGTCGCTCTGTCTGGGCCGGCTCAGCCACGCATCCTGTCACTCCAGTGTGACGCTGTAGTACAAAGTTCTTGTTCGTCTTATCGCATGTTTAATAATAAAGAGCAATAACTCAAAAAACATGAATGTTGGGAAATCACGTTTGAAGTTCAGACACTCAGTACAACTTGTATGGGATGAAAAAGGCGGCCGATGTTTTATCTCGGTCATATTCCTTGACTTATAGGTTGGTATGAGATTGACCACCCATACTGTAAAAAATGGTTCACTTTGCCAATGTCACCCCTGTTTCAGGGAATGTCGGCAAGAGTTGCAGGGCTTATGTTCATTTGAGGTTTGGATTTTATTTGTAAGTACACAATCAGCATTTGTAAGCGCGAACTACACGTGTTTGTTTGTGGGCATAGGTACATCTGAGAGCTTTGAATGAATATATCCATGCAACTTAGATTATAGATATTCGTCCAAATTGAACGGCTGTCGCATTCTACCTATTCTTCTCGCATTGTTCTTGCGTTTTATTACAAAATCTCGATTTCCCAATTTTCGAGTTATTTCTCTTTATTATTAAGCGTGCGTTATGTCCAACAGAGGTAACTTCACATCAGCAATATTTGCATATGTACTGGTCCAATGTGTCTTATGGGGCTTCCACACGCTTGCCAACCCATCACAAGTCAAGCGCACAGTGTGTCGTCTAGAACATGCTAGCTGGACAAAATTAGTCCATTAGACAAAATTTTGTCCAGCTAGCATGTTCTAGACGACACACTGTGCGCTTGACTTGTGATGGGTTGGCAAGCGTGTGGAAGCCCCATTATGAAAACTGGATTTTTTTTAAATATTTAAAACAACTCTCACATTAAAAGGGGCTATTCTAAGACATTTTAGTCATCGGTTGAGCCCACGCTTTGACAAACTAATGATGCATTTGTATAAAGACCTGTCAATCCAAGATGGCCGCAAGTGAACAGCTGTTTTAGTCTTCATAAAAATATTACCAAATTTGGTAGGTAAGAATGACCGTGGTGATGAAACTTTCACCCCAGGCATCATTAGTTTGTCAAAGCGTGGGCTCAACCGACGACTAAAATGTCTAAGGATAGCCCCTATAGTTTTTGTGTAACCGACAAGATTTTGGCCTTTTTTGTCCTAAAGGCGCTTGTGAAATAGATCAATCGTAAAACGTCGTAAAACCACATTAATAGGAATGCAAATAAATGTCTTTATTTTTTTAATTTTAGAGCTGTTTTGATTTTAACGATATGATAACAAAATAAAAAGTTATGCCATTTTTCCGCAATCTCATACTTTAAACAGCTCACCTGTACCCTTAGTACGAGTCGCAAAACTTGAGTAATGTAAAGTTTACGACAATTATTAAAGAGTGATTTCCCCCAAAATCTGCCGTTTTTGTTTGTTTGAACTTGATTTTCTTCATCACTGTAACTCTTTTGCTATAAGACCATAAAGTGTAAGAAACAAAAACGGCAGATTTTGGGAGAAATCACTCTTTAATATTTTCCGTAAACTTTACTTTTCTCAAGTTTTGCAACTCGTACCAAGGGTACTGAACAATTTAGTTTTTGTCTCTCATGTATTGCCTTTTAAACGTCGATATAGGTGTTTTACTTGGGTGAGTGGAACGTGAAAAAGTAGCTGATGAAGAACGGAAGTTGATGAAGAGAGTGAAGTGTTTGTGTGAACTAGATATTCAGCTAAAACCGAAACCGACAGAAATGCAAGATGAAAGAGAATGTGAAAGTAGAGGTGAGAAAGGATGCGATGATATGATTCGATGACGTGTAAAAAATATGTGATGAAAGATGAACAAAGTGAACATAAAATAAGCTTTAGGATAATTTATTTGAACAACTTGACACTGGCGCCCCTGCTGAATGCGGGAATCCGCCACAAAGAAGAAGAATAAGAAGAAGAAGATAATTTATTTGGTGAGCGTTGTTTTTGTGTGAATCCTCAAGAGCCCTCTGCATACTTGGTCGTCAGTCGTCACTATAAAAAGCGCCAATTTTCAAGCAAGATCCTAATCTAATCTAATCTAAGTGAGTTGCAAATATATGTAACATTAAAAATTCACAGTAGGTATACCTACGCATTTTCACAATCAGACACGTATAAGTTCGCGCTAACGCATGCCGCATGTGGACCTACAATATAAAATTAAAAACCCAATCTCAAATTAACATGAGCCCTGCAACTCTTGCCGACCTTCCCTGAAACAGGGGTGAGATTGGCAAAGTGAACCATTTTGTACATTTTGATTAGTCAGCCTCACACCAACCTATTAAGTCAAGGAGTTCAATAATATAATAATGTTTTAACCTAGCGAAGAGCAACTTACTTAATATTTTTTGCTATGCTCCGCCGGGAATTGAACTCAAGACCTTCCGTTTATTGAGTTCACGGACTAAGTGTCCGAAGAACTGAAAAATCCGTGGTATACATGTTGTGTTGAAAATAGTAAATGCCATATAAATATTTAGATAGGTATAGGTATTAGTTATAGCTGATAGGAATTCTTGATAATATTGGTGGGTATGGTTAATGATTTTTGAGTATATAGAGAACTCACTAGATTGCCATAATAATGTGCTTCGAGAAGCTTCTAGCAAAATTCACCTTTAGAAGCTTATATCGCTGCGAACAGCCTGCAGGAGGAGAATTCTCTTGCGACTTTATACCTGTGAAGACTAACAGCATAAGTGAACGCAAACCATCCGTGAAATAAATAAATGTAAATTGCTAAATAAATGTAAAAGTGTAAAAATAAATTCAACTGTAAATATATATCCTAAAAGAAGACCAGTGTTTAATTTGAAGACTGTTAGAAGTTAGAACCCAAAAATCATAACCATAATATATTGGCCTGAGTCAAGCCATCCAAACGTAGCTCCCGACGAATGGACTAGTTGGTACGTCTAGCCTCCAGCACCACATTTCGAAAGCGTCAATTTTTCTCTTTTCTGCTGCTTTTATGGTCCATGTCTCAGCAGCATAGAGAAAAATAGAGTGGACCAGACTCCTGACAAGCTTAATCTTGGTGCTGTTACTCACAACCACATAGGCTAATAATAATAATACAATATTTTTATAGCGCCTTTTCATGACTCTTGGTCATCCCAAAGGCGCTTGCTGATATGAGCGCGCGAACAGGTGGGTCTTCAACCCCTTTCTAAAAGTACTCTCCAGATCCATTTCGCGCAGGTCATCTGGGAGGCCGTTCCATATCGTTGGAGCAGCCATCTTGAAGGCTCGATCTCCAAAAACGGTCTTCTTTTCCCTTCTTGGAAACTCTATCCGACTGCGACATGATGCTGCTGATCACAGTGTTGCTGTTCTGCTGCTTGTGGTGGCTGGAGTTATCATATCCTTTAAATATTTCGGTGCGGTCCCGCGCAGGCTCTTGAAGGCTATCGCGGACCAGCGATTAACAATCACTGCTTTAATTATATTTATTTGCAACTAGCATTATAATTATTTTTATTCTATTTTTGCTTTATCGACATCCGCTTTCAACAATCGTACCATATAAGTCAGTACCTACTCCTAGCAATATATTAGTTTTATGCATGATGCTTGTGTGTAAAAGTATATTAAATAATAATCATTTAAATTGAGTATTTCCGGTAGGCACTTAGAGAGCATTTTATTTATTTTTATAACAGTTTTTATTTATTCATTAATACAGTATAATATGATACATAATACCACAGAAAAAACCAAAGAAGAAAAATAATAAATTACATGAAAACTAAGTCAAAAACAAGATAAAACATGTATGAGCAGAAAAAAGAAACCTGACCGGTCCGTAGCTCAGTGGTAGCACTTCGGACTTTGAATGGGAAGGTTGTGGGTTCGATTCCCGGCGGAGCACAAAAAATATACCATTTATATTTTCAAATTTGCTCTTCGCTGGGTTGAAAAATTCATAAAACCTTTACCAATGGCCGGTCACCAAAGGTCCATCCAGCCTTACAGCAACTGGGTCTTGCTCGAGAATTAGCGCTTTGTAGCGACGACCATCAAGCTTTACCATCAAGGTTTACTCAGCCTTCACAAGAAATGAGAACCAGCCCCCCCGGGAGCTGGGAAACCCCCACTTCAACTGAAAGTGAAGGTGTGAGGCCGGCCCCCTTAACTGTAAAAATAAATAGGTCCCGAAGCGCCACATGCGACCCCTTCGGGGAAACGCAGGCAAGAAGTTACACTATATGTGTAGCGTAGTTGCGTTTTGCGAAGCAGCAAAAACCTATGTAAATACATAGTCTAAGATATAGCAAACATAAAAACACATAAAAGCAGAAAAAAGGAACTTGAAGCAGCAAAAACATAAATACATAGTGTAATATATCGTATACAGGTAGTTTTATTAAAATAAGCATAAGCAGCAGAAAAAAGAATCAAGAAGAACAAAAACAAAAAATGTCTAGTGTAACAAATTTCACTCAGCTTCCGGTCGATAGCTCAGCTGGTAGAGTGCTTGCATTCTGTGCCGAGAGCCCGGGTTCGAATCCCGCCGAGGGTGTCTGAAATGATTTCCCGTTTCGGTGTTTATTTCAAACCTTAAATAAAAATACCGGCAAGGTTTACTCAGCCTTCACAAGAAATGAGTACCAGCCCTCTCGGGAGCAGGGAAACCCCCACTTCTACTGAAGTGTTTGGCGTAACGCCGGCCGCCTTACCTGTAAAAATAACTACGATATTGTCAACGACGATACCATGTTGAAAGCACCGGTTCTCATCAGATCACCGAAGTTAAGCAACATTGGGCACGGATGGATACTTGGATGGGTGACCGCTTAGGTGTCGTTGGCATTTCTTGGACCGGTCGGTATTCCAGTGGTAACACTTTGGACTCGTAAATGGAAGGTTGTGGATTCGAGTCCCGGCGGAGCACAAAAAAATATACCAGTATACTTCCAAATATGCTCTTCGCTGGGTTGAATATAATTATAAAACTTTTACCAAAGACCGGTCACTAAAGGTCCATCCAGCCTTACAGCAACTGGGTCTTGCTTGAGTGTTGGTGCTTTGTAGCGACGACTTTGTAGCGGAAGGACGGCAAGAGTTGCAGGATGCATGTCCATTTATAGATTTGGGTTTTTATGTTGTAGGTTCACATGCGGTTACGTAGGTTACGTGCAAGCGCGAACTTGTACGTGGTGAATTGCATTCCTCTTCACAAATTTATTTTATAAAAAAAAAATAGCACTCAAAAATAGCGCTCGAGATATTGAGCTCGTGAACAAAAACGTAGCTTTTATTTTTGCTTTGCTATAGACCAACCCTACTTTGCTCCTTGATGATCTTTAACTTGTTCTTCATCTTAAAACCGATTACTTTTGATTTCCAGAACTCCTCCAGGATGGATCCCCTTCCAAAGTTGTGTGCCTTCGTCATCGTCGCTTACTTCCTGGTCAGCAGAACACTGTCGGAGAACACAAAACCTTCAAACAATGATGGGTAAGCCAGGAAAATACTTACAGTTCTTTGAATAATAGACTATTAGGGACTGGAAAATTTCGCGATCGCGATAAAACGAATTTATTCGCGAATTTTGAGGTTTTTATGCAAATATCGCGAATTTTCGTACTTTTGGTAGAAATTGTGCGAAAAAGTTGTGTCGCTTTTGCAATGTAACGATTTCGTGGGAGAGAAAAGATTCCTGCGAAAACCCTTTGCAAGGTGCAAAGCGCAGGAAAATCGGTCAGTGTTATGGCCGAGGGGGCCAAGTGAGCTGATCTTTGTAGCGTGTTTGGAATTGAACAACGTAGGTTCGATCCCCGCCGCGTTCATTGGACCATAAATTTGAACCTGGTTCAACAAATGTTATTCGGTAATTATTAATTAATAATTGCAGATAGATATTACAGGGTCATTGAAATATTAATACTTTTTTAATTAATGTTTTTTTTGTAAGTTTGTACTCGTATTGATTCACATTTTGTTTATTCATTGTTTTTGTAAGTACATATAGTTTTTTATATAATAAATCGTAAATATTAGTAGTATTTATTGTTTTGCAATTATATCAACCTTAATTTTGATCAAATCAACCCTAAAAAAATGCTAAAAAATAACACCAAATCTCCCTGTTTTTGATAAAAAAGAATAACGCGAATTTCCCTGTTTTCAGGGAAATAACACCGAAATTTCCAAAAAATAACACCACTATTTTCCAGTCCTTACTAATAGGCTGATACGAAGCTGACCACCTTTTCTGAACAAGTTAGTTCACTTTTGTCAATTTAAGCCACGTTTTCAGGGAAAAGTGGCGAGAGTTGCAAGAATTGTGTTTATGCGAGTTTTGGTTTGCTTTGTAAGCACACATGCAGCATGTGTAAGCGCGAGCTTAACGTGTCTGCCTGTATTTTTTTTTTTAATATTATGTTGTTCGTTGGGTTTTAAAAAAGTCATTTTCTTTTACCTGAGACCGGTGAACAAAGGTCTATGCAGCCTAAAAGTAAATGGGTCGCTATCTACAGCGATGACCAAGCTAGCAGAGGGCTCTTGAGGTGTGAATCACAAAAACCGGCTCGCCAAATAAATTATCCAAATGTATTTTTATTAGATTCAATTTTATTATGTACCTATTAGATATAGAGCAAGAAAACACATTTAAATATGTACCTATTAAGAACGAAACTAAGCTACACATATACTGTAATTCCGTGGAGCCTTCGTCCCGAGGGCTAACATATTTTCAGTGTAACCTTTATAATTTTACAGTTAAGGGAGCCGGCCTTTCTTTGTTGCACCACTTTAGTTGATGTGGGGGTTTTCAGTTTCCTCGGGGGCTAGTACTCATTTTTTGTGAAGGTTTATAAACCTTGCCTGTATTTTAATTTTAGGCTTGAAATAAACACTAAAACGGGACATCATTTCTGACACCCTCGGTAGGATTAGAAGCCGAGCTCTCGGCATGGAATTCTAGCAGTCAACCAACTGAGTTATCAACCGGACAATATCTATCGATGCTATTCACACACAGCAAATTCATGGCTCAACCGTCACCTAATGTGGATTTTCCGTACAAAAAACAATGACCAATGAATCAGATTTAGATCAAATGCTTTGTGAATAACACGGTATAAAAATCGCAAACGCAACTAAGCTACACATATAGTGTAACTTCTTGCCGCGTTATCCCCGAAGGGGTCGCATGTGGCGAGTTGAACCTATTTATTTTTACAGGTAAGGTGTCTAGATAAATTATCTCCGAACCTTTGCTACCCTATTAATCATTTGTTGCCAAACGCTTAGCATGTCCTTGACTGCAGAATATATCCTCATGTTTTGTGTCTTCCAGGGCCTGCCACTCCCAGTGGCGCTGCATCAGCGGCCGCTGCGTGAGGAACAGCTCCACCATCGTGTCTCCAGGAGGACCTAGAGGCTCTCCAGCAGCCTGTCGTCTCACCTGCGGAGTCTATGGTCCCCTGTGGCCGCATCCAACTGGCACCACTGTTCTAGCGGACCGCACGCTCATCCTACATCCCAGCTCCATCAAGTAAGCCTTGTCTTTGTGAGGAATAGCTCCACCAGCGCTTCTCCAGGAGGACCTAGAGGCTCTCCAGCAGTCTGTCGTCTCACCTGCGGAGTCTATGGTCCCCTGTGGCTGCATCCTATCGGCACCACTGTTCTAGCGGACCGCACGCTCATGCTACATCCCAGCTCCATCAAGTAAGCCTTGTCTTTGTGAGGAATAGCTCCACCAGCGCTTCTCCATGAGGACCTAGAGGCTCTCCAGCAGCCTGTCGTCTCACCTGCGGAGTCTATGGTCCGCTGTGGCCGCATCCTACCGGCACCACTGTTCTAGCGGACCGCACGCTCATCCTACACCCCAGCTCCATCAAGTAAGACTCCATCTCCGTGGTGCGACAAATCTGTTTGAGATAACTAGCCCATAGACAGCTCTTCCAATCACAAAGCTCTTCCGCAAGAGTTGCAAGGCGTATTGTAAGTTCACAGAGTCATAATAAAAGGAGAGAGTCAGAATAAAAGCCCCCTTGGAGTGATTAAATCACGAAACGGCGCTTTAAAGAAATCGTCAACTCATCATCATCATCATCATCAGAGCTTGTAAGAAGAAGACTCTGGGTGAAATGAAAAAAGTATGTAAATACAGAAAGAAATAGCGGTTGATTTGTTATTGTAGTGTAATCTTAATGTTGGCGGCTAGATCTAGGGTTTTCTATTTTTTTTTTAATTAGAATTTTATATGTGTTTTTTAATGTTTTTTTTCTTTATTTTTTATTGTAACAAAATAATGCTAATTCAATCAACACAAAAATGTCAATTCAAAATAAAAACAGTTATGTCAGAGGCGCTGTGCAAGTATGAATCTGACAGCTTTCTCCTTAAATTTAAATACGTCACTAGTTTTCTTGATTTCCGCTGGCACTTTATTATATTCATCAAATCCTCTGTGCACAACTCCTCTGTCATATTTCACTGTTTTTCCTTTTAACTTTCTTAAATCATTTTTCCCTCTAGTATCATAACTAAAGATCAGTGCAGAAGTTGTCGCCACCCTCAGCGTAAAGTCGGCACAGCAACAGCGCCTCATTAAGTGGTCATAGACACTGAGGACGAAGTGTTTACGGTGTTTTCAATACGCACCAAGATAACGTGCGATAGACGCGCGAGTCTCAAAATAAACTGATATTCTTAGCTGGAAGTCTGTCCTCACAACTCAAGCGTTAAACGCGTTAATCAACACTCCTGGGTGTAGCCCTGCTAGTCTCTGAGACTCTGAGTGATAGGGTCTGTTATGACGGGTATCATCATCTTTAAAAATAAGTAGCCTGTTGTGCCAGCCATCTGACTCTGTTGGTTGCCATACTCTTGTAAAGGCAGTGCTTTATTGTGCCAGCCATCTGTCTCTGCTGGTTGCCATCCTCTTTTAAAGGCAGTGCCTTGTTGTGCCAGCCATCTGTCTCTGTTGGTTGCCATCCTATTGTAAAGGCCTTGTTGTGCCAGCCATCTGTCTCCATATTGGTCACCATACTTTTGAGCTACGAATAAGACGTGATATCCATGAGCCGCTTCAAATCTTGGAAGAATGAAGTTTGAGAAACCTTTTGTTCGTTTTACCAAAATTTCTTTAAAATATTTTGCCAAGAAAGGTGCTGTGTATTATCGAGTATCCGATTTTCCCCCCCTTTCAAAATGTGGTTTACTCTATTCTTTCTTCTCCTCTTTTATCTTCTTACTCTCTGCTCTCTTCTTTCTTCTACTTCCTGCAACACATCCTCATTGGATTTTCTTTCAACCCATGATGTCTTGGCCATCTTCCTCCAAATCCACATCTCAAATGCCTCCAAGCGGGCTCTTTCGTATTTCTGGATGGCCCCTAGGTTTCGGAACCATAAAAATAAATGCTTGAATTTCTCTTTCATCTAATTTTATTCCTTAATACGCAGTCCCTTCTCTACCTCATATCATTCCTTAGGGCCTGTTGCACCAACTTCCAACCAATATTTCATTGCTTATTTCTGGTAAGGACCTCGGCTTAATACTTCCCGGAAGTGGTTAGTTATATGATGGAATTTAAACAGGAATTATTATATACATCAGTTGGTTTACGTATTTGCAACTAAATTTTTGATTTGATGGGAGAAATCACACTTTACTTTGATTTTTGTTTGATTGGAGTTTGGTGCAACAGGAAATGTTTCACCATCTTAATTTCTCCCTTATTCTTTTGCTAAAGAATTTTGTTTCTTAATGTATTGTATTTTGTACTGAGTTTAAAACATAGCCCCTCGTTTCACTTTGTAAATTGCATTCACGATAAATTTATCGCTGAAGTCCGTTAATCATTTGTCCGCAAATTAACGATTAACCAATTGGAGAGCGGCACAGCGGATGAGTGTAGCGTGTCTACTAAAGTTCACCAGACAAATAGACAGTCTACCGAGTGTACACATGTCAACTTGTTTGTCTGGCGAGCAGGGACAAACTGCAAAAATTTACCGAATAAAAATACAGAATGGCACACAATATCGGCACATTTAAAATATGAAGGGAAAGTGTGGTGTCACTTGAGGACAGAACAGAGAGGAAGGCCCGGATTAAGGGTGGTTCGAGCGGTGCGACCAAACCAGGGCCCCCACGCCCGGGGGGTCACTAGTGTGCCAAAAAAAATGATTTTTTTTCATTGCCCATTAAGGAGGGCCGTTTTTTTTTTTTTTGGATAATAGTCATCTAATAGTAAGAATATGTTGCCAAAAGAAGTTCAAATTACGTGTGTAAAATAAAATTCCATAAAAGTATTAATCATCTGTCTCCAAATCGGCCTCAAAGTTTCGAAAAAATGCCATTTTTATCATTTTTCATGAGGGCTAATAATACAATAAGGAATTGAGATTTTACGGTAATTTCTATATTTTTGTGCATAAAATTTAGTAATGCGCACCAATAGTACAAATAAACAAGTTATTTTTTCACTAAATAAGCAGTAGGAGGGGTAGAGAGAGCGTCGAATTTCACTATTTTGCAAAGAATTTGTGACCGCGCGTTGTCACTATGAGTTGAATACGAAACTTATTTCAATACCCTGTGACTGGTAAAATTTGTTTTATTCTTTTAGAAAGCATGAAGTGTCATGAAATGTATCTTTTAATGCAGTAATGTAACTGCACAACTGGACAAGAAATTTTTGAAAATCACGAAAAAACGCCAAAATCTCCAAAAACAACTGATATTGTTTAAAAAAACCCACCCAAGACTGTTGAGCTTATGATCAATAATAATCTTTAATCTAAGTTGCAAGGATATATTCATTTAAAGCTCTCAGATGTATGCCCACAAACCAACAAATGTAGTTCGCGCTTACAAATGCTGAATGTGTACTTACAAATAAAATCCAAACCTCAAATGAACATAAGCCCCACAACTTTTGCCAACCTTCCCTGAAACAGGGGTGACATTGGCAAAGTGAACCATTTTTTACAGTATGGGTGGTCAGCCTCATACCAACCTATAAGTCAAGGAATCAAGATGATGAATAATGTGCTGTTTTACATTTATTGTCCTGTAAATGTAAAGAAATAAATCAATGCGCCTTTCATAGAGATTGCAGAGTGTTCGCACAAGAGTGAAGCTTCCTAACTGACTAGCAAACATCAGGGAAAATAAGAGATTTAGGCTTACACGGCCGGCTGATGATGCTGGAGTGAAGTTTTCCGACAGTTCTCATCAAGATCTTCATCATCATACTTCACGCTGAAGAAGCCCATCGTAGAAATGGGCGAAACGTCCGGAAGCTCCAGCTCCCACAGACCACGGCAACAGATCCCGGAAAACTTCACTCCAGCATCATCAGGGAAAATGATTATTGGAAATAGGTACAGCCATAGTCGTTATAAAGTAACTAAGAAATCATAGAAAAAAGAATCTACGCAAAAAAGCTTAGATAATCGAACCAAAATACATTGATGGTAAAAGAACACGCCTAAATCTTAAAATAACATAAAACACCATCATCATTGAGTTTGTATATCTCCACAGCCAGTCTCACAAGAATCATTTCCAAAGCTGCATCGCCAAATTTTCAAAAAAGGCTTACTGGATGTTTCTACATTAGCAAAAACTTTCTACAGGTATTGAGTTTTGGGAAAAGTGGCAGCACTCATAACTTCAGAAGTTCTGCATGGTATCAAATGTGAAACATTCAATTAGTTTTAATACCCATTATGATTTATTCGCACAAGATTTAAGTACAGATCAATTATATCTATACAAGTTTGTCTTAGAAAACATACACTTAGCCTATACAACTCCAGGAAAAAAATCCTATGCTTGGTGGATTCCGCGAGCTATAGAGCTTAGGATCCCTTAAAAAACTTATTAATTTGGCAAATTATGTTGTTCAAGCATACGCTTTAGCTTGATTTATAATAATATGTCTTATTTTTTTAGCAGTAACCTTCTTAAGGTACATACATATACTCAAAAAGAATGATTACTTTTCAGTTTAACAATGTTCAGTTACATTTATGATATTTGTAAGTGCTATCCTATTGCAAAGATGGTTTCCGACATTTATCGAAGTTTATTTCAATTAAAAATATTCATCAGGAGAACCTAAAATGATAATTGATTGCGCCAAGTGAAAAAATAGTTGCTTTGCTCTTTCAGAAAATTTACTGATAGCGAAGTTACGAATCTTCACAAACACCTAAGTGAACTCCTCGCAGATACACGTAAGATTCTAAAAATTCTTATCATGCAAGGTGGGAAAATTGACTCTAACAAGTTCCATGAATTAACTTTGTTGTTGCAACTTACTGTGGTACTACAAATTGGCAGAAAAATACATCTGAACCACTAACATCTCAAAAGACATCTGATGGAGATCTCATTTTTTTTCACAGCACACGGTGGGCAAATGGATTTATCTCATCTGCGTTTATCATACGAAAACTTGCAAAATGTCTTTGAAGAACAGCACAAAAGTCTCTGCAACGTTTTTTTTTAAATCAACATTAGAAAAAATTTTTTTTACCTTAAATAACGTCTCGCAGTGTCAGGCCAAAATTCGAAAAAAAAACGGATTTTTTACGTTATCAATAACAAAATTTTACTTTCTGTAATTTACTTTTTTCTCTCAAATGTGTTATTTTATACCTTAAACATTTGTTTTACATGAGAAATAAAATTCAAAAATCGGGTTTAAAGTCAGGATGTAAAAATATTTTTTTTGTGTTTTTTTTCAATTTCTCACTATTTCAATGTCGATTTGGAGACAAAAGTTGTTGTTTGATTCTAATGAAACTTTCTGTACAATAAAATTACGTCATTTAGCAACATAATTTCACTCTTAGATTAAAATTCAGCGTAATTTTTTTTTTCCCATACATCAGTGGCCCTCCTTATTGCCCATGTCTTTGCGAACATTTGTGACCAAGGGGCCCCCGATTACAAACTTTATAAAAATACTTTAAATACATTACAACCAAAATATATTTGGAGCTCAAGTCTTATGAGGCATAAGCCCTCCAAAGGCTCAAAAATATTGTGAAGAAAACATTTCAACATTTTTTTTTCGTAAATGCATCTCTGGTGTTGTGAAAATAGGGAGGAAGGGGGGTAATTGTCAGGGAGAGGGAGGGGGCGTATAGGGGGCCCCGAGTATTTCTCCGCATCAGGGCCCCCAAAAGGGTTAATCCGGGCCTGTAGAGAGGCAGGACGAAGAGTCATAACTTAAACTAAGCTACACATATACTTGTAGATTAAAGCTTTCACGACCGGTCAGAAGCATGACAGGAAAAACTCTGAAAGATGGAGCTAGGAATGAATGGGTACAGAAAGAATGTAAATTGAAAGAGGATGTTAAAGTTAAGGTGCAAAAGAATGGGATGAGTTGGTTTGGGCATGTGGAAAGAATGAATGAGGATAGACTGACAAAGTATATATACAAAAAAAGTGTGAAAAGAAAAAGAGGGAAGGGACGACTGAAAAAAAAATGGAGTGATCAAATTGAGGAGATTGTGAAAGAATTGGATATACAAAGAGCGCGTATAAGAAGAAAATGCCTGAAAAAGGTGATGGATATGAATGAATTGAAAGAGGAATGTCAGGATAGGATAAAATGGAAGCAGCTCTGCAGAGGCTCTGGCCACTCCTAGCGGAATGGCGACAGAGTTACAGAGTTACAGTTACAGCCGATAGTTGTCATAATAATAACTTTTTCCGGGCTGCGTAGCCGTGGTCTGGTTGTTTTTTCGGAACAGTTTCTCCCATAGGCTCCGATGGGCATTATCAACGGTTAGCCAGGCGCTTCGATCTTCCCAGAGAAGCTGGTGTACTTGAACCGTCGCTGGCCTTTATACCATATAATGTTTCGCATTTGGTTACCTTTGACTGGAACCTTTATATTTTTACAGATAGGTGGACTAGCCTTGCGCCAACCACTTCAGTTGAACTGGGGTTTCTCAGCTCCTGGGAGTCTGGTTCTCATTTCTTGTAAATGTTAGCCTTTTTGTATTTTTATTTTTGTGTTTGAAATAAACACCGAAACGCGAAATCATTTTTGACACCTTCGGTGGGGATCAAACTCTTGCTCACGGCATGGAATGCAAGAACTCTACCAACTGAGCTTGTAGGAAAAATACTGTAAAATAAGAAAATAAAATTCCCCGGTTATTGGGAATGGCATCTTTATTTCCCACTAGCTGACCCGACAGACGTTGCCCTCTCTACATTTCAATTCATTTGATAGTGATCGATAAGTGAAATTTTAACCGAAATGTAAAAAATGACTGAAATGAGAAGAAGCCTTGCCGGTCCGTAGTCCGGTGGTTTTACACTTCGGACTCGTAAATGGAAGGTTGTTGGTTTGAATCCCGGCGAAGCACAAAAAATATACCATTTATATTTTCAAATTTGCACTTCGTTGGGTTGAAAAATTCCTAATCCTTTCCCAAAAACCGGTCATCAAAAGGTCCATCCAGCCTTACAGCGACTGGGTCTTGCTTGAGAATTGGCGCTTTCTACAGCGACGACCAAGCTCGCAGAGGGCTCTTGTAGTGTGGTACACGTAAAAACAGCGCTCACCTAATAAATCAGCCTATTTTTTTTTTCTTTAATTGGTTCATTTTTGTAATAATTTTGTACATTAGACATCGTCGCGACGATTCGTCCCTGCTCCGACATTTCGACACTCGGTTCGGCGGCATTCGGCGATCAGACATCCAGGAATAGACCAATCAGGGCCCTCCCTTGTGCCCTTACGCGTGACGTCATCAAACCTAACACGCTTTCAGCCGAAATAGATCGAGTAGGTGCAGTCTCCCGAGTATGGATGACGTTAAAGACGGATACGCAACTTAAATTTACTTTTTCTTTTTTAGTACTGTTATCTAAAAAAAAGCAAAAATAATAGAATCAAACAACATTGACCTGAAACTGAGACTACTCCTCATCAAAACATATGTATGGAGTATCTTGATGTACGGCTGCGAGACATGGTGCCTATCCAAAAGGGATAAACGAAGACTAGAGGCTTTCGAGATGTGGTCGTATAGAAGGCTTCTAGGAATTTCCTGGAGAGACCACACCACAAATGAGGTGGTTCTCCAAAGAATCGAAGGAGGAAGGCATCTGCTCAGGACTTTGTCCGAAAGGCGTGCAAGATGGATCGGCCATGTAATACGACAAGAAGGTCTCTTGCATGCCATAATGGGAGGGATGACCGAGGGAACCAACTTAAGGGGACTCCCACGCCAAGAGTACCTGGAGGACCTGCTGGTGGACGTGCGCTGCTCAACATATGCAGACCTAAAAAGAGCCGCACAAGACAGGGAAGAATGGAGAAGAAGAGTAAAAGATATTGCTGCAAACCAATCCTAGGCTTGAAACAGGAGAAGAAGATGTTTTACGTTTATATCTGATTCGGTTCTAAAACAGAGTCGCCTTACACTTGCACAGTACAACGGTCCGTTGATTTTTGAAGCTACAGCGTGTTTTGGTAAAAAAAAAACTCAACTAAGCTATACACATATAGTGTAACTTCTTGCCGCGTTATCCCCGAAGGGTTTCTCATGTGGCGAGTGGAACCTATTTATTTCTACAGGCAAGGGGGCTGGCCTTACGCCAACCACTTCGGTTGGAAGTGGGGGTTTCCCAGTTCCCGAGAGGGCTGATGGCACTCATTTCTTGTGACGGCTGAGTAAACATTGCCGGTTACATATTTTGGGTTTTGAAATAAACATCGAAACGGGAAATCATTTCTGACATTCTCGGTGGGATTCAAACCCTAACTCACGGTATGGAATGCAAGCACTCTACCAACTGAGCTATCGACCGGACATTTTAACAATTTTAAAGAAACTCATCCTTTTTTCATATTTTTTCACATTTTTTCTAGTTATGCATGTTGTTGTTATGCAATTTGAGTGTTCCTTGACTTATAGGTTGGTATGCGGCTGACCACCCATGCTGTAAAAATGGTTCACTTTGCCCTGTTACAGGGAAGGACGGCAAGAGTTGCAGGGTGTATGTCCATTTGAGATTGGTTTTTATGTTGTAGGCTCACATGAGGCATGTGCAAGCGCGAACTTGTACATGTCTGGTTGTGGGAATGCATGTAATGTGAATCTCCAATGTAACATATCTTTGCAACTTAGATTAGATTAGATTTTCTAGTCCGTTGTATTTTGGAAATGAGCTATTTTTTCATAATATTAAGAGTGACTTCAAAAGACTCTTTGAACTTTTCCGATTTTTAAATAAATTGTATACAAAGAAAAACACCGCCTCCGGTGAGCGTTTTGGTCTTCATACATTTTTAGTTTGTGTATCGCTCGGTGTACGTATGTTTTGTGTATACTTCATAGAGTTGTATACTTTCACGATGACGATAAAACTGCGTCACGAGCGTTAAATAATCATTTTACGATGATCTTCATTCATAAGAAGCTTTACGATGGTGGAATTACTATTCCCGAGACGTGAGAAGTTTCAAGAAAGCACGCGAACAAACTTATATACAAATTAATATACCCTAAACCCATACCTACGGGGCTATTCTTAGACATTTTAGTCGCCCGTTGAGCCCACGCTTTGACAAACTAATGATGCATTTGTGTGAAGACCTGTTAGCTGTGCCTTATCTGGAAGTTTCACCAGCACGGGCATTCTTACCTACCGAATTTTGTAATAATCAATAATAAATTAAGCTGATTTTTTTTAATATAATAATTTGAGAGACGGAAACAGGAAGCAGCTATCAAAAACACTGACATAAACTTAGCAGCAAAAATCACCATAGACAAGAATGCAAATGCATCTTGGTAGGTATATTAACATTATTTAATGATAAATTTATAACATAGTCTATCTATTCCTTCCTCGGTCTTTCCCTTCCACGCTTTCCTCTGACAATTCCTCTTCACACTTTCTTCGTTATTCGTTCATCATCCATTCTTTCAAGATGTCCGAACCATCTCATTGTGCTTTTTTACAGGTTTCTTAAAAAGCAAATGTTGTTCCAGCTTCGAGTTGAGCTTCGTGCCTCAGGAAGGGCGCGACTACATGGAGCAGGTGAAGAGGATCTTCCTGGCTAACCTGGACAAGGAGTGCGGCCAGCCCTGCACCATCACGTCGGACGTGATTCTCACGGTGCAGATCAGCGTGAGGTCATTCGACGTCACCCTGACGCTGCAAACGGACGAGCACTACTCGCTCGAGCTCACCAACGAAGGTGGGTCCATCACTGCATTGTTACGAACTTGTGTGCCTACGCGCGCCTGTACAGTACGCAATACGCATGTGGCGATTGGAATATTTTTATTCTTACAGGTGAGGGCCTGAGGGGGCGCGAACCACTTCATTTGAAGTGGGGGTTTCCCAGCTCCAGAAGGGCTGGTACTCATTTCTTGTAAAGGCTACCTTGCTGGTATTTAATTTTGGGGTTTGAAATAAGCACCGAAATGGGAAATCATTTCTGACACCCTCGGCGGGATTCGAACCCGAGCTCACGGCATAGAATGCAAGCACTCTACCAACTGAGCTATCGACCGGACTCACCGGAATAATTTATTTAACGCAAAAAAAAACGCAACTAAGCTACACATATAGTGTAACTTCTTGCCTTCGTTATCCCCGAAGTGGTCGCAATATGCGCTTCGGGACCTATTTATTTTTACAGGTAAGGGGGCCGGCCTCACACCAACCACTTTCAGTTGAAGTGGGGGTTTCCCAGCTCCCGGGAGGGTTGGTTCTCATTTCTTGTGAAGGCTGAGTAAACCTTTAAGATCGAACCCTTGCTCTCGGCATGCAAGCATTCTACCAATTGAGCTAGCGATCTTTTTTACGAGCTTGATCGTCGTCGCTACAAAGCGCGAATTCTCAAGCAAGATCCAGTTGCTGTAAGGCTGGATGGGCCTTTGGTGACCGGTCATTGGTAAAGGTTTTATGAAGTTTTCAACCCAGCGAAGAGCAAATTTGAAAATATAAATGGTATATTTTTTGTGCTCCGCCGGGAATCGAACCCACAACCTTCCCATTCAGAGTCCGCGGTGTTACCACTGAGCTACGGACCGGTCAACATACTTGTTAAATAAATAAAGAAATGTTTCCCAACGTTGTGCTCTTCCAGGCAACTTCCTCACCGCTCTGATCCGCTCCGAGACCGTGTTCGGCGCGCGGCACGCCCTGGAGACGCTGTCCCAGCTGACCGCACCCCTGCAGCAAGAGGACCACCAGCGCGGGCTGCTCATCCTAGCTGGAGCCAGGATAGTGGACCGCCCTGCCTACCAGCACCGTGGTCTCCTGCTAGACACTGCCAGGCACTATATCTCGCTGCAGGCGATGCGCAGGACCATGGACGGCATGGCGGCCAGCAAGCTCAACGTGCTGCACTGGCACGCCACGGACTCGCAGAGCTTCCCGCTGGAGTCCGCGAGGGTGCCGCAGCTGTCCAGGTGGGGAATAGTAATTTTTACAAAAGTAGTTTTTTTTTTTTCTTAAAAAAGAGACGACGTTTCGGATTGGTTACACGATCCCTCAGTCAACGCAAAAAAAAAAAAAAAACAACTAAGCTACACATATAGTGTAACTTCTTGCCGCGTTATCCCCTAAGGGGTCGCATGTGGCGAGTTGAACTTATTTATTTTTACAGGTAAGGGGGCCCCCAAGTAACCATTTAGGTTTTAAAAAGGTTACAAAATGGTCCCACAACCTTTGTATGGAAATCGGCACGTAAGTCTTAGTAGTCTCAATAACGTTATATTTACCTTATACTAACCTCGTGAGTGCTAAAAGGGCCCCAGTTTTAGAACCTTGCGAAGAGCTACACCAAAACCTATAGCTCAAATACAGAACCGCTCTACGAGCTACGGCAGAACCCAAATATAACTTCGGCAACCTTAATTTTACCTCAATATAACCTAGCAAGACAGCGTTTACGTTCTAAATTAGTCTTGGATGTAACTCGTATACAACTTACAACTCGGGTTCTCTCGCTCTCGCTCGGGTGAGCGAGAGCGAGAGGACCCGAAAAACATCTCGCTCTCGCTCGGGTGAGCGAGAACGAGATGTTTCTGTGGAAGATTTTTTACACAGCCGTGAATTGAAATACATATTATAATGGCGCGTGCGCGCCATATTCCGTCTTACCAAGTTTCAAAATGGATAGATAAGTATGAGCTGTTTTCAAACAAAATAATAAATGGCTTTATGAAAGCAGGGGAAATGTAAAACATACTGCGAATGGCACTTTATCGTGATACTTTAGGATAATAGTTCTGTATACGAGACGGGCCTTTCGTAACTTAAAAAATTTAACATTTTAATTTTAATTTTTTTTTTCAATTCAAGTGTTTGGTGGTAAGTTGCATTATAAATAAAACTTATATTCATACAAAAAGGCATGTATTTTAAATCGCATAGGATACCTTATTCAAATTTTGCCTTATTGAATTAAAATATTGCTATTGATTAAGATAGTTATTTTTTTTTAACGAAAAAATATGGCTGCCGTAAGAAAATTACTAGTAAGCATTAAAATTAACCTTTTTAGAACTATAACAGCTAGAATCTCTTAAAATGTGCCTAAATAAGAGCTAAAGGTTATTGCCAAGAGCTTTTCAAGACTTATCAGCCGCAAAAGTAGCCGCTAAGAAAAAAATGTTGCTTGCATGTTTTGATGGTGTTAGTGGATGGTGCTTGGATCACGTGTTTACGGAAAGTGTGCTAACAGCTACAGGCTCCTCTGAAAGTCCAAGTAAGTTTTTATTTTTCAATTCCTTTGAAAGACTTAAGTTTTCAAAAAAAAAAAAGCTTTGGATTACTTTATTTGTCAAGTTTGTCTTTTGAACTTACAGGTATTTTATTTCAAAGTCTTAGAAAAAATACATTATTGTATTGTTTATTTTTTTTTTAATTTAAATCCATAAAACTCAGGTTTAAAGATGAGCCATACTTCTTAAACGCAAAACGCAACTAAGCTACACATATAGTGTAACTTCTTGCCTGCGTTAACCCCGAAGGGGTCGCATGTGGCGCTTCGGGACCTATTTACTTTTACAGGTAAGGGGGCCGGCCTCACACCAACCACTTTCAGTTGAAGTGGGGGTTTCCCAGCTCCCGGGGGGGCTGGTTCTCATTTCTTGTGAAGGCTGAGTAAGCCTTTGAGATCGAACCCTTGCTCTCGGCGTGGAATGCAAGCATTCTACCAATTGAGCTATCGACCTTTTTACGAGCTTGATCGTTGTCGCTACAAAGCGACAATTCTCAAGCAAGACCCAGTTGCTGTAAGGCTGGATGGACCTTTGGTGACCGGTCATTGGTAAAGGTTTTATGAATTTTTCAACCCGGCGAAGAGTAAATTTGAAAATATAAATGGCATATTTTTTGTGCACCGCCGGGAATCGAACCCACAACCTTCCCATTCAGAGTCCGCAGTGTTACCACTGAGCTACGGACCGGTCATCCGGTCTTCTTCATCTTTGTATATTTGCAATACCTACTACATGTTGTATCGGGTTTTGCATATTATATTTTACAAGATGATAACATTCAGCGAATGCCAAGTTTTAAACCTTAAAATTTCTCTATTTTATTGATTACAATTTGAAAACTGGAATGTAATATTCTATGTTTCTGTAAAATGCGCTCTTCGAGAAACGTAATCAACATATTAAGAATGTTTTTAAAAGTGGTAAATTCATTGAAAATATCTTTTTTTATCTCGTGAAACTTCAAACTCATTCGTAATATGAAAAAACTTGTTTTTCCAATTTTGTTAAAAATGTAATAATCTTTAAAAATGGGGAAATTATTTTATTCTAGAACAAAAAATTAAAATAAAAAAGTAGAAATATTGAAAAAATATTTAGTTTTTCGGGGCTACAGGTAATTACAAAAATGTACGAGTTCGAAAACTTGGCATTTGATGAGTCTAATCTACATATTATACAATATTATATCCAAAAACCAGTGCTACATTTTATTTCTTACTTTCTTGCTATAGCTGAAGGCTATAAAGAAAGTCTTGATTTGGTGTGGAAAAAAAATTTCGAGGCTTTCACGGAAATGAGTTGTCCTGGTGTAGGACATGCCAAAAAACACTATCTTTCAAAAACGTTCATCTGTATGTGTGTGTGTGTGTGTGTGTGTATGTGTGTGTGTATGTGTGTCACTTTCCAAAGTATAAGACCTAGAGATACCAAACTTTGGCTACATCAATTTTTTTGGACATGTATTAAGTATGAATAACATGGCATTACACCAACTTGAAAATTCAAGATGGCTGACATACAAAAAAACATAAAATTGCACTTTTCTCAAAAACGGCTTCAAGAACTTTTCTTAAATTTTCAAAATTGCCACTAATTAGTTTTAACTTAATAAATAAATTATGGCAACACTCTTACTAATCTGTGTCTATGGGTTGCCATTTGAAAAAAACCAACGATTGTGAGTTTTTCGAAAGTTAAGTGGTTAACAAAGATATAATGTTCTACAATATTATAGACAATATAAATTTCTACAAAATTAAAATTTTTTTTTTGAAAAAATAAATATAAAGCACCGTTTACACGACCTGAATTTTTAAATAGAAAATATTAGAAAAACCTAATAAAATGCAAGATATTTAAATTTGTTTTAGATTTGATAGAAATAACAAATTTATCACTTTAATTTGCAATCAAAGATTTTTTACTTTTTTGAAAATTCAATATGGCGTCCAAAGAGCTGAAAACTTAAAATGCGATTTTCTGAAAAACGGCTCTGACGATTTGTCTTAATTTTTTTGTGAATCCATTTATAAAATCTCAGTATATAAAGTCTCAGTACTTTATTTTAACACAAATTAAAAAAAATATCGTAAAAAAGATTAAACAAAGTATTTTAAAACTTCATTTTTACTCACTTACTTATAATAAAGGGTTGTATTATGTTGTATAATAATTATCTGTTCAGTCATAGTTAGAATGTTGAAAATAAGTATGTATATACATACTCGTACCTTCGTAGCGCGAGGGATATGCGTGTTATCATCGATGTAGAATTTGCACGGATGGGCGACGAAAGCAATCTTTTAAGACGTAAGAATTTCCCAACGCGCGTATCAGAAATTAAAAGTACAGTGGACTGCACATGACTTTACAGCATAAAATAAAGTTGTTTTGAGGTGATATTTAATTGACAAAACAAAATGTTTAATTTGTATTTATGAATTATTAATGAAGGCAATCTGCTCAAGTAATTTTAATTTTGCGGTTTGATCATTTTCCTTGACCTATAGATTGGTATGAGGCTGACCACCCTTACTGTAAAAGATGGTGCACTTTGACAATGTCAACCCTGTTTCATGGAAAATAGGCAGGAGTTGCAGGGCTTATGTTTACTTGAGATTGGGTTCTTATATTCTAGGTTCACATGCGGCATGTGTAAGCGCGAACTTATACGTGTCTGCTATTATGGGAATACGTTTAATATGAATCTTACATGATATATATCTTTGCAGCTTAGATTTAGATTGTTGGTCACTTTTGTATCAAAAATAACATTTCAATGCCTAGTATTTTAAATTAACCTTTTTAATCATTTTTGTATTTTTCTTCTACGTACTTTTTCTTTCCTGTATTTTTTATAAAGTTGGTCATGTATTGCACCCTACACGTGACTAAGCTGCAATAAACATTTTATTATTATTGCTATCAAGAAAATTACAATAAATTTTTGTATGGAAATTTTTTGCTTTATACGGTGGCTATATTTTACTTTTCGAAAAAAATAGTGATAAATAAATGTAGGTACATATAATGGCTTTCAAATTGGCTGGCAATAATTTTTTATTAAAAGCCTTCCGCTGCCGAGAAGTTTTACAATTTTGTTACTTTATAGCAGTCCGAAGGAGCTATAAAGTATTGTATTCGTGCGAAAAAAAAAATTGAGGTTTCAACGGAAATGAGTTGTCCTGCACCAGGACATGCAAAATAAATTGCACAGAATCTGTACTCGACTTTCTTGCAAAAATTTACCCACTGTATGACGTATGTAAAGCTAGAATCATCTACCAGCTTATGCCGTTTCAATAAAAATGTAATATATCAATAATAAATCAATTTTATTCCACCGCGGTGTGTACCTGCATACTCGTACAATATGGATATAGGCATATAAATACTTAAATGAATATAAATATTTTGTTGATTTATTTGAAAAAGTACCAATTACACAAGAAAGATCCTCGACTCATAGGTTGGTATGAAGCTGACCTCAGTACTGTACTGTACTGTATCCTGCCACCGTTTCATTAGGGGTGGCCGGTACCTCCGCAGATGCGCCTCCACTTTTTGCTGTCATCACCTTTTTCATACATACTCTTCTCTTATTCTCACTCTGCAGAATCCATTATTTCGCAATCTCACCTATTTGGTCTAACCATTCTTTCCTCAGCCTTCCCCTTCTGCGCTTTCCTCTGACATTTCCTTTGTACACTTTCTTCGTTAGTTGTTCATCATCCTTTCTTTCAAGATGTCTGAACCATCTCATCGTACTTTTTTGTACTTTCATTCTCATATTCTCTTTTATACCACACTCGTTCATCACTCAAGCATTACGTACTCTATCACTCAGTGTTTTTCCAGCCATTGCTCTCAGGTAAGCCATTTCAACCGTACTTACATACTTTACTCAGCTCACATTCATTAAGCCTCACTTCCACCAACCAATATGCCATTGTGGACCGCCGATCTCATATTCTTCGTAAGTTTCCTATTTCTTGCAATTCTTCCAATCGTTTCCATTACACTTCTTCCTCTACTAGCGCGCTTTTCCAATTATTTCGTCAATTTCGCATTCGACTCAAATTTGCTTCCCAGATAATCAAATTCTTTCACGACCTCCATTCCTTGACTTATAGGTTGGTATGAGGCTGACCACCCATACTGTAAAAAATGGTTCACTTTGCCAATGTCACCCCTGTTTCAGGGAAGGTCGGCAAAAGTTGTGGGGCTTATGTTCATTTGAGGTTTGGATTTTATTTGTAAGTACACTTTCAGCATTTGTAAGCGCGAACTACACTTGTTGGTTTGTGGGCATACATCTGAGAGCTTTAAATGAATATATCCTTGCAACTTAGATTATAGATTATAGATTATTATAGACCTCCACTCTTTTTTCATTCAGTCTTTATCTCAATTTTCTCGCATTTCTCAGTCCTCCCAAAGTGTAAAAAATAATTCACTTTGTCAATGTCACCCCTGTTTCAAGGAAGGTCGGCAAGAGTTGCAAGTTTTATGTTTAATTTGTAAGTACAAATTCAGCATTCGTTAGCGCGAACTTACACATACCTTGTACATTAAGGCTTTCACGGCCGGCACTTGACACAATCTTAAAATTTTTCTCGGGTTGTGTAGCCATGTTCTATCGGAAGTTTGTTACACTTTTTTGTTACACTTTTTTCCGGACGTTTCGCCCATTATCTGCGATGGGCCTCCTCAGCGTATTTTTTCTTCAGGCGTTCTGATTTTCTTAGCACGGAACTGTCAACGGCCTGTGGGTTGGTTATTGTTGTGTTTATGTCATGGTTCTGGAAGAGGGGGCCGTCATTGTATCCTAACAGCGCATGCGCGTCTTCAACGTCGTTATTGGACCGCGATGACGTCACCGCAACATGATTGGTGCTCGTCGGAATCACTTCGTCTTGATTGGGTATTGTGTCCGTTGGGCTCTCATTGGTTCTGTGCGCGCTGTTGCATTTTGGCGGATTTTTTGAACAAAGGCGAAGTGCAGGGTACCATGTTTTATCCATCCTTGAGGTCTCTTCTTTCCTGTTGAAGTTGTTTTTGTGTTTAAAAATTTCTATAGCTTCATGATTTAGTCTAGTAAAGAAGTGTCTCGTTGTGTTAAGAACCTCCGTCATGGCAAACTGTATGTCATGGCCATCCTGCAGTGCATGTTCAGCAACTGCCGACTTTTCTACCTGTCCTAGCCGACAGTTCCTATTATGTTCTTTCAAGCGAGTTTTCACACTGCGTAGCGTTGTACCTATGTATACTTTTCCGCAGGAACATGGTATTGTTACGTTTTTCCTGGGTTCTTTTAATTAAAACACAAGTTTAACACAAGTTAGCCATACAGTTTATTTACACAGACTTTCTTACAATAGATTTATTTTTAACAGACTTATTCTAACAGATTTATTTTAACACACTTATTTATTTCGTACAGATTACATTTATTTTACACCTTATTGGTCGCCCTGGCAACTAGATACTCCTCTGTGTGAGTGCTTCGAAGACTGACTCCCTTCAGCCGAATGTCGCCCTTCTTATAGCGGAACCTAGGGGCCATTCTAGCCTGCCCTAGAAAGTTCCACTACCACAGTTGTATAGACGATTCTGGACATATTTATTTCATGAAGAGTCCATTTCCTACCTACATACACACCTTACAATTACAATCGTCTGGGCCAGAACATTCTCTCAAAACACACGTACACCAATAAACATCTACCAGTGTATTTCGTTACAGTATTTTGTATACGCCAGGGTTAGAGAGCATGTCTCTCTGGTCTTTGGCGGAGCGTAGACAGGCTGCCAGTTGCTTGGTAGGTTTGAAGATGGTCTTCACCTTGTGTTTATTCAAAATCTTCCCGATTCTATCAGTGACTTTGTGTAGGTATGGTAGGTATGCAGTGCCCAGAGTGGGTAAAGGTTTAGTAGTGTGATGTTTTTTCTTACCCGGTCTGGCTGCTCTAATAATGTCCTTTCTCTTGTAGCCATTGGCTTCAAGCACTCTCAAGAGGTGGCGTCTTTCAGTTGGTAAGTGAGCAGGCTCACAAATACGCTCAGCTCTTTGGGTGAGAGTCCTGAGGATGCCCCTTTTTTGTCCAGGATGATGATTCGAGCTGCACTGTAGGTACCTATCCGTGTGTGTATGTTTTCGGTACACCGTGTGTCCTAATTTTCCATCAGATTTTTTGGTCACCAGCACATCCAGAAATGGGATTTTGTTATCCTTTTCTATTTCTACAGTGAATTTTATATTGGGATGTAACGAGTTCAGGTGGTTTAGAAAGACATCCAGAGCTCCCTTTCCATGCGGCCAGATAACGAACGTATCGTCCACATAACGAAACCAGACATTGGGCTTAAGTGGGGCAGTGTCCAATGCCTTCCGTTCAAAGTTTTCCATAAAGAGATTGGCAACCGGTGGGCTGAGAGGGCTTCCCATGGGGACACCGTCAATCTGTTCATAGAACTCGTTATTCCACTGGAAATATGTGGTTTTCAGCACCTCTTGAAACAACAAAACAATATCATCAGCAAATAGTTCTCGTATTAAATCCAATGTCTCATTTACAGGTACATTTGTGAACAATGAGACTATATCAAAACTCACTAGCAGCTCTCCTGGTTGTATTCGTAGTTCTTTTAATTTCTCTACGAAATCGTGCGAGTCCTTGACAAATGAACTTGTATGTCCAACATGTGGGCTTAGCATTGACGTCAGATATTTGGCTATGGTATAAGTGGGAGAATCAATAGTACTTATGATAGGTCGTAGAGGTGTACCAGTCTTGTGGATTTTTGGCAAACCGTACAACCGTGGAGGAAGTGCTTCAGATCTAGTCAAGGTCCGCTTGATCGAGTCATCAAACAAAGACGCCTTAATCAAAGCATTGGTTTTCTTCAGAATCCTGGCTGTAGGGTCATAGTTAAGAAGACGGTAGGTAGCTGGAACCAAGAGGTCCTTTACTTTTTTATTGTATTCATTAGTATTCATGATTACCGTGGAATTCCCTTTGTCTGCATTGAGAATAATGATGTCTTTGTCCTGGTTTAGACTCCTAATGGCAGCTTTTTCCTCTCTGTTGATGTTAGGTTTTGGAGGTTTCGCATACTGAAGAATTCGCGCTGTCTCTCGTCTCACCTCTTCAGCTGATTCTGTTGGTAGTTTGCGGATGCTAGCCTCTACGTTAGCAACAATATCCCGACCTGTTTGTGGGCATGCATTTCATATTAGTTTTGAATGTTTATATTTCATTGCAACTTATATTCTAGATTATTATAGATGGTCATTGAACCCTTTTGTATGCAAACTAGTACTTTGTATGGTGGGTAAACTTTTTAGTTATATTTTGAAAAAGTAACGACTGATTATTATTGGTATTTATAAAATTTTAAGAATCGCAGCCATTTATCTATTTTTAACCCTTTGACTACCAAGAAAATTGCTAATACATTTTGTATGGAAAATTTTCACTCTGTATGGCGGCTATACTTTTGATTCACTTTTTGGAAAAAATAATGATGGCAATATATAGGTTATTATTATTATTTTACATTTGTACTACATTATTTTTTTATTAACCCTCTAACTGCCGAGAATTTTTCCATTATTTTTTTCTTTTATATGGCAACTCCCTAAATCGAGATTATGATGAAGAAATGATTATAATTATTAGATAGCACTATTATATAAATGGATTCACAAAAAATTTCAGAAAAATCGTCGTAGCCGTTTTTGAGAAAATCGCATTTTAAATTTTCAGCTCTTCGGAAGCCATCTTGAATTTTCAAAAAAGTAAAAAAAAAATGATTACGAATTAAAGTGATAAGCTTGTTCTTTCTATCAAATCTAAAACAAATTCAAATATCTTGCATTTTAATAGGTTTTTGTAATATTTTCGATTTAAAATTTCAGGTCGTGTAAACGGTGCTTTATATTTATTTTTTCAAAAAATTTTTTTTGTAAATTTGTAGAAATTTATGTTGTCCGTAATATTGTTGAACATTATATTTTTGTTGACCCCTTAACTGTCGAGAAAATCACAATCGTTTGTTTTTTTCATATGGCAGCCCATAGACACAGATTAGTAAGAGTATTGCCATAACTAATTTATTAAGTTAAAAACTAATAAATGGCAACTCTGAAAATTTAAAAAAAATTCTTGGAGCCGTTTTTGAGAAAAGTGCAATTTTATGTTTTTTTTGTATGGCAGCCATCTTGAATTTTCAAGTTGGTGTAATGCCATGTTATTCATACTTAATACATGTCCAAAAAAGTTGATGTAGCCAAAATTTGGTATCTCTAGGTCTTATACTTTGGAAAGTGACACACACACATACATACATACATACATACATACATACATACATACATACATACATACATACAGACGGACGTTTTTGAAAGATAGTGTTTTTTGGCATGTCCTGCACCAGGACAACTCATTTCCGTGAAAACCTCGAAATTTTTTTTTTACACCAAATCATAACTTTCTTTATAGCCTTCGGCTATAGCAAGAAAGTAAAAACCTAATTTGTCGAACCTGTCCGTCCGTCCGTATGTATGTATGACCATAATCCCAGCCGAAACTACTGATCGCAGAGACACCAATTTTTGGATTAAGAGAATTGACAACCACAGATTTTGATGGGCCGACTGGCATGGCACCACCCTGAAAATTCAAGATGGCTGCCATACAAAAAAAACATAAAATTGCACTTTTCTCAAAAACGGCTCTAACGATTTTCTTTAAAATTTCAGTGTGATCGTTGCTTAAATTGTCGCGAAGAAAATTTGTTATGGCAACACTCTTCCCAACCTGCGTCTATGAGTTGCTATATGAAAGAAAAAAACGATTGTGATTATCTCGGAAATGGCTGGGTTGACAAAAAAAAAAGTTGTACAATATTACGCGCAATATTAATTTCTACAAAAATTTAAAAAATACTTTTAATTTTTTTTTTACTTACAGTATCGTTTACACGATCTCAAAATTTTCATCGAAAAT
This sequence comes from Agapetus fuscipes, assembly GCA_951799405.1. Taxonomy (NCBI): domain Eukaryota; kingdom Metazoa; phylum Arthropoda; class Insecta; order Trichoptera; family Glossosomatidae; genus Agapetus; species Agapetus fuscipes. The sequence continues at coordinate 1,102,258 of OX637339.1, forward strand.
ATTAAAAAGACACATAAAAATGCAATTTTGTAAAACTTTTTTTAAGGTTCACAAGAAAGAAAAAATTATAAACTTCTTTGCACTATAATTTGTTTTTCACTATTTTGAGAATTCAAGATGGCTTCCAAAGAGGAGAAAACTTCAAATGCGATTTTTCAAAAACAGCTCCGAAGATTTTTTTTAAATTTTCAATAAAGTAGTTGCTTGATACATTCTTACCAAATTTAGTTATGGCAACATTTTTGCTAATCTGCGTCTATGAGTTGCCATATGAAAAAAATAAACAATTGTGATTTTCTAAAAAGTGAAAGCGTTACATGTAACGCTTAAAGTAACATCAAATTGTATATAAAAATCAAATAAAAATTTTGAAAATAAAAACATAAAGTGCCGTTTACATGATATCAAAAATTGAAATTAAAAGGCTACAAAAACCCATCAGAACGCAAAAAACTTTTATGTTTCTTAACTTTATCAGAAAAAACTTTTGTATCACTATAATTCATACTGAAACATTTTTCAAGTTTTAGAAAATTCAAGATGGCTTCCGAACAGCTGAAAGTTTCAAATGAGATTTTCTCAAAAACGGCTCCTACGATTTTCTTTATTTTTTTTGCATAATCGTCATTATAATACTGCTTTGTAACAACAATAACCATTGCCTCATAATTTTCTTTGTTTTGGGGGTTGCCATACAAGAGAACAAAATAATTTAAAAATTATCGGCAGAGAAAGGGTTAACTAAAAAATAATGTTCTTCAATTGAAAAGCTTTTATATATACCTAAATACATGAATCATTACTTTTTTTCAAAAAAAATATATTTAGAATATAGAGTGACAAATTTTCATACAAAAAAATATTGTAATATTTTTGGTAGCAAAACGTCTAATACCCATAAATAAACCTACATAACAATTTGCTCAAACAAGTGCTATGTAACAACAATAACCATTGCCTCTTAATACTCTTTGTTTTGGGGGTTGCCATACAAGAGAAAACAATATTTTAAATTTTCCCGGCAGAGAACGGGTTAACTAAAAAATAATGTTCTACAATTGAAAAGCTTTTATATAAAGCTACATACATTAATCATTACTTTTTTCAAAAAAATAATATAAGGTGTAGCCATCATACAAAGTGACAAATTTCCACACAAAAAATAAAATAACTTTCTTGGTACTAAAACGCCTAATATAAAATACTAGACTACGAGTCTTAAAATTTAGTAAGTACCCATAATAATCAATCATAACTTTACAATATATAATATATATGAAAAGTATACCCACCCAACAAAGTGTTAGTTTTGATACAAATGGGATCAATGATAATACTGCAAAAAGACGATTACTTAAATAGATTAGCTTCATTACTTACACACAGCTAAATGTTTTGTTATGAAAATTGACTATGACCTAAACATGACCGTATTTTATGCTTTAAAGTCATGTGCAGTCACTGAACAATTTATTTTTTATATTCTGTTACAATAAAGTACTGAGGCGTTTAAAACAGATTTTGACCACAAACGGGACTCGACGTTAAGTTTTTTGGAAAATATTTGACTTTAAAATTCATTTCTCGTGAAACTATAGCAGATACAAAGAATATGTAAAATACCATTATTGTTTTAAATTTAATGTTCTTATTATTGACGTACAAGAATTTCAATTATTGTACTTTGATTTTTAGTTATAAAATATAATGTAATAAATACCGTTTAACCCCCCTTTCTCCTGAACCAGAAGGGTAAGAAATACAAATTTTTGGTATGTTAATTTTCTTAATACTAGTAATGAACGTAGCATATTTTTTTTTCTTTATTCTCACGACTCATACAACTTATACCAAAAGATCGATTTATATATTTGTTAAAAAAATGGCCGCATTCAAAATGTTCCAGGTTAGGAGTATTTTTTTAATGTAAAAAGCAGGTAAATAATGTAGGTCATCATCTCTTACTAGTCTCTGCCTGGTAGTCGATGAGGTAGTTTGTACCATTTTTTGGGCCTCTTTGAAGAGGCGGCATCCAGAACGCTCCAGGGTAGGATCACCAAAATCTGCAGAAAAGGCATGTACTCGATGCCGGACACCTCCCCAAACATGTTTCTGTCTGGTAGTCGATGAGGTAGTAAGCACCATTTTTTGGGCCTCTTTGAAGAGGCCGCTAAGTAAGAGGACGGTTGTAAGAGTAAGTAAGAGGACTTTGAAGAGGACGGTAAGGTAGCGGCAGATACACCTTTACGATCCCGGTAATGGTTAGATCTGTTCAGGAATAGCGATCCTGCCTCCGCAAGCTATTGTGTTTCTCCCACTCCTAACCGGGGGACACAATTCCTTTTCCTTATCCAATCATACTCTTATGCTCCTCAATCCCTCCTTATTTCCCATAACCGAATAGTTGTCGGTATAAACAACCAACCAGTTATAACTGGTAGGGCACCCTCTTGCCCTGGAGATGAGAAATCGTCTCCGAAGACGGATGAACCAATCCACTGGATGGTCAACGGCATAGGATCAGGAAGGCCACGGGAAACCACCTGATTAAAGGATTTTCAAATCATCCCCAGAAAAAAATCATCATATGGCATTATTTAAAACTAAATATTCCGGAGGTAAAAATCCCCCAATCGGATCTCCGGGGGGGAACGTTTTAAGTAAAACTAAAACCAAACATTTTGGAACATGGAATGCTCGGAGCTTGTATGGAGCGGGGAGACTAGAGTGCGCGATGAAGGAAATGCACCGACTTGAAATTGATTTGCTAGGCATAAGTGAGATGAGGTGGAAGGGAAGTGGAAGAGAGAGCACATCGGAATATGAAATTTACTTCTCTGGAAACAGTGAGCCTGATCACAGACGGGGAGTTGGGTTCATAGTCTCTAAAAAAATGAATTCAACAGTTCTTAACTTTGTGGCTCAGTCAGACAGAGTTGCAATGCTACAAATGAAGGGCCATGGAGTAAATACAAATGTGATCCAAGTCTATGCTCCAACTGCAGACAAGAATGAGGAAGAAATTGAGGCTTTTTATGAAGACATCACTGGCGTACTAAAGCTGACTAAGCATGAAGAGGTCACCATTGTCATGGGAGATTTTAACTCAAAAGTAGGAGCAGGAGTACCCAATAGTGTTATGGGAGCATGGGGCCTGGGTGAGAGAAACGAGAGAGGTGAAAGAATGATTCGTTTCTGCCAAGAGGAGGGATTTATGATAATGAACACCTTCTACCAGCTCCCAGCAAGAAGACTATATACTTGGAAGTCACCAAGGGATCAAGATGAGCACATAGTACGCAACCAGATTGACTACATGCTGATAAATAAAAGATTCAAAAATGCAATCACGTCTGTAAAAACATATCCTGGAGCTGATATTGGATCCGACCATAGTTTACTAATGGGGAAAATTCTACTAAAACTGAAAAAAGTACCCAAAAAAGTCAAGAAAATTGCAACAGACCCAAGACTACTCAAGGAACAAAACATCAAAGAAAAGGTGCGAAATGAACTGGAAAACGGAATACAAAACCTATCTGAGGTATCTGAGGTGGAACAATTGTGGAATGGCTTAAAGGATACTATGTGTAAGACCAGTGAAAAATATCTGAAGACTGCAAAACGAGCACACAAAGAATGGATCACAGATGATATTTTATCCTTAATGGAGGAGAGAAGAAAATGGTTACCAAGGGATCGTCAGAAATATAGGGAAGTACACAAAGAAATCCAGAAAAAGATCCGAGAAGCAAAACAAAAGCTGGAAGAGGAGCGATGCACTGAAATGGAAGACCTTGATAACAGGCACGACACCTTCAATCTCCATAAAAGGATCAAGGAATCAATAAAACAGGGTAGAGGAAGACCCCTTACACAGCTAATGCATGACAATGGTAATTTAGCAGTGACCATAGATGAAAAAAAGGTGCTATGGGAGACATATGTTGAAGAGCTATATATGGATACACGTAACGAGAGACATGGTGTTGAAATAGCAATGGACGGCTCCCAGATCCTACAAGATGAGGTTGAGTATGCTATCAAGCAAATAAAAAATGGGAAAGCACCCGGTCCAGACAACATCCACGGGGAGATTCTGAAGTTAATGGAAGGAAATGCACTCAAAAAGATTACATTGCTATTCAACAAAGTGTATGAAAGTGGTAATCTGCCAGAGGATTGGTTAAAATCCTACTTCATCACTATACCAAAGAATATTAATGCTAAAAAATGTGAAGAACATCGAACAATAAGCTTAATGAGTCATGTGATGAAATCTTTCCTGAAAATTATACTAAAGAGAATATACCAACAGTGTGACCAACAGTTATCAGCCGAACAGTTTGGTTTTAGGAACGGCTTTGGCACACGAGATGCTCTGTTTGGATTACAGGTTTTAGTGCAACGTTGTCTCGATATGAATAAAGATGTTTATGTTTGCTTTATTGACTACGAAAAGGCCTTTGACAGAGTGAGACACGACAAGCTGATCAGTATACTGAAAGACATTGGGATAGACGATAAAAACACTCGCATTATTGCTAATATATATTGGCAGCAAACTGCTTCAGTGCTTGTAGAGAGTTCAGAGACCAGACAAATACCCATCAGAAGAGGAGTTAGACAGGGATGCGTACTGTCACCAACACTTTTTAACCTATATTCAGAAAGGATCATGGCGCAAGCACTTCATGAGGCTAGGGAAGGCATTGTTGTCAACGGGCAGCTGGTAAACAACCTGCGGTATGCCGATGACACAGTCCTACTCGCTGACACTCAGGCGGATCTGCAAACATTGTTGACCAGAATAAATGTCGCTAGCAAAGAAGCTGGCATTAACATTAACTTTAAGAAGACCAAGGTCATGGTTATCAGCAGAAACACAAACGCCTCCGTACATGTAGAACTAGATGGCGAAAGCATTGAAAGATGCACTAGTTACAGGTACCTGGGATGTGTGGTCAACGAAAAGTGGGACATGTGTCAAGAAGTCAGAAGCAGACTAGAGCAAGCCCGAAATGTCTTCGCTAAAATGAGCAAATTACTGTTGTGCCGAAATTTAAGCCTTGAACTCCGGAAGCGCATAGTGAGGTGCTACGTTTTCCCAATCGCTCTGTATGGTATGGAGGGATGGACTCTCACGCAGGCACTGGAGAGACGTATTGAAGCATTCGAGATGTGTTTATACCGAAAAATGCTTCGGATCTCTTGGCGTGATCGAGTCACCAATGAAGAAGTCCTTCAACGAATGCGCACTACAAAGGAGCTCCTGCCTACCATTAAGCAGAGAAAGCTAATGTACTTCGGTCACATTATGAGAAATGAGAAGTACCGTCTCCTTCATCTTATCATTCAGGGTAAGATTGAGGGGAGAAGATCTCAGGGACGCCGAAGGACATCGTGGCTGAAGAACCTGCGACAGTGGTTCGGCAGAAGCACCAAGTCCCTATTTCGAGCCGCAGCATCAAAACTCAAAATAGCTATGATGATCGCCGATCTTCGTTAGAAGTGGCACAAGAAGAAGAAGAAGAGGCCGCATCCAAAACGCTCCAGGATAGGAAAAGGCAGACCAGTGAAAAAATGATGTACCTACTCGAAGCAAACTACCAGCCTGACCATGTCTCTGCCTGGTAGTAGATCAGTCAAGGTTTCGTACATCTGGCTCTTAGTCCTACTTTACGCGCATACAAATTATTTGATTCACTTTGATAGATGATTTAAGCACTAAAACTTACTGATGTATTCATTATAAGTAAAAAAAAAAATACGGACTTTACGTTTAATATTTCCATTCCGTTTTTTTGTATCACCCTGTGTCGGTTCATCTTGCAAGACAACGGATATATATATTGCATAGAGTTATCAGCGTCTCATTGGTCCAAACCCGATCACGTGATCGCAACCTACAGGCGCGCGGGGGGGGCGGTTCCATTTTTTGACAGTTGACTTGTATTTCAAGTATCTTTGTAAAAATGATGAATTGTTGTGTTAAAACTTGTAAAAATGACACAAGGAAGAAAGCAAAGCAGAATAGCGATATTACATTCCACCGGTGAGTACAAAATTTGGCCAAGTCGAACGATTTAAAATGTTTAGTTGCGGGGGTGAAGAGGGAGAGTTACCGCCTCGCCTTACGTCACACACTCGGTCTCTATGGGATTATAATATACATATATACATAATATACCTATACATATATACATAATATACCCATACATTATAATATACCTATTGGTTTGAATTCCACGCAGTCCTAATTTGTTTGCCTAGACAAGTATTATGACTCCTTTAAAAAAAAAATCCCGTTGTTTTTAACAATATGTTTCTTATACTTTATGGCCTTAGTAAAAGAGTGACATAAATGAAAAAAATCACGCTTGTTAAACAAATTTTTATCTTAGATCTTAAGTTAATTTTTTTAATATAACTTAAAAAATCACGCCACAAAAAAATATTTAAAAAAACTCGTTTTTTTTTCTTATTTTTGCTCGCATTTTGTTGTTTTGTATTTTGGAAATATTTTTTTTCTTTATTATTATAGAATGATACAAATTCTAGTTTGTAGTGTACTTTTTAATAGAATAATGGGAATAGTTTTTGCGATAATATGAAAAAACTGAAACTAATTAATTTATTTAATTCTTGAAAACAGTTTTTTCATATTATCTCAAAAACTATTCACATTATTCGTTTAAAAATTACCCCACAAACTAGAATTTGTATCATTCTATAATTATAAAGAAAAATAAGATTTCCAAAATACAAAACAACAAAATGCGAGCAAAAAATGTAAACAAAAACGAGTTTTATTAAATATTTTTTTGTGGCGTCATTTTTTCAGTTATAAAAAAAAAACTAACTTTAGAATTAAGATAAAAAATTATGCAACGTGTGTGATTTTTTTTATTAATGTCACTCTTTTACTAAGGCCATAAAGTATAAGAAATATATTTTTAGAAACAACGGGATCTTTTTTTACCCTAAAGCAATTTCAACATTCCGTAGCTTTATGGTTGTAATAATATTAAAAAAATAACTTTTAGCTCTCCATTTAGCAAATGCCAACCTCTCTAGAACCTAATCAGGAGTCTAAGACAACCTTAAGATGCACGGGCAATAAGCTCTTGAAACACAAGTCACAATAACGTAAATATAACCTCTTGTCAGCAACTTCTAGATTGCAATAATAACCACACGGTTTTATGACTTATAAGTTATTCTCAAGCCATTAATATGACCGAATAGCAAAGCATTAACCTTTCTAGGAGACTTATTAGACCTAAAGGCAAATTTCACAACGTAGGACGACTAAAGTGGTTACTTGGGCCGGCCTTACGCCAACCACTTCAGTTGAAGTGGGGGTTTCCCAGCTCCCGAGGGGGCTGGTACTCATTTCTTGTGAAGGCTGAGTAAACCTTGCCGGTATTTTTATTATGGGGTTTGAAATAAACACCGAAATAGGAAATCATTTCTGACACCCTCCTCGGTGGGATTCGAACCCGAGCTCACGGGGTAGAATGCGAGCACTCTACCAACTGAGCTATCGACCGGACTGATTACCCGATTACCCGGATTACCCGAAAGCCTACTAACATATTTTCTACTATGCCCTACTTCCTTTAACCGTCGATATGTCCGAGGCTGTGACGAACTCCCGCCAGGATTCTCTCTTAGTCACGAGGAGTTTCCTCTTGTAACCAGAGATCCTCCCACGCAGGGAGCGTCTGAGGAACTCAACAGGAGACATTTTATAGCAGTTATAAAAATCAAGAGACAAGCAGTTTGGGCATGAGGAAGGAGCCTGGATTGATATAATTCTAGGGACTAGGTACATTTAGAGATCCCATATTTGTCAATGTTTCACGAATTTGATTTGGTGGGAGGCCACAGGGACACTCTCCCTGTACCTGGTTCTCCCTCCACAAACCCACGCCCTGTATATCCATCCCATCCGGGGTTGTGTCACAGGACTCGCATCAGAAATAGAGTGAGATGCAAGCGGCAGAAGGCCCTCCCGTGATGCTACACACTCTCAAGTGGTACACAAAACAAAGTTACTGCCACTGTACCTGTCTTCATCTTCCAGATTCGGCGCGTACTCGCCATCTGAGGTGTACACCATGCAGGAGGTCAGGCAGCTGCGCGCGTACGCCCGCCACCGCGGCATCCGCCTGCTGCTGGAGATAGACGCTCCTGCACACGCAGGCGCTGGGTGGCAGTGGGGACCTGCAGCAGGGCTGGGGGAGCTGGTGGTCTGCTGGAGGTAAGGCAATTCACCGATCTATTCTGCCCGGCCAAACAGGTAACTACAACCTTCGACCTCGAGCAAAAACAACAATAATTCATCAGTTCGTGATTCTTCTTCGTAGAAGACACACGCCTCCTGAAGACGTCAATGTGACTCGATACGAAACGTAGAGAAAATGGTTTTTGCACGGTCAGTAACATCCGTTTTTTTCATTCCAAACAAAAAGGTATTAATATAATCAATTAATAATTAATTTTTGTTTATTTTAATGAATTATTAATTAATAATTACCGAATAGCATATGTTGAACCGCGGCATGTGGAATCGCGTCTTAAGGCGTGTTATAAAGCTAAATCTGCCATTTTTGTTTCTTACACTTTATGGTCTTAACAAAATAGTTACAGTAATGAAAAAAATCAGGCATGTTTATTAATTTTTTATCTTAATTATAAAGCTTGAACCAAATATATAACTTAAGAATTGCCACCACAAAAAAATATTTAAAAAAACGCGTTTTTTTACATTTTTAGTTTTTTTTCGTGTGTGCTGTATTTTTGTTTTTTGCTTTTTAATAACAGAACTATACATTGTTTAGGTTCCGTACGCAACATTTTTTTTATAATGTCAATAGTTTTTGAGTAAATATGGAAAAATTGTGTTCTTTGATTTAATAAAAATTTAATTCATTTAGTAGTTTCAGTTTTTCCATATTTACTCAAAAACTATTGACATTATAAAAAAAATGTTGAGTACCGAACCTAAACAATGTATAATTCTGTAATTAAAAAGCAAAAAAAAAAATTCAAAATACAGCACGCACGAAAAAAAAGCTAAAAATATAAAAAAACGCGTTTTTTTTAAATATTTTTTTGTGGTGGCAATTCTTAAGTTATATATTTTGTTCAAGCTTTATAATTAAGATAAAAAAAATAATAAACATTCATTACTGTAACTATTTTGCTAAGACCATAAAGTGTAATAAACAAAAACGGCAGATTTAGCTTTATAACCCGCCTTAACTTCATGTGTCAAGATGCTCAGAAACACTTTGCTATCTACATTAAATTCCTCGAGCCCTAAATTCTTGTCCTTGGCGATTACTTATTGTGTTTTCTGAGCCACCGTACTTCGTGTACCACTTTAAACAGTGCAGCATCACGGGAGGGCCTTCTGCCGCTTGCATCTCACTCTATTTCTGATGGGTGTCCTGTGATACATCCCCGGATGGGATGGGTATACAGGGCGTGGGTTTGTGGAGGGAGAACAAGTGTTAAACCAGGGTCAAAGCTATCCAGGCGGGGATCGACCCAACGTTATTCTATTCCAAACACGCTAGAAAGATCAACCCACTTGCCCCCCTCGGCCATAACACTGACAAGATCCTTGACAGGTCCGCAGTCTAGTGTCCAACATTTCTGACTCGTAAATGGATGGTCGTGGGTTCGGACTTCGGATCCCGGCAGAGCACAAAAAGAGTACCATTTATTTTTTCAAATTTGATCTTCGCTAGGTTGAAAAATTCATAAACCTTTACCAAAGACCGGTCATCAGATAAAGATCCATACAGCCTTACAGCTACTGGGTCTTGCCGGGTTGCTGCGACGACCAAGCTCGTAAAAAGTCTGATCGATAGCTCAGTTGGTGTAATGCTTGCATTCTATGCCAAAAGCAACCCCGCCGAGGGTCTCTTTCGGGGTGTTTCTTTCAAACTCGTAATTAAATACCGGGTGATTCACTGATTCAGTTTTACCTTTTAGGTGACAATATCTTTAATCTTAAACACAGACCAAATGGTTGGCCTTCCATTGGTAGTCCAGCCAGGTGACATCACAAATATTCCCCAAATTTAAATGTATAAGACCGCTGTGTAACCTTGCAGGCACAGGCCCTGGAGGGAGCGCTGCGTGCAGCCGCCGTGTGGACAGCTAAACCCCGCCAACCCTCATGTGTTCAGGATACTGGGGGACCTGTACAAGGACATCGCAGAGCTGGTCCACCAGGACGAGATGTTCCACATGGGAGGGGACGAGGTATGCCATCACACTGATGAGGATACTGGGGGACCTGTGCAAGGACGAGATGTTCCACATGGGAGGGGACGAGGTATGCCATCACACTGATCAGGATACTGGGGGGCCTGTGCAAGGACGAGATGTTCCACATGGGAGGGGACGAGGTATGCTATCACACTGTTCAGAATACTGGGGGACCTGTGCAAGGATGAGACGTTCCACATGGGAGGGGACGAGGTATGCTATCACACTGCTCAGGATACTGGGGGACCTGTGCAAGGACGAGATGTTCCACATGGGAGGGGACGAGGTATGCTATCACACTGCTCAGGATACTGGGGGACCTGTGCAAGGACGAGATGTTCCACATGGGAGGGGACGAGGTATGCTATCACACTGTTCAGGATACTGGGGGACCTGTGCAAGGATGAGATGTTCCACATGGGAGGGGACGAGATATGCCATCACACTGCTCAGGATACTGGGGGACCTGTGCAAGGACGAGATGTTCCACATGGGAGGGGACGAGGTATGCCATCACACTGCTCAGGATACTGGGGGACCTGTGCAAGGATGAGATGTTCCACATGGGAGGGGACGAGGTATGCCATCACACTGTTCAGGATACTGGGGGGCCTGTGCAAGGATGAGATGTTCCACATGGGGGGGGGGACGAGGTATGCCATCACACTGCTCAGGATACTGGGGGACCTGTGCAAGGATGAGATGTTCCACATGGGAGGGGACGAGGTATGGCATCACACTGTTCAGGATACTGGGGGACCTGTACAAGGATGAGATGTTCCACATGGGAGGGGACGAGGTATGCCATCACACTGTTCAGGATACTGGGGGGCCTGTGCAAGGATGAGATGTTCCACATGGGGGGGGGGGGGGGGGGGACGAGGTATGCCATCACACTGCTCAGGATACTGGGGGACCTGTGCAAGGATGAGATGTTCCACATGGGAGGGGACGAGGTATGCCATCACACTGCTCAGGATACTGGGGGACCTGTGCAAGGACGAGATGTTCCACATGGGAGGGGACGAGGTATGCCATCACACTGTTCAGGACAAACTGCGCTGAGTATATCTATGTTATTATTATATGAGTACTCTATGTTATTTCTGAATGGTGGTCCTTCTCTAGGTGTTCTTCCCCTGCTGGAACAGCACGCAGCAGATCACCGACCTCATGCACTCCCGCGGCATGTCCCTGCAGCTGGCGGACTTCCTTAGGCTCTGGGCGGAGTACCAGGGTACGGCGCTACGCCTGTGGGATGAGGCTGCGGGCCTCGTGGGCAAGGCGGGCGCCCCGGTGGTGCTGTGGTCCAGCCACCTCACCAACCCTGCGATCATAGAGCCCTACCTGCCCAAGGACAGGTGACTAGCTTACTAACGCCCTCACAACATTATAAACATCACAAAGTCTAATATCCCAAAAGTCAAATATCCCGAAAATTAAATAGGTATCCCAAAAGTCTAATATCCCAAAAGGCTAATAGGTTTCCCAAAAGTCTAATATCCCAAAAGTCTAATGTCCCACAAGTCTAATATCCCTAAAGTCTAATATCCCAAAAGTCTAATATTCCAAAAGTCTAATAGGTATCCCAAAGGTCAAATAGGTATCCCAAAAGTCTAATATCGCAGAAGTCTAATAGGTTTCCCAAAATTCTAATATCCCAAAGGTCTAATAGGTATCCTAAAAGTCTAATAGGTATCCCAAAAGTCTAATATCTCAAAAGTTTAATAGGTATCCCAAAAGTCTAATATCGGAAATGTCTGATATCCCAAAAGTCTCATAATACATGTAATTATTAACATTTGCCATCTACAAAGCGCCCGATGTGATCAGTTCCATCAAAGGTGGGTGCCTGTAGTTGGCTGATTATCTAATCTAAAACCCAATTTCAAATGAACATAAGCCCTGCAACTATTGCCTACCTTCCCTGAAACAGGGATGACATTGGCAAAGTGAACGATTGTTTACAGTATTACAGTATGGGTGGTCAGCCTCATACCAACCTATAAGTCAAGGAATACAAATAATAAATAGAATTCAGGTATATAAAAACAACAAAACCTTAAAAAGTCAATAGGTAGGTAACTATACAAAAAATATAACATAAAATTATGTATGAATTAGCCGCCAACATTACAAATCAACATTACAGATTAGCATTAATCATGACCTTTAAAGCACTGCGTGGGAGTGCTCTGGGGTACCTGATGGAGCCGGTGTCTCCAGCAACTACAACCTAAAAGGCGCTATGTAAATTTTGTATTAATAATAATTATAAGTCAAAAAAGTAGAGTTTGTATGAAAGAGGTTATGACTCTGGATGAAACGAAAGAAGTATGTATGTAAGGACCGAAAAAAATGGCGGCTGATCTCTAATGTAGGCGGCTAAGGCCAAGAATCAATTTTCATATTTATAAATGTTTTGTAGACTTTTTAGTGTTTGTTTGTTTGTATAACTGGATATAATTAATTGCTTGTATTCCTTGACTTATAGGTTGGTATGAGGCTGACCACTGTAAAAAATGGATCACTGGTGATCAATGGTAAATCAAAAATGAGATCAATGGTAAAAAATGGATCACTTTGCCAATGTCACCCCTGGCAAGAGTTACAGGGCTTATGGTCATTTGAGATTGGGTTTTTGTATTGTAGGTCCACATGCAGCATGTCGCACGCTCAATAATAAAAAGAACTTAAGAATAGAAATAACTCAAAAATTGTGGAAATCGAGATTCTGTAATAAAACGCAAGAACAATGCGAGAAGAATAGGTAGAATGCGACAGCCGTTCAATTTGGACGAATATGACCGAGATAAAACATCGGTCACCATTTTCGGCCCATACAAGTTGTACTGGTTGTCTGAACTTCAAACGTGATTTCCCAATATTCTTATTTTTTTAGTTATTTCTCTTTATGATTAAGCGTGCGATGTGTGGGCGCGAAATTATGCGTGTCTGTTGTATGAATCTCAAATGATGCATATCTTTGCAACTTAGATTTAGATTATTAGATAATGATGACGACGATGAATGCGCAGGTACATCATCCAGACGTGGGTGGTGGGGGAGGACCCGCTGCCCAGCCAGCTGGCTGCCCTGGGCTACCGCGTCATCCTGAGCACCAAGGACGCGTGGTACCTGGACCACGGCTTCTGGGGCAGCACCCAGTACCACTCCTGGCGCCGCGCCTACGACAATCTGCTGCCCCGGTACAAGAGCGTGCTGGGCGGCGAGGCCTGCATGTGGAGCGAGTACGTGGACGAACTCACTCTGGGTGAGTGCTCATTCTATAATAATCATGGAATTTATTTTGGTCGGGTCCTCGGATGATTGATCGGGCTGTGTACCTTGAAGATCCCAGCACTGGTTCTCGGTTAAAGAAAAGGAGTTTATTTTCAAAGATTTATTTGGATTTTTGGGTTGTACAAAGATCGAAGCAATGTTGTATGTCTGACAGTCAAGGAGGAAGTCACAGAGGAAGTGTCATGAAACAATGCGTGAAACTTAATAAATCTGAAGTGTCAGTAGTACCAACTTGTAGAACTCAATATAAAATAATATAATATTATTCGTTTTTACCCGTTTAACTGTCAACAAGGAGGTTACTCAAAATCTACACAGATGGCAATTTGTTCATTTTAAACACATGTCAAAATAGTTAGGTTTAAGTTAGAATTACGGTCGTTTGACATTTTGACAATTAAGTATATTAATTTCTAAAACTGAACAATTTTAAAACTTAATTTAAATCGGATATTTAACGAACTGTTTAGAGAGAACTTACATCATTCTCGACGTTTCGTCAGCGACGTAGCCGACGTCTTCAGGAGAACATCCTCTCTGCACGGCGACTGAGGATGAACTGAATTTGAAAAAACACTTTGTCACTAAATCACTGCCTACCTTCGAACGAAGGTAGTAATTATGTTTTGGTCTGTTACACATACCACTTTTATCTTGTTTGTATTCTACGTCACTAGATGTTACTATGTTACCTGTACACACCGTTCCTTGACTTATAGGTTGTTATGCGGCTGACCACCCATAATATAAAAAATTGGTTCACTTTGCCAATGTCACCCCTGTTTCAGGGAAGGACGGCAAGAGTTGCAAGGCTTATGTTCATTTGAGATTGGGTTTTTATATTGTAGGTCCACATGCCGCATGTGTTAGCGCGAAATTATACATATCTGCTTGTGGGAATGCATTTAATATAAATCTTAAATGATATATATCTTTGCAGCTTAGATTACATTAGATTAGACCGCACTAATATTATTATGTTACCTGTAGGTACACACCGCACTAATTCCTGTTCACCAATTTATTCCTGTTCACTTCAAAAGCAAGTTTAATCGCCACTTCCTTTCAGTGTCTCAAAGCAAAGGCAACGCAACACATAAAACAACACTACACAGCTAGCATCCCTGCTATAAAGGACCAGGATATGAAACGCCAGCTAACCAGCACCCACACCACTGCAGCACTCCAACAAAGTGTCATAAATACGTACATTTCCTGAAATCTATGAGTCTCCTGTATAGGATTCCTTAAATAACAACAATTTGATACAACAAAAAAGCACAGCGCATTAATGCAAAATGTTGCTTAGATAAAGATGTCATCTGGGTCACCAAAACTGGGAGATTGATCTCGAGACGGTGATATCCCTAACAATGTTTCCTCCGTTTCCACAATCTTCAGTGGGAATAGGATCTAACCAGATCGTATACCTTTTCCTACATATTTTAGATAAGATTTCCTAGATACTCCTTTCCTATTTCTAGATGATGCGAGACCAACATCTCATGTTTTAACACTTTTAGTAGCTGTTTCTTATAGCTCTAGGAGTCTGCTCTTGGGAGATGGATGTCCAGTTCTCCACCCACCCTCGGCGGCTTTCTATATTAACTGTAGTAACCTTTTAAAACCTCTTGCTAACTCTACACAGATGAATCATCCAACACTTCAAATTGAATTCCCAATGTCTCAAATGATTTGTTGTTTTCAGATGGCAGGGTGTGGCCTAGAGCAGCCGCAGTAGCCGAGCGTCTATGGTCAGACCCCGCCACAGGGTCCGGGGTGGCGGAGGCCCGTCTGGCGAGACACAGGGAGCGCCTGGAGACAAGAGGGCTGCAGCCTGAGGCCATACAGCCCGAGTGGTGCTACCAGAACGAGGGACAGTGCGCGGCATAGCGACAACAATGGAAACCTAGGCAGAATCTAACCACTTCATATGAGGCTATTTGTGATATGATGGGAGATCCAAACCTTAGAGTACTTACATAACAAAGTGGTGCTACCAGAATGAGGGACATAGCGCCAACAATGGAAACTTCAAGGTCAGGAACTAAATGCTTTCTGTAAAACAGCTCAAGTTGAATATTTGTCATGGAACTAAAGAAGGATAGATTTGGTTTTACACAAATATAATTTTCGTACTTTTGGGAGAAATTGTGCGAAAAAGTTGTCGTGTGTCGCTTTTGCAACGCAACGATTTTGTGGGAAAGAAAAGATTTCTGCGAAAACCCTTTGCAAAGTGCAAAGCACAGGAAAATTGGTCGGTATTATGGCCGAGGGGGCCAAGTGGGCTGATCTTTCAATGTTGAAACACGATAGAATGCTAGACACGGGGTTCGATCTCCGCCTGGGTCATTTGACCAGACTTGAATCGTGACATCAATGAAGGAAAATACTTCAAGGAGTGAAGCTGTTGCTTGATTAGCCAAGAGTACAACTTGAGGCTTTCATAAAAGCCAACATCTCTTGAAAAATTAGATAACCCTCATCTAGAGACTAAATGCACAAAAATTAAATATTTTAAAAGGATATTGCAGGGTATTCGGAGTGTCATTGAAATATTACTTTTTTCAATCAATGGTTTTTTGTAAGTTAGGTACTCGTTTTGATTCAGATGTTGTTAATTCATTGTTTTTGAAGGTACATATTGTTGTTTATATAATAAATTGTAAATATTAGTAATATCTTTTGTGTTGCAATTATATAAACCTTCATTTTGATCAAATAAACCCTAAAATTTTCACCGAATCTCCCCGTTTATCAAAAAAATAACGCAAATTTCCCTGTTTTCGATAAAAAATAATGTGAATTTCCCAAAAAATAACACCACTATTTTCCAGTCCCTACTTATTACAGTATCTACTATCTACCAAATCAGAAGTAGTATAAGATAGATTAGCTATTGAAAAAGTGCTTTTCACTCCTGATTTGGTAGATCCTGTAATGAGGAATGAAAATTTCACCAAAACACCACTTAGCCGGAATTGTGGAATACACCACTATTGCTCTGATAGCCTCAATTATCTGAGCCATTGTGGACATTCGACAAAAATGTAATTTGTCGTGTATGTTCCTTGACTTATAGATTGGTATGCGGCTGACCATGCAGTAAAATTGGTTCATTTTGCCAATGTCACCCTTGTTTCAGGGAAGGCCAGCAAGAGTTGCAGAGTATGCTCATTTGAGATTTGGTTTTTATGTTGTAGGTTCACATGTGACATGTGCTTGCGACGTGCAACTTGTACGTGTTTGGTTGTAAAAATGCATGTAATGTGAATCTCCAATTGTAAAATATCTTTGCAACTTAGATTAGATTAGATTGTGGACCAAGCCCACCTCGGATAATCAAAAGCTGGGATAGTAGAAACTTTATTTCATACTGTAAAATAAAATCACATTTTAATGTATTTATTTTTTATTTAGGTACATCAGCAGTAACATATTATATACCTAAGTAATAACTAATAATATGAGTGGTTGTATTTAATTACAAATTATGAATGATGAAATTGAATGATAAAAAAAAGATCTTGAAGGAGAACAGAAAAGAAAACTAATCATTTATATTCCTGGTTCATTCAACAGATGTCATTGCATGCACACAAGCTTCTGCTCTCACATTATGACATTGGTAAAATAGGTTGGTCTTCACAAATCTACATAAAAAATCAAGTTTTGAGTTTAGTATGCAGAGTGATTCTTTAGATATATATCTGGTAAGGAAAAATGCTTTGAGTCAAAAAATAAAATAGAATTTGGATATACATTATCTCAAATATTTGGCAAATTCTTCAATTGTGTTTTGTCTCTCCTCACTTGCATTTTTTGACTCATCCCGTTGTTTCTTTCGCACACGGAAATATCCTTGTGTTATTCCAACAACATCGGTCCAATTCTTCATGAGGAAAATGTCTGCTGGCATTGCTTCATCTCGACACTCCACATAAGCCAAGCAGTTTCTAATACATATGAAGTTCCTGCAGATATATTTTATTTTGCATTGTATGGGTTAAGAAATTAAATCAGACACTGTTTTGTATGTTCACTTTTACAATTATTTTTTCTTTAATTTTACTAACGTTTATGATCTTAGATCATCATCAGGTATAAAATAATTTAAATGATAAAAAAATATATACCTGACGATGATCTAAGATCGCAAACGTTAGTAAAATTAAAGAATAAATAATTGTAAAAGTGAACATATAAAACAGTGTTTGATTTAAATCCTTAAACTAAATAAAATATTATTATATTGTTACATGTTCAAACAAATATTAAAAATAAACCCCATGATTTTCATTGTTTTTTTTATTTATTTGGCAGCCGTCCCTTGGGCACTGAATAAATATTTTGTAATCAAAGGAGGGAGCCTCTATCCTTGACCTTTCTAATGTTTATCCTACATGACACTGGCACCCTCGACGGATAACTCGCCTTGAGGATGCTTTCTGCTCGTGAAAGCGAAACGTCAGCTGATTGAGGAGCTGCAAATGGTCAAACCCGAAAGAACACAAAAACACTTTGTTAATTAACATCGGCCATGAAAGTGAAAGATTTAACCCTTACCACTCCTTCGTCGCCGCTGCGGCGACACAGAAAATATTTTAATTACTCAGTTGTCCCCGCTACGGCGACATAGCGATAGATATAAATTTAATGACTCTAAACATAAACGGGTCCCATTGCAGGTATTTACATGTTGTAACTCAGATGTGAACAGTACCCTGAGTACGAGTTGCAAAACTAGAGTAAAGTATATCCAAAATGTGCCGTTTTTGTTTCTTAAACTTTATGGTCTTAGCAAAAGAGTTACAGTGATGAAGGAAATCAAGTTCAAACAAACAAAAACGGCAGATTTTGGGGAAAATCTAAATAATTTCCGTAAACTTTAATTTGCTCAAGGTTTGCAACTCGTACTCAGGGTACAGTACCTGCTAGGCATACGTCGCGCGTTTTGCTCCATTTTATTTTCAAAACAATAACTACGGAATATTTTTTTTCGAATAATATTTACAGTGCATACCACACCACAATTCATTAATTTACTTAATATTTCATACTTGAAGAAACGGACCAAAGAGGGACTGTGTGTCTGCCCGAAAAGGGCAGAAAAAGGTGGCAGACATGAAACCAGCGAGTACTGCGACACGTGTACAACAAGCCACGTATGCATTTGGGAGAATGCTTTCGAAAATACCATACTTTAAAAAAATATATATAAGTATATATATTTAAACACACCATTTCTTGTATGAATAATATTTTTTTATGATAATAAATATATTTTTCTTAACACAACTAGAAAAAATATTTATTACCTTACTTATAAAAATTTCCACATGTATACTAATCTTTCTAATATTTTTGCATTATAATCCATGGAGTTGCTAAAACTTCATACTATGAACATTACACTGGAGTGTTAAGGGTTACACTTTATTAAACACATCTTGCGCTCAAACACGCTACATGTGAACTTGCATCCAGAGTGTGTCAGGGTAAATGTCCTGTCAATTATCTAGCCCTATGTTTGAGAATGTGTGCTTTTAAATATCTTACCTGTAAAGCTTTATAATTGATCTAATTGATATCACTGATCACATGCAAATGGTTTGTGTCCAAAGTGTTTCAGTTTATGATCATTCAAAGCGCTTGCTCGTCTAGCTTTATAATTACACTGATCACAAGCAAATGGTTTGTGTCCAGAATGTGTGAGCTTAATGCCCGTTTTCACCGACTCCTTCTAAACCGTCACCTAGCTAAAAGTATTTAAATATAAGAGACTCTTTAAACGGGTACCTAGCACCATTGAGTTTCACGAGTCAAACTGTCACCTAAAAATCGGCCACCTAGCTAGGAGCCTGTTTAGCAAACCACTAGTGTTGTGAAACTCGATTTTTGTAAATTCGAAATGTATTTTATGGTTTATAAAATAATATACACATTTCAAATAAAAACAACACATGAATATTTGATGTTTATAATAATATCTAACATTTACGCTGCAAATATTATTTGTTAATTGAATTTTTATCTTTACAATGGTGTGTACATAGTATATTTTGATATGCACACACTATAAAAAAAAAAGCGTAATGTTGCCGGGTTGCCGGCTTGTAGTCTGCAGATGCATTCAGATGCGGTTTTGTTTTTGTTGACAATTCACATTCGACATGTTAAATCGGCATTTTCAAATATACGGCGGTCACCATCAATTATCAAATTAAAGAAGAAACATGGTTCAACTTTTCAGAGGCTGACCGCGAGAAACTTGTTCAATCCTGCTACATGGGGCTACATTTACGCCTCTCACGTCTGTCACAGATATCAGCTGATGGCTTACAGTGGCATAAAATTGTAATGCCTCTAATCAGTTATCCCCGTGTGTCACTGAATTGTTTCTGTACAAAACAATAAGTAACAATCCATCTGAAGGATATCATAAGGCCTGTGATATGACAAATTTATGGTAGGTACCTATAAACATCGATCAATGTAAAAGATCGATGTTTTTAAATACGTAATAAATTCATGGACGATAATAGTTATTCCACAACATCTTTACCAAAACTATATGTGTACAGCTCTGTTGTCCGAAAATATAAAAATTACTACAATTTTATCCAGCAAGGAGCTACATGATTGTATTTTTGACAGCCGATATTCGCACCAAAAATCGATGTCATTCTTATCGACATTTTTTTACCTTTCTCAAAACTTTTTGGACGTAGATAAGTCCTTGCAACTTCTATATCCTCAAGAGTTTCTAAAAAAACAAGGATATCGGCGTCCATATCCACTTATTTGCAGTTTAAACATGATATAACCTCACTGACAGGCCGCTAAAGTGTCCTTTAGCGTAAGAGACAGTTTAGGGAGCGGAATATCGGGCTCGCAAATATAAGAAGTTCTTAGCGAGTTAAGAGGTTCTTAAATACTGGTGAAAACAAAACTGGTACCTAAATATTTTTAAACAGCACTTTATCTTTAAATATTCTTGGTGAAAACGGGCATAAGTGTTTTCAAATTAACTGAGTTTTGAGCTTTATAGCCACACTGATCACATGCAAATGGTTTGTGTCCAGAGTGTGTCAGGATAAATGTCCTGTCAATTATCTAGCCCTATGTTTGAGCATGTGTGCTTTTAAAGATCTTACCTGTGGAGCTTTATAATCACACTGATCACATGCAAATGGTCTCAGTCCAGAGTGTGTCAGTTTATGAATATTCAAAGCCCTTGCTTGTGTAGCTTTATAATTACACTGATCACAAGCAAATGGTTTGTGTCCAGAATGTGTGAGCTTATGTCTTTTCAAATTATCTGACAGTGTAGCTTTATAGCCACACTGATCACATGCAAATGGTCTCAGTCCAGAGTGTGTCAGTTTATGAATATTCAAAGTGCTTGCTCGTGTAGTTTTATAATTACACTGATCACATGCAAATGGTCTCAGTCCGGAGTGTGTCTGTTTATGAATATTCAAAGTGCTTGCTCGTGTAGCTTTATAATGACACTGATCACATGCAAATGCTTTGTGTCCAGAGTGTATCAGTTTATGAACATTCAAATCGCTTGCTTGTGTAGCTTTATAATTACACTGATCACATGCAAATGGTTTGTGTCCAGAATGTGTAAGCTTATGTATTTTCAATTTACCTGACTGTGTAGCTTTATAGCCACACTGATCACATGCAAATGGTCTCAGTCCAGAGTGTGTAAGTTTATGAATATTCAAAGTGCTTGCTCGTGTAGCTTTATAATTACACTGATCACATGCAAATGGTCTCAGTCCAGAGTGTGTCTGTTTATGAATATTCAAAGTGCTTGCTCGTGTAGTTTTATAATTACACTGATCACATGCAAATGGTCTCAGTCCAGAGTGTGTCAGTTTATGAATATTCAAAGTGCTTGCTCGTGTAGCTTTATAATTACACTGATCACATGCAAATGGTCTCAGTCCGGAGTGTGTCTGTTTATGAATATTCAAAGTGCTTGCTCGTGTAGCTTTATAATTACACTGATCACATGCAAATGCTTTGTGTCCAGAGTGTATCAGTTTATGAACATTCAAATCGCTTGCTTGTGTAGCTTTATAATTACACTGATCACATGCAAATGGTTTGTGTCCAGAATGTGTAAGCTTATGTATTTTCAATTTACCTGACTGTGTAGCTTTATAGCCACACTGATCACATGCAAATGGTCTCAGTCCAGAGTGTGTAAGTTTATGAATATTCAAAGTGCTTGCTCGTGTAGCTTTATAATTACACTGATCACATGCAAATGGTCTCAGTCCAGAGTGTGTCTGTTTATGAATATTCAAAGTGCTTGCTCGTGTAGTTTTATAATTACACTGATCACATGCAAATGGTCTCAGTCCAGAGTGTGTCAGTTTATGAATATTCAAAGTGCTTGCTCGTGTAGCTTTATAATTACACTGATCACATGCAAATGCTTTGTGTCCAGAGTGTATCAGTTTATGAACATTCAAATCGCTTGCTTGTGTAGCTTTATAATTACACTGATCACATGCAAATGGTTTGTGTCCAGAATGTGTAAGCTTATGTATTTTCAATTTACCTGACTGT
Organism: Agapetus fuscipes; assembly: GCA_951799405.1. Lineage (NCBI taxonomy): Eukaryota > Metazoa > Arthropoda > Insecta > Trichoptera > Glossosomatidae > Agapetus > Agapetus fuscipes. The sequence continues at coordinate 1,124,437 of OX637339.1, forward strand.
GTAGCTTTATAGCCACACTGATCACATGCAAATGGTTTGTGTCCAGAGTGTGTCAGTTTATGAACATTCAAAGTGCTTGATTGTGTAGCTTTATAATTACACTGATCACAAGCAAATGGTTTGTGTCCAGAATGTGTCATTTTATGCTTTTGCAAATTACTTAACTGTGAGGTTTTATAATTACACTGGTCACACACAAATGGTTTATGTCCAGAGTGTATTAGCTTATAATGTCTATTCAAAATACCTGCATGTGTAGCTTTATAGTCACACTGATCACACACAAATGATTTGTGTCCAGAGTGCCCCAGCTTGTGTTTCTGTATGTTAGATCTCCGCACTGATTTGTTACTTCCTTCACTGCAAACATAGTGAGTGCTTTGTGCAATGGCCAACTCTTTGTGTTCAGTTTGTTTTGCATTGCCCTGTTCACATTTATTGTGAGTGTTGGTTTCCTGTTGATCTGTTGAGGTGGATGGCCCGCTCTCTGAGGTTGTGTGTCTGTGATGGTGGCTCTTGCTTGTCCCAGTGTGCTCCAGCTCGCAGCAACTGAACAACTGATGGATCCTCAAGAGTTTCTTTTGATTGGCCTTGTAGCTGCAGGCATGGCACACATGTTCCAACCTGGCTGGATCATCTGAATACCGCGCGATGTCGATTCTGTCCTCAAGCACGCGGCATTCCTTCAACAAGCCGTAAGGTGGAGGAGCAGAGTCCTCATTCTTTATATTTCCCATTACTAAGTCCTCGGCTTCCCATTCCTTCTCACGAGCCAGTCTCTCTTGCTTCACGTCGCTCTCTTCAATGTCTATTTGTTCATGTGAGTGCTCTAGTTGTGCATCCATATCCTCCGAGACCGGCTCCTTCTCAAGCTTCACCACTACGTCCATTGTAACTTGCACAAAACACAAAATTACAAAAAACAATAACTTCGACTGCGATTGTACACAAAGAATAGTCGAATTGCACGGTCCGCGTTTGAGACCACAGTTCGAGATACTCTGTGGAGACCACTTTGAGACCAATTGAAGTGAGCGGCAGCTGTAATGTCAATTATGATTTTTTCCCATAAAATAAAAAAGTACATTTCAAAATAATATGGGAATCAAATGTAACAGACCAATGATGCAGACAGTTAGATGTTTCATCATAGGGATGTTATAATATACCTACCTACCACAGAGTATATAGGTACTTAGAGAAGCCACTCTATAGCTTTGAAGTAGGTACGTACTTCGAAACCCCCTTCTCCGTCTTTCTTGCTTCGCTGCCTCAACAAGTACCTATTCGGACTTTGATCTTGTATGCATGTGTGTATAAACACGCGACAGGCGGGTACACCCACACCACTATATTCATATATTATTATCTGCCCTGATATTATTAATAAATATTATAATTATTGCTAAAGCTGTCAAAATAAAACGATTAGATTTTGCACAACATTTATTTATTCAAAAAAGATTAGTCATACAATCACAAAAATATAGGTACACTGTGCAAAGAAAAAAAATAATAAAAAACACAAATGATATGGCAAAAATAAACTAAGTAGGTAGGTAAACAATCAAATAGGCACCTGCCAGAGAAGATAATATTGTCAAGGACACTGGCATTCTGTATCTGTATTTCTTGCAAAAGTTTTGGATCCCTGATGATTGTCCTGATGATGGTCTGAGGACTGGAAATGTTTATAATATGAAATCTATACACTTTACTTTCACTTCCTTCGGCTCATCAGCCTTAAAGGATCCAGGGACTCCTGCACCACAATCCTCCAGGACTCTGCCTTGTGCTGCTTCCCTCCATGGTCCCCACAGATGGTCCCCTCACTCCCAAAACTTCGCCGTCAGCTTCGAAGTTCTCTGCCCACCGCATCCTCGTCTACGTGGTTAACACCTGAGGGGGCACCATCCAAGACAGTTCTGATGATCCTGGAGTCTTCTGCACGTGCTATATTTCCGGACACTGGAGTCTTCTTGATTTCATTAATCTCTACACTCTCTTCAATTGCAGTGAAAATATAACAGTTAATTTCAAATACGCTTGACGCATTGACGTTCACAGAGTTGACGCACAGTTGACGTTTGAGACGATCGACGGCGTCTAACAGGCCGGTGCTAAGCACAGTTCAACCATCATTAAATATATATTTATTAATCAGTTTTTTATAAAAAAAAACCAGTAATTTAATAAATAATAAACAATACAAAGTTAATGAACACTTAAACTCTTTTTTTAAATGAATAACAGTAGGTAAATTAAAATCATTATTTCAATTTTATTTACGCTCATTCTGATTTCAGTTAAAAAAAACCACCTCTTCTCCTTCCTCCTTACTCCTTCCCGTTGTGCCCAAGTATGTCCACACCCAAGATGGATTCCAATATGGCTACCGATATTATAAATCAAGGTTACCAGTAGCAAAATACTAGTTAACGGGGTCTGCTACCTACTGTATGTTTTTCCATGGGTATTTTATAATTTTATGCCCTGCATTTAGTATACTTGTCAACTGCTTACGTTTCACAATGATGTAATTTTGGAAAAAAAACCTGATAATCGGGAAACCATATTGTGTAAGTTTTTGCAGTAAGTTCCTAATGCCAAGCACTAAGCACGTCGGTGTTATGGCCGCGGGAATCAAGTCAGGTAATTTGGAATCGGATAACGTTGTTTCGAATCCCACGACGATAACTTCGACCCTGGTTCAACAGATGCCGTTGCATGCACACAAGCTTCTGCTTTCGCATGAAGACAACTGGCCAGGCAAAATAGGTTGGTGGATTGCATTCCTTTCGACAAATCTATTTAAATATATATACATATATGTAGGGAAGCGTGTTGTACTTTACAGCACTCAGTCAGGCTGGCACCTGGCAGGCTATCTTCACAGCGGCTTGTGGGATGACAGTTGTGTTATTTATATATGTGTAAATGAACCATAAGCTTTGTAAAAGTTACCAAAATGTTTACACAGGTATCTATATCTGTTTTTTTAAGTACTTCTCTTACGAGTACATTGTGGGTTTTTTTTTCATAAAAGTATAATCTTATGTTTTTAATCAATTTTACACAAAAGCTTTTGAGTACTTACCTACATCAAGATATACCATCCTTTTTAGGTATAACTAACATGGTACAATTTCTGAGGTGAGCCTGGTTTTACTAAAAATGACCTCAAGAGCTGTATAGGTATGTCCTAAAGCATCTACACAAACAGTTTTAGTTACAATAAAATTGGATGAACATTTGTATCACATGTCTTCTTACAAGATTGGCACATCTATCACCTCCTGAGTAATGTAGGAATTGATTTTTTTGTAATCTCTTCCGGGCCTCCAGCCTCTTACCTTTTCATTAAAACGCCTAAATACCCTTTGATTCCTCCAACTATATTGTACAGATGAATCACCCAATGTCTCAAATGATTAGTTGTTGTTTACAGATGTCGGGGTGTGGCCTAGAGCAGTCGCAGTAGCCGAGCGTCTGTGGTCAGACCTCGCCACAGGATCCGGGGTGGCGGAGGCCCGTCTGGCGAGACACAGGGAGCGCCTGGAGACAAGGGAGCTGCAGCCTGAGGCCATACAGCCCGAGTGGTGCTACCAGAACGAGGGACAGTGCGCGGCATAGCGACAACAATGGAAACCTAGGCAGAATCTAACCACTTCATATGAGGCTATTTGTGATATGATGGGAGATCCAAACCTTAAGAGTATTTACATAACAAAGTGGTGCTACCAGAATGAGGGGCATAGCGCCAACAATGGAAACTTCAAGGTCAGGAACTAAAGGCTTTCTATAAAACAGGGCAGCAAAATAAATACGATTAAAGTTGGATATTTGTCATGGAACTAAAGAAAGATAGATGTTATGAACCTTGTTGAGGGCTTGTAGGAAGATTCTTCTTCCAAGAGACATGTCTCCTGATGACGTCGGCTACAACTGCAACAAAATGGTGATGAACCCATTCTTCTCTACAACACGGAACGTGAAATCCTTTTTTCTTTTCACTATAAGATGACTGATCCATGTTTATATTTAATTACAAAGATGATTTCTATTCACATTATAAATAATACAAGCAATATTTCCATGGCGATACAGAAGAAACTCCATTGAGGCTATCAGGGCAATTTTTTTTTTTTTTTTTTTTTCATTCCCCCCATTAGTAACCCTAATGGGGGGGAGTTTATTCATGTGTACCACTTATATAGTATACCACACTAAATATAATTTACAAAGTAATAATTATACATACATCTTTTATTATTATTGTTATTATTATTTTTTTTTTTTAATTATTTTTTTATTTTATTATTATTAATTTTTTTTTATTATTATACACTACACTCTCATCTTTTTTCACTTGAATTTAATTCATATCCAAGCCGATTGGAATTTGAACCGATTTTTGTGTTGAATTTGAATCGATTGGAATTTCCATTTTTGTGTTGAATTTGAATTTTGTTAGATAGGGTTCTTGTATTGCCATTATGTCAACATTGTTTCTTGATATATATTCCAATAAATTAGCTAAAGCTTTTTTTTTTTTTTTTTTTTTTTTAAATTAGCCAAATTAATTTGTAATATATTTACAATATTTTGGTTTCTGATCATTTTGATTAGTCAAATTTTATTTCATTTTTTTTTTTTTTTTTTTAAAAATCAATATCATTCAAGAAATTCTTATAATAATTTAAATAAGAATGACATGCAATTTTATCTAAAGCATCATGGTCTTCAAATGTGATAACTTTGTCTCTCTTATTCAAGTGATAACAATTTATACATATTTTTTTATTAGATGTGCAGTTCTCAGTCAAGTGGCTTCCTGCACACTTGCCGCAAAACTCAACTTGACTTGTACAAAATTTTGTTGTGTGACCATATTTTTGGCATTTTAAGCACTTTTTAATTTGTACAAAGTCTTCTACTTTGCAGATCGACCACATCATTTTAACTTTTTGTAATAATAATAAATTTCTTGTATCCTTGTTACAACTTATTACGAGATTTTTTCCAGAATTAAACTTATTCTTGAAAATAAAAAGAGGTTTAATAATATCATCCTCCTTCAAAGAATTTTGAGTTTTAATAATTTCTACGCATTCCTGTAAATCAGTTATTTCTTCCGGAATGTATTTTATGATTAAATTAGGCTGGCGTTTTTTAACAACAGTGGAATTTAGATTTTGAATTTTGTTTACTTCTTTATCCAATAGATCACATTCAGATTTTGTTTCACAACTAATTACAATTTTGTTTTTGTTGATCTTAATATTTTGAATGCCAATTTTTAATTTTGCAGGATTTATTTGCTTAAAAATTTCCTCTTTAATTATTTTACCAGAGCAATCCTTTTCATCTGATTCAATTATTATTTTATGATTTTTCACAGTATTTTTGATATCAGTGACTTTTTTATCATACATAATTTCTTGGCTCATCGAATTTTTTCTATTCCTTTCATTTTCAGAAATAATTTTATTCTTTGCATTTATCATTTCCTTGAGGTCATTTATTTCTTTTATTTGTTCCAAATTGATTGTTTGTAGATCTGAAATGGCTAGGTGAATGTCTTTTCGTAAATCATTTCGTAGATTTCCTGACATTAACGTCACATTTTCTAATTTTTTAATGGCACTTAAGAAATCCATATTTACTTTGATATATATATATATATATATTTAAATAGAATTAAACGCACAAATATCCCTTGAACGGAATGACGAACTTGGCTGCAACACTAAAGTATGTAAAGCATGGAAGGTAGAAAGTTAGAAAAAAAAAATTCGAAAAATATTCAAATAAAATTTCGTAGTGCAAACGTTCTTCCATAGAAATTTTATAAACAAAAGCAGAACGATACTGAAAAAATACATACAAATCACCGAAAATCCAAAATATTTTCTTCAAAACCAGCAGAAAAACACTATTTTGACACAAAAATTTACTGTTTCAGCGTTTTCATCCCGTAGAGTATTAAGCTCTTCACAATATTCATGCAGCATTTTTTATTATTATAATTTTATGGTAATTTTTCGTATGAAAACACATTAGAAAAAAAAAAAGAAACAGCCGAACAAAATGGCACTTTGTATGAAATTTTATGATAAACACAAAAACCCCACTAGTCCTCCAGCAAAAACCACACAAACACACACCAACAACGTTCAATCGCCCAAACTCCAATCAATCCTCAGTCCAATCAACAATTATTAACAAAATATGCACAAAACCCGAAAAGATGTACGGAGCGCACACAAACACGTCCGCTTGCCACAAAGGTTCAAATTACTGCCTTATCAGGGCAATAGTGGTGTATTCCACAACTTCAGCTAAGTGGCGTTCTGGCATAATTTTAATTCCTTATTATTAGGGACTGGAAAATTTGGCGATCGCGATAAAACAATTTTTTATGTTTTTACGCGAATAACGCGAAATTTGAAGTTTTACACAAATATAATTTTCGTACTTTTGGTAGAAATTGTGCAAAAAAGTCGTTATGTGTCGCTTTTGCAACGCAACGATTTTGTGGGAAAGAAAAGATTTCTGCGAAAACCCTTTGCAAAGCACAGGAAAATTGGTCGGTGTTATAGCCGAGGGGGCCAAGTGGGCTGATCTTTCAACGTTGAAACACGATAGAACGCTAGACACGGGGTTCGATCTCCGCCTGGGGCATTTGACCATAAATTTGACCCCGGTTCAACAGATGTTATTGGGTAATTATAAATTAATAATTCATTAAAATAAGCAATAATATATTTAATTATTGATATTAATACCTGTTTTTGGCCAGGCAGAGTAGGTTGATGAATTACATTTCTATTCACAAATCTATTTGATAAAAAAAATGAATGATAAGCAGAACTGTCCTGGATCACCCAAGCAAACTTGAATTGAGTTTCGAGCTTTATAGCCACACTGATCACATGCAAATGGTTTGTGTCCATGTCCAGAGTGTATCAGTTTATGAATATTCAAAGTGCTTGCTCGTGTAGCTTTATAATTACACTGATCACATGCAAATGGTTTGTGTCCAGAATGTGTGAGCTTATGTCTTTTCAAATTATCTGACTGCGTAGCTGTATAGCCACACTGATCACATGCAAATGGTTTGTGTCCAGAGTGTGTCAGTTTATGAACATTCAAAGCGTTTGCTCGTGTAGCTTTATAATTACACTAATCACATACAAATGGTTTGTGTCCAGAATGTGTGAGCTTATGTCTTTTCAAATGATTTGACTGTGTAGCTTTATAGCCACACTGATCACATGCAAATGGTTTGTGTCCAGAGTGTGTCAGTTTATGAACATTCAAAGCGCTTGCTCGTGAAGCTTTATAGCCACACTGATCACATGCAAATGGTTTGTGCCCAGAGTGTGTTAGCTTATGTCTTTTCAAATTACCTGAGTTTTGAGCTTTATAGCCACACTGATCACATGCAAATGGTTTGTGTCCAGAGTGTGTCAGTTTATGAATATTCAAACTGCTTGCTTGTGTAGCTTTATAGCCACACTGATCACATGCAAATGGTTTGTGTCCAGAGTGTTTCAGTTTATGAACATTCAAAGCACTTGCTCGTCTAGCTTTATAATTACACTGATCACATGCAAATGGTTTGTGTCCAGAGTGTGTCAGTTTATGAATATTCAAACTGCTTGCTTGTGTAGCTTTATAGCCACACTGATCACATGCAAATGGTTTGTGTCCAGAGTGTTTCAGTTTATGAACATTCAAAGCGCTTGCTCGTCTAGATTTATAATTACACTGATCACATGCAAATGGTTTGTGTCCAGAGTGTGTCAGTTTATGAATATTCAAACTGCTTGCTTGTGTAGCTTTATAGCCACACTGATCACATGCAAATGGTTTGTGTCCAGAGTGTTTCAGTTTATGAACATTCAAAGCGCTTGCTCGTCTAGATTTATAATTACACTGATCACATGCAAATGGTTTGTGTCCAGAGTGTGTCAGTTTATGAACATTCAAAGCGCTTGCTCGTCTAGCTTTATAATTACACTGATCACATGCAAATGGTTTGTGTCCAGAGTGTGTCAGTTTATGAATATTCAAACTGCTTGCTTGTGTAGCTTTATAGCCACACTGATCACATGCAAATGGTTTGTGTCCAGAGTGTTTCAGTTTATGAACATTCAAAGCGCTTGCTCGTCTAGCTTTATAATTACACTGATCACATGCAAATGGTTTGTGTCCAGAATGTGTGAGCTTATGTCTTTTCAAATTATCTGACTGTGTAGCTTTATAGCCGCACTGATCACATGCAAATGGTTTGTGTCCAGAGTGTCTCAGTTGATGTTTTTGTAAATGACTTGACTGTGTAGCTTTATAATCACACTGATCACACGCAAATGATTTGTTTCGAGAGTGTGTCAGTATATGCCTTTGTAAATGACTTGACCGTGTAGCTTTATAATCACACTGATCACACGCAAATGGTTTATGTCCAGAGTGTGTTACCTTGTGTCTTTTCAAAGTACTTGACTGTTTAGCTTTATAATCACACTGGTCACAAGCAAATAGTTTCTGTCCAGTGTGCCCCAGCTTGTGTTTCTGTATGTTAGATCTCCGCACTGATTTGTTACTCCTTTCACTGCAAACATAGTGAGTGCTTTGTGCAATGTCCAACTCTTTGTGTTCAGTTTGTTTTGCATTGCCCTGTTCACATTTATTGTGAGTGTTGGTTTCCTGTTGATCTGTTGAGGTGGATGGCCCGCTCTCTGAGGTTGTGTGTCTGTGATGGTGGCTCTTGCTTGTCCCAGTGTGCTCCAGCTCGCAGCAACTGAACAACTGATGGATCCTCAAGAGTTTCTTTTGATTGGCCTTGTAGCTGCAGGCATGGCACACATGTTCCAACCTGGCTGGATCATCTGAATACCGCGCGATGTCGATTCTGTCCTCAAGCACGCGGCATTCCTTCAACATGCCGTAAGGTGGAGGAGCAGAGTACTCATTCTTTATATTTCCCATTACCAAGTCCTCGGCTTCCCATTCCTTCTCACGAGCCAGTCTCTCTTGCTTCACGTCGCTCTCTTCAATGTCTATTTGTTCATGTGAGTGCTCTAGTTGTGCATCCATATCCTCCGAGACCGGCTCCTTCTCAAGCTTCACAACTACGTCCATTGTAACTTACACAAAATTACAAAAACAATTGACTGCGATTATACACAACGAATAGTCGAATTGCAACGCCTGTGACGCCAGCCTGACAGGTGCCAGCCTGACAGCTGGGGATGAGAACTCACAAACCGGGTTTCCCAAGATGTATGGAATATTTTTTTAATGAAAAAAAAATATTTTTAACTGAAATAAAAGTAATATACAATGAAACGGACATTACTTCAAAGAAAATTGAGAACGAAATTAAATTAATAACAAAAAACATGAGCGCCGAAAATATAGATGATAACTACATACTACTACAAATACCTTAGTTTTTCCTTCGGGACAACTTTAAATTTTTTTATTTCGTAGCTAGGGAATTTTCACTTAATTTTTTTTTTAATTGATTAATTATGTCTTTAATTAACATAATTTGAAATAAAAAAGAAACTTCTATCCGTCCGTCTTTATAAAAAAGATACATCGAAAAATAATCGATATTTGTTTTAAAGTTCCAACTTCAAGATTTTTTATTTCGTAGCTTGGGAATTTCCACTTAAATTTTATTGACCTATATGATTAATTATGTCTTTAATTATTATAATTTGAAATAAAAAAGAAACTTGTATGCGTCCGTGTTTGAAAAAAAATACATTGAAAAATAATCGGATATTTGTTTTAAAGTTTCAACTTCAAGATTTTTTATTGCGTAGCTTGGGAATTTCCACTTAAATTTTATTAGCTTAATTGATTAATTATGACTTTAACTAACATAATTTGAAATATAAAAAAAACTTGTATGTGTCCGTGTTTGAAAAAAATTACATCGAAAAATAATCGGATATTTGTTTTAAAGTTCCAACTTCAAGATTTTTTATTTCGTAGCTTGGGAATTTCCACTTCAATTTTTTTGGCTTAATTGATTAATTATGTTTTTAATTAACAAAATTTGAAATAAAAAAAAACTTGTATGCGTCCGTATTTGAAAAAAATTACATCAAAAAATAATCGGAATTTTCTTATAAAGTATAAAATTCAAGATTTTTTATTTCGTAGCTTGGGAATTTCCACTTAAATTTTATTGGCTTAATTGATTAATTATGTCTTTAACTAACATAATTTGAAATAAAAAAAAAAACTTGTCTGCGTCCGTATTTAAAAAAAAATTACATCAAAAAATAATCGGAATTTTCTTATAAAGTACCAAATTCAAGATTTTTTATTTCATAGCTTGGGAATTTCCACTTAAATTTTATTAGCTTAATTGATTAATTATGTCTTAAATTAACATAATTTGAAATAAAAAAGAAACTTGTATGCGTCCGTGTTTGAAAAAAAATCCATCAAAAAATGTTCAATACTGTTATAAATATGTAAACTTAAAAGAAAAAATAATCATATTTTGGAACTTTTTACAACTTTGTTTTTAGGTGCGATGATGTATAATATTATATATTTACATAAACTGAAATAAAAAATTGCACCCTACTACTTAATTTTCGAAAAACATTCCATTTAAAGAAACTCGGTCAAATTGTTGAAAATTTGCAAATTTCAAAATTTTTTTTTTCGCATCTTGGAAATTTCCACTTAAATTTTTTTGGCTCTATTGATTTATTTTACCTTCAATTTACATAAATTAAAATAAAAAAGGAACTTCTATGCGTCCATATCTATGAGAAATTCCATTTTACTAAAAGGGCTGTAAGTGGGGGGATCAGAATTTTTCTTTAAATTAATGGTTATTTTTAATAGTTTTTAGTATTGTCTTTCAAATTGCATATTTAAAATTTCATTTTTTTATTGTTTTATTACATTATAATTAAGTTATAACCTTTTTTTTTTATATGGGGAAATTTAAATTTTGGGCTGGCACCTGTCAGGCTGGCGTCACAGGCGTGAATTGCACGGTCCGCGTTCGAGACTTCGAGACCACAGAGTAAGGTACTTAGAGTTGCCACTCCTGCGTTGAGAGTAGGTACCAAAGGTACATCGCATGGGACCATAGCGACTCTGGCGCAACAAGGGGCCAACTTTACTACGATTCATAGACAATAGGGTATTTGCAATAGTGAGGAATTTGGTAAAAAGTGTATTATTTTGTTAGATTACGATAAGCATACAAACAAGGGCCTAATTTCAAGTCCAAAATAAATTTATATAATTTTAAATTAGAAAAAGATCTTTTGAAAATTTTGACTGGTTTTGAAACGGATGTGCGATCCGTCAACGAAATTTGTAGACCCCGTGACGTCATTTTCTTGTATCGACAACGCTGCTGGTATTGCGATGGCTATAAAAAGTCAAAGAAAATGACGTCACAGCCGAAAATTCAATCCAAGGAGCGTTTTGGCGCGTAAATTCAAACTTCATTTTTTGAACATGAATAACTTTGTAAAAAATGCAAGTAAAAATAAAATTCAAGAAGTTTTATGATAAGCAAATATAAAGGAATTTAAATCCACAAAATTTTTTTTTTGTGAAATTTCCCTATTTCATCGTACTATATATACATACATAATATTATTATGCCTATACTATTTTATTTGTATTATTATCTACTTTCGTATTATTATTCAAGGTTACCTACCCTGTTAAACAAAATAAAACCATTTTATAAGTATTTTTTAATTATTTATTTACGTAAATATTTACAAAACAATATTTTTTCAAAACAAGACAAGACAAACGACAAAACAACATCTTATAAATTAAATATTACTATAACTTGGTTTCAGCATTCCTCAATATTGTCTAAATTAAATGCTGAGCATGCAAATTGCAAGGACAAAGATAAATACTTGAAAAATTTAAGTCGCCCCCGAGAAAATACCCCTTTTTCATTTTACACAATGATAACGCTAACACGATGTCAGCACATGAATTCACTTCGACAAAACTGTGTCATCACTCGTCACCCAGCGGAGTTTTTAGGGAAAAGGCAAATATTTTAGTATTGGTTGCTAATGACGGCAGTCCCAGACAAGGTTGACATATTTTGCTGCCAAGAAAAAGTTTCAAATCCAAAAATGTTCGAGAGTCCATGTCACATAACCTCACAATACGTAGCTTCAAAAATGTACATTTCTACGCGAGTGATAACTCATATTTATTATACAAGCGGATCAACGAGAAAATATGATTCTAATAAAGTTAATAAAGCGTGATTTCATAACACGAATACAAAAAATAAATCACTTAAGTAATTGACAGAACGAACGGCGTCACGAAAAAAATATCCGGGTGGCCCTACGCCCAGATCGAACGTTTTAATTATTAATAAAAAAGTTTTTTTTTGTTTCGAAAAATAAAAAGTAATGTATTATTTAGCTTTAATACATAAAAAGTAGATGTTTGAAATAAAACATACATTTTAATATTTTCAAATTTATAAAATAATAATGTATGATGTGTTTTAGTAAATCATGTATGATGTGTTTTATCGCGGGGTACTTTCACATTTCTTGGAACTATAATTATCTTTTGGTACCAACTGTCCCATATGACTAAGCCCGGCATGTTCGAGACCACTTTGGCCGTGTTCGGGGAGCTAGCTTGAGCTTGAGGTATATACCACAGAGTAGGGTAAATAGAGGCGCCACTCCTGCGTTGAGCATAAGTACCTAACATAGATTATAGTAACTTGTGCTGCCACCTGCTGCGACCAGAAGGCAACGTTACCACGATTCATACTATATATACCTACCTGTATGATACCTATATACATATTGTTATTATTATGCCTGTATTATTATCGGTATATGATGGGATGGCTTGCAGATTAGCGGATGCTAAATAAAACACATGTCACCTGTAGAGTGGTTTGACAGACAGTGATGTATTTTGTGCTACCAACCATACAAAGTTATATAGTAGGTAGTTGCCAACATGGCTGTGACAGGAGTGTCATTCTAACACCCCCACTCACTCTTGATACCCTGCCAGGTTGTATCAGCTGTTACATTTTACCATTTCAAAAGAAACAAAAAATACACATGCATATTATGGAAACATTTGGATCAATAATTTGACATAAAAATATTGATTTCAAATAAGAGTAACACATGGTAAACATTAGTGCACAATTCTAAAAACATAAAAACTACTAAGAACATATTATGATGATGTTTTAAAGTATAAAGACACATTTCAATTTAAACAGACATTACTACAGGTGCATGGACAACAATAGTTTCAATAGTTATATGATTCAAGTAGAGAACAAAAAATGTATGAAGTACAATGATAAATGAGATTCAAACATTAATTAATAACACACATTTTGTAATTGTAGACAGTATTTGTAAGCACACAAAGATAATAGTATCATATTCACACATTGTCGTTGAGACACTCGTTCATCCCAAGCTTACTCATTAGTGATTTCATCTTGTCGGCTGACAGTGGCTTTGTGAGCAAATCAGCCTCGAGCTCTTCAGTCTTCTTGTATATTAACTCGACTGCGTTGTGTTTCACTGCATCTCTTATAAAATGTTCTCTGATATTTATATGCTTTGATTTTCTGGACACAATTGGATTCTTTATTAGCTGTTGTGCGGCTTGACTGTCATTACAGATTTTCAGTATTCCATGATCGATTCCCATGTCCTTGTATAACTGTGATAGGTGCATGGCTTCCTTGGCAGCTTCTGTGAGAGCCATGTACTCTGCTTCGGCCGTCGATAGAGCAACGGTCCTCTGCTTCCGGGACTCCCAACAGATAGAAGCTCCTGCATATACAAAGCAGTATCCGGTGAATGAACGCCGGTCCACTTCACATGCGCCCCAGTCAGCATCTGCAAATCCTTCTAAGGGCTATCCAGTTTTTTGAAAGGTTAGTCCTAGGTCTTGAGTTCCCTTGAGATATCTTAATACTCTCTTGGCGCATTTCCAGTGTTCTCGACTATAATCGTTATTGAACTGGCTCAAATAGCAACTCCTCAGTGTGATCTTGAGGTTCTTCCTCCTCAGTGTGATCTTGAGATTTTTCCTCCTCAGTGTGATCTTGAGGTTCTTCCTCCTCAGTGTGATCTTGAGGTTTTTCCTCCTCAGTGTGATCTTGAGGTTCTTCCTCCTCAGTGTGATCTTGAGGTTTTTCCTCCTCAGTGTGATCTTGAGGTTCTTCCTCCTCAGTGTGATCTTGAGGTTCTTCCTCCTCAGTGTGATCTTGAGGTTTTTCCTCCTCAGTGTGATCTTGAGGTTTTTCCTCCTCAGTGTGATCTTGAGGTTCTTCCTCCTCAGTGTGATCTTGAGGTTTTTCCTCCTCAGTGTGATCTTGAGGTTCTTCCTCCTCAGTGTGATCTTGAGGTTTTTCCTCCTCAGTGTGATCTTGAGGTTCTTCCTCCTCAGTGTGATCTTGAGGTTTTTCCTCCTCAGTGTGATCTTGAGGTTCTTCCTCCTCAGTGTGATCTTGAGGTTTTTCCTCCTCAGTGTGATCTTGAGGTTCTTCCTCCTCAGTGTGATCTTGAGGTTTTTCCTCCTCAGTGTGATCTTGAGGTTCTTCCTCCTCAGTGTGATCTTGAGGTTTTTCCTCCTCAGTGTGATCTTGAGGTTCTTCCTCCTCAGTGTGATCTTGAGGTTCTTCCTCCTCAGTGTGATCTTGAGGTTTTTCCTCCTCAGTGTGATCTTGAGGTTTTTCCTCCTCAGTGTGATCTTGAGGTTCTTCCTCCTCAGTGTGATCTTGAGGTTTTTCCTCCTCAGTGTGATCTTGAGGTTCTTGTTTCCGCTGCACACGTATGACACGTCGTAATCTTGAGCCCAAATTGGTGCACGTTTAGTTCTTTGTGGTCTCTGCTCGATATCATCAGCAAGTTCAGTTTCAGTGCTTTCTTCCTGTGCTGAAATCTTCTGATGAGGAGCGCCTCCATCTGAATCCGCCACGTGTCGTAATAGGGTATTTGCAATAGTGAGGAATTTGGTAAAAAGTGTATAATTTAGTTAGATTACGATATGCATATAAACAAGGGCCTAATTTCAAGTCCAAAATAAATTTGTATAATTTTAAATTTGAGAAAGATCTTTTGAAAATTTTGACCGGTTTTGAAACGGATGTGCGATCCGTCAACGATGTTTGTAGCCCCCGTGACGTCACTTTCTTGTATCGACAACGCTGCTGGTATTGCGATGGCTATAAAAAGTCAAAGAAAATGACGTCACAGCCGAAAATTCAGTCCAAGGAGCGTTTTGGCGCGTAAATTCAAACTTCATATTTTGAACATGAATAACTTTGTAAAAAAAGCAAGTAAAAATAAAATTCAAGAAGTTTTATGATAAGCAATTATAAAAGAATTTAAATCCACAAGAATTTTTACTTTCTTGCTATAGCCGAAGGCTATAAAGAAAGTTATGATTTGGTGTAAAAAAAAAATTTCGAGGTTTTCACGGAAATGAGTTGTCCTGGTGCAGGACATGCCAAAAAACACTATCTTTCAAAAACGTCCGTCTGTATGTATGTATGTATGTATGTATGTATGTATGTATGTATGTGTGTGTGTCACTTTCCAAAGTATAAGACCTAGAGATACCAAATTTTGGCTACATCAACTTTTTTGGACATGTATTAAGTATGAATAACATGGCATTACACCAACTTGAAAATTCAAGATGGCTGCCATACAAAAAAAACATAAAATTGCACTTTTCTCAAAAACGGCTCCAAGAATTTTTTTTAAATTTTCAGAGTTGCCATTTATTAGTTTTTAACTTAATAAATTAGTTATGGCAATACTCTTACTAATCTGTGTCTATGGGCTGCCATATGAAAAAAACAAACGATTGTGATTTTCTCGACAGTTAAGGGGTCAACAAAAATATAATGTTCTACAATATTACGGACAACATAAATTTCTACAAATTTACAAAAAAAATTTTTTGAAAAAATAAATATAAAGCACCGTTTACACGACCTGAAATTTTAAATCGAAAATATTACAAAAACCTATTAAAATGCAAGATATTTGAATTTGTTTTAGATTTGATAGAAAGAACAAGCTTATCACTTTAATTCGTAATCATTTTTTTTTTACTTTTTTGAAAATTCAAGATGGCTTCCGAAGAGCTGAAAATT
Organism: Agapetus fuscipes; assembly: GCA_951799405.1. Lineage (NCBI taxonomy): Eukaryota > Metazoa > Arthropoda > Insecta > Trichoptera > Glossosomatidae > Agapetus > Agapetus fuscipes. The sequence goes on from OX637339.1 coordinate 1,140,629, forward strand.
TAAAATGCGATTTTCTCAAAAACGGCTCCGACGATTTTTCTGAAATTTTTTGTGAATCCATTTATATAATAGTGCTATCTAATAATTATAATCATTTCTTCATCATAATCTCGATTTAGGGAGTTGCCATATAAAAGAAAAAAATAATGGAAAAATTCTCGGCAGTTAGAGGGTTAATAAAAAAATAATGTAGTACAAATGTAAAATAATAATAATAACCTATATATTGCCATCATTATTTTTTCCAAAAAGTGAATCAAAAGTATAGCCGCCATACAGAGTGAAAATTTTCCATACAAAATGTATTAGCAATTTTCTTGGTAGTCAAAGGGTTAAAAATAGATAAATGGCTGCGATTCTTAAAATTTTATAAATACCAATAATAATCAGTCGTTACTTTTTCAAAATATAACTAAAAAGTTTACCCACCATACAAAGTACTAGTTTGCATACAAAAGGGTTCAATGACCATCTATAATAATCTAGAATATAAGTTGCAATGAAATATAAACATTCAAAACTAATATGAAATGCATGCCCACAAACAGGTATGTGTAAGTTCGCGCTAACGAATGCTGAATTTGTACTTACAAATTAAACATAAAACTTGCAACTCTTGCCGACCTTCCTTGAAACAGGGGTGACATTGACAAAGTGAATTATTTTTTACACTTTGGGAGGACTGAGAAATGCGAGAAAATTGAGATAAAGACTGAATGAAAAAAGAGTGGAGGTCTATAATAATCTATAATCTATAATCTAAGTTGCAAGGATATATTCATTTAAAGCTCTCAGATGTATGCCCACAAACCAACAAGTGTAGTTCGCGCTTACAAATGCTGAAAGTGTACTTACAAATAAAATCCAAACCTCAAATGAACATAAGCCCCACAACTTTTGCCGACCTTCCCTGAAACAGGGGTGACATTGGCAAAGTGAACCATTTTTTACAGTATGGGTGGTCAGCCTCATACCAACCTATAAGTCAAGGAATGGAGGTCGTGAAAGAATTTGATTATCTGGGAAGCAAATTTGAGTCGAATGCGAAATTGATGAAATAATTGGAAAAGCGCGCTAGTAGAGGAAGAAGTGTAATGGAAACGATTGGAAGAATTGCAAGAAATAGGAAACTTACGAAGAATATGAGATCGGCGGTCCACAATGGCATATTGGTTGGTGGAAGTGAGGCTTAATGAATGTGAGCTGAGTAAAGTATGTAAGTACGGTTGAAATGGCTTACCTGAGAGCAATGGCTGGAAAGACACTGAGTGATAGAGTACGTAATGCTTGAGTGATGAACGAGTGTGGTATAAAAGAGAATATGAGAATGAAAGTACAAAAAAGTACGATGAGATGGTTCAGACATCTTGAAAGAAAGGATGATGAACAACTAACGAAGAAAGTGTACAAAGGAAATGTCAGAGGAAAGCGCAGAAGGGGAAGGCTGAGGAAAGAATGGTTAGACCAAATAGGTGAGATTGCGAAATAATGGATTCTGCAGAGTGAGAATAAGAGAAGAGTATGTATGAAAAAGGTGATGACAGCAAAAAGTGGAGGCGCATCTGCGGAGGTACCGGCCACCCCTAATGAAACGGTGGCAGGATACAGTACAGTACAGTACTGAGGTCAGCTTCATACCAACCTATGAGTCGAGGATCTTTCTTGTGTAATTGGTACTTTTTCAAATAAATCAACAAAATATTTATATTCATTTAAGTATTTATATGCCTATATCCATATTGTACGAGTATGCAGGTACACACCGCGGTGGAATAAAATTGATTTATTATTGATATACTAGCAGTACCCGGCGTGTTTCACTACGCCATTTGGGCATGTGGTATCAATTTTTTTCTACAGATAAAAGAGGAAACAACAGGATCAAAAAAAAAAGTGTGCTAATCGGAATCAAGCTTCACACAATTTATCTCTAGGTTAATCTTCACGTTTTCTAAAAAAAAAGGTCTAGGTACAACTGTTAAGCAGCAGAGCCAAGCATAGGGAAAATCGATTGCGGTGCTCCATTTATATTTAAGATAAAAAAATCGGCTATGTAACGTCACTCATCTAATCTATTCTAAGTTGCATGGATATAATTGTTACATTTGGAATTCACATTAAGTGCATGCCCACAAGCAGACACGTATAAGTTCACACTTGCACATTCTGCGTGTGAACCTACAACATAAAAACCCAAATCTCAAATGAACATACACCCTGCAACTCTTTGCTGACCTTCCCTGAAACAGGGGTGACATTGGCAGAGTGAACCATTTTCTATTTATAGTTGGTCAGATGCATATTGACCTATACTAATCTAATCTAATCTAATCTAAGCTGCAAAGATATATATCATTTAAGATTTATACTTAATGCATTCCCACAAGCAGATATGTATAATTTCGCGCTAACACATGCCGCATGTGGACCTACAATATAAAAACCCAATCTCAAATGAACATAAGCCTTGCAACTCTTGCCGTCCTTCCCTGAAACAGGGGTGACATTGGCAAAGTGAACCAATTTTTATATTATGGGTGGTCAGCCGCATAACAACCTATAAGTCAAGGAACGAGAAAAGAATATAAAGAAAAGAATATAAACAATACATTAAATTTTATAATCATACAATTAAAGAACTAATCTATAAAATTCACTATACTCTTTGAGCAAGTGAAGAAATAAATGTATTCCAAACAATCAGGAATATTTTTCAATGTAACCGCACTGTGAAACGTATGCAGTTGGGGAAAATGCTTCATACAATATGATGCACTTAAGTGTTTTTTCAACTATCTCCATGAAAGTGTTTAATTTATGTTGAATTTTTGACTCCCTGTCCTGTCTTTATCCCGACCAAGTGAATTCACATTTTTTCCCCACATTTAAAATGTGCTCTATCCATTATTTCAATAAGTGAAAGTTTTAGGTAGTGCACACGGAACATTTTCTATTGACAACAAAATTGTAAGTCGCACGGCCGGGTTAGGTAAAAGGCAAACATTTTGTTTATCTTGGTTGCTTTGGACCATTGTCACATAGAAGAAAGACGTTCAACCGCCGAGAAAAAAACGATCTTTAAATTTGTGGTGAGTATATAATTTTACAGAAATGCGTTTTTTGAAAAAACAACTATATTATGTATATTTTAATTAAAAGTATGTTTCAATAAAAGGTTTTCATAATAATAATATATTTCAATATGGTCTTCTAGTTGTGACCTACGAACTTTTGTTTATCGTATTTTTTATAAGTGCGGGATATAAAAGCTTTCTTACATTTCTAAAATTCAACTTGGAATACTTGAATAACATTTTTTAATTTGGAACTTTTGTCTAGGCCAGGGGTCGGCAACCTTTTGAGTCGGAAGAGCCAAAAATTACAATTTACAAATTTCAAAGTTTTTCCTTGACTTATAGGTTGGTATGAGGCTGACCACCCATACTGTAAAAAATGGTTCACTTTGCCAATGTCACCCCTGTTTCAGGGAAGGTCGGCAAGAGTTGCAGGGCTTATGTTCATTGAAGATTGGGTTTTTATATTGTAGTTGGGGGGAGGGTGGGGGGTGAAAAGCGAGTACAAGTAGCGGAGAGATCGTTAATCGATTCAGAACGATTTAGTTTTTTTCGATCAGAAGTATAATTCTGTGTTTTTTTTATATTTGCGTATGAAGCTAAAGAGCCGTAACTTCACACCCAAAGAGCCGCATGTGGCTGGTGAGCCGCAGGTTGCTTACCCCTAACCAAACCGATATCGATCCACCATATTTGTAAAAAGTCCGGTCTATAGCTTAGTTGGTAGAGTAACTGCATTCCATGCCGAGATCTCGAGTTAGAATCCCACTGAAGTTGTCAGAAATTATTTCTCGTTTCAGTGTTTATTTCTAACCCAAAATAAAATACCGGCAAGGCTTACTCAGCCTTCATAAGAAATGAGTGTCAAGCCACTCAGGAGCTGAATAACATCCATTTCAAGTTGGCGTAAAGTAAAAGTTACTGGGTTGTTCATTTTAGATTTGGATATTAAATTATGAGTAGGTACACATGCAGAATTTGTAAGCGTGAACTTACATGTGTCTACTTGTGAGCATGCATTTTATATGAATCTTTAATGTAAATGTATATTTGCAACTAAGATTATGTATTGTAGTTGAATATAATGGTCTTCTTCTATTGGGTGGTTTCAAAATTTACCGACCTCGTTGCTGAAATATTGAGAATTGAGAACCATTGTTTATTTGATCACCATCAAACTTCACACGATTCATTCTAAAAATATGTTACATGTTTCCTGAAAATTTCGTCAAAATCGGATGAGCGGTTTATGAGTATAGGGAACATACATACATACATACATACATACATACATACATACATACATACATACTGTAAAGATCTGACTCCATCTATATTCGTTTATACATCCGTAATTCTGTACAAAGTATAATATATCTTTCTATGGTACTTAAAAACTTGGAACAAAAAAAGGTACCCTCATAAAAAAAACCTTGAGCTGTCCTTTGACAACTCCATTGCTGGGTTGAATTCAGTTTCGATCTGTTTCCCGGGAGTGACGCGTCTCTTCTAGATAAAATCTGAAATTGCTGTTTAATATTTGATTTGTGGGTGTTTGTGTGGAGATGGAGCTGAAAATGGACCTGAGATGCTGCCGGGAGAAAATAATTAGGCTGATTGCATTAAAAATAACTAATGTCGCGACATTAATACAAACTTAAAACCAGTGGCGTGTTCCTGTCCGTGAGTAAAGCGGTTTGCACAATTATTTTTCTACCATTCGAATTTCGATTGGTTAAGGCATTATTTATGGGGATGTGGAAAGGTCTTTCGTAGTCTGTGCTTCGGGTCTTCCACCCATATCGGGTTTTCCCGATATTGAGGTGCACCAGGAACAGGTTATGGAGTAGATATTTCCACAATTATTGTTTTGCCAGGTTTTCTTTATTTTGGCATCTGTCTCGGGTCTACTTGGCCGGACTTGCTGAGCATCAGACGGTGCCATGGTATTGCGAATTTTGGTGGAATGATGGGGTAAATTAGAAGCTGTCTTCCCTAACAAAAGCAGCTTGGAATAGAGTATGGAGTAGGCGCGCGTTAAGTTTTGGTAACGGGAATGCTGAAATATCCGACCCAGTGGGGTAACACTTAGTCGAAGCTGGTGACAAGACTTCCTTTCCTTTTTCCAAAAATTAGCGTGCTAAAGTCCTGTGACGATTCTTTGGTAGAAGAGAGAGAGCGTCAAGCTTGTAAACCGATCGGTTAATCTCACTTCGGGGTCGCAAGTCCCCGACTTCTCCATTGGAGCTAGCAGGCAGATTTTCTACTTAGAGGTGGGATTTTTAATTAAAATAATTATGGGGTGGGTGGAGGTAGATTTTTCATATTATTATAAATATTTTATACGTAATATATTTAGACGCAATGTAATTTATTCATATTGTTATTATAATGTTATTTTGTAAATTTATGTAATCTGTCAAATAAAAAGACTAACAAAAATTAACACATCAAGTAACTTTTCGCGATCTACGTCCCCCCTTTTTCCTTGTTCCCTATTTTGTATACGCCCTTGAATACGTTGACTGCCGTGTTTTTTTTCTATACGCCGTGACCTTACCAGAGCGGGTTCTAGTAATTTCACAGAAAACAAAATCCCATTAAAAATTAAAGTCACTTGTTTTAAAATCGGTTTTAATATCATATAGTCATTTTACAATACACGTAACTTAAATCTCGTAAGCTTTTTAATTATAATTTTGAATTTACAATTTAGTTAGAAAATGCGTATGTTCCACACCAAACGATAACGAATTTGGGTTTGCCACTAAAGTAGATTTTGAAATGGTAAAACAAAAAATTTACACAACGTTCCGTTTCATAATCTTCCACGCGACGAGGAGTCCTAACCTTAGCTAGACGATCACACCAATGGCCAAAACTACGACTACGATCCTCAGAGGAGGCAGCGAGGGATATTTACCAGTTCCAGTACGAGCAGTGCCAGCATCCACAAGGATTCCAAGATCTCTGATCTACCTTCACCTTCATCATGGACCAAGGAAAGGTCTTCAACAATCTCTCTGAGAGGGAAGATCTCACCATTTGGAATCATCTGGAGAACTTCTCCCCATCTTTTCATCAGGAGGGGAACTCTACAATACATACATACATACATACATACATACATACATACATACATACATACATACATACATACATACATACATACATACATACATACATACATACATACATACATACACACATCCTTCTTTATAGATTGCATTCCATGCCGAGATCTCGAGTTAGAATCCCACCGAAGTTGTCAGAAATTATTTGCCGTTTCAGTGTTTATTTTAAACCCAAAATAAAATACCGGCAAGGCTTACTCAGCCTTCATAAGAAATGAGTGTCAAGCCACTCAGGAGCTGAATAACATCCATTTCAAGTTAAGTAAAGTGGGTAAAGTTAAGTAAAATTTTCCCAACTTTTTTTTTTTCCCCATTTTTAGGTTAGGTTAGGTTTTTCCCGACTTTTGGGGAAAAAAAAATTTCCCCACTTTTGGGGAAATTTTCCCAACTTTTTTTTTTTTCCCCATTTTTAGGTTAGGTTAGGTTTTTCCCGACTTTTGGGGAAAAAAAAATTTCCCAACTTTTTTTTTTTTTTCCCAGATTTGAAAGTGGGAACCATGCGCAGGGGGATAAGTGGGAACAATGCGCAGGGGGAAATTTCCCAACTTTTTTTTTTTTTTCCCATTTTTAGGTTAGGTTAGGTAAGGTTAGGTTTTTCCCGACTTTTGGGGAAAAAAAAATTTCCCCACTTTTGGGGAAATTTCCCAACTTTTTTTTTTTTTCCCATTTTTAGGTTAGGTTAGGTTAGGTTTTTCCCGACTTTTGGGGAAAAAATAATTTCCCCACTTTTGGGGAAATTTCCCAACTTTTTTTTTTTTTCCCATTTTTAGGTTAGGTTAGGTTAGGTTAGGTTTTTCCCGACTTTTGGGGAAAAAAAAAATTCCCCACTTTTGGGGAAATTTCCCAACTTTTTTTTTTTTTTCCCATTTTTAGGTTAGGTTAGGTTAGGTTTTTCCCGACTTTTGGGGAAAAAATAATTTCCCCACTTTTGGGGAAATTTCCCAACTTTTTTTTTTTTTTCCCATTTTTAGGTTAGGTTAGGTTTTTCCCGACTTTTGGGGAAAAAAAATTTTCCCCACTTTTGGGGAAATTTTCCCAACTTTTTTTTTTTTCCCCATTTTTAGGTTGGGTTAGGTTTTTCCCGACTTTTGGGGAAAAAAAAATTTCCCCACTTTTGGGGAAATTTCCCAACTTTTTTTTTTTTTTCCCATTTTTAGGCGTAAAGTAAAAGTTACTGGGTTGTTCATTTTAGATTTGGATTTTAAATTATGAGTGGGTACACATGCAGCATTTGTAAGCGTGAACTTACATGTGTCTACTTGTGAGCATGCATTTTATATGAATCTTTAATGTAAATGTATATTTGCAACTAAGATTATGTATTGTAGTTGAATATAATGGTCTTCTTCTATTGGGTGGTTTCAAAATTTACCGACCTCGTTGCTGAAATATCGAGAATTGAGAACCACTGTTTATTTGATCACCATCAAACTTCACAGGATTCGTTCTAAGAATATGTTACATGTTTCCTGAAAATTTCGTCAAAATCGGATGAGCGGTTTATGAGTCTATAGGGGACATACATACATACATACATACATACATACATACATACATACATACATACATACATACATACATACATACATACATCCTTCTTTATAGTTATAGATTACATTTTTATTGAAACGGCATAAGCTGGTAGATGATTCTAGCTTTACATACGTCATACAGTGGGTAAATTTTTGCAAGAAAGTCGAGTACAGATTCTGTGCAATTTATTTTTTGTGAAATTTCCCTATTGTGACATGCGAGCGGTTCGATCGCAGCAATGTTAGTGCGAATGGTTCTTGGCTCCATTTTTCGTTTTTTCAGGCAAATAACGGCGGTGACTGCTTTCCATGTTTTCTCAGCTACTTCTTGGGTTATTCTGGGCCCATAACCTGATGGGATGGCTTGCAGATTAGCGGATGCTAAATAAAACACATGTCACTTGTAGAGTGGTTTGACAGACAGTGATGTATTTTGTGCTACCAACCATACAAAGTTATATAGTAGGTAGTTGCCAACATGGCTGTGACAGGAGTGTCATTCTAACAGTATATTATTATTTACTTCATATTATTATTCAAGGACACTCTGTTATTCAAAATCAAACCATTTTTTTTATATTTCTTAAAGATTTATTAACGTAGGTATATATTTACAAAACAATATTATTTCAAAACATGATAAATATCTTATAAAATATTACTATAACTTGGTTTCATCATTCCTCAATACTGTCTTAATTGAATGCTGAGCATGCAAATTGCTAGGACAAAGCCAAATACTTGAAAATTTAAAGCCGCCACCAAGAAAGTAGCCCTTTTTGATTTTATACAACCATTATTGAGAAATGATTACCGAACACAATGTCAACACACGAATTCACAACGACAAAACTGTATCGTCACTTGTCACCCAGCCGAGTTTCTAGGATAAAGGCAGATATTTTATTATTGGTTGCTAACAACGGCAGTCCCAGACAAGGCTAATACATTTTGCTGTCGAGAAAACATTTCAAATTCAAAAATGTTCGAGAGTCCATGTCACATAACCTCACCATACGTAGCTACAAAAATGTACATTTTCACGCGAGTGATAACTCATATTAGTTATACAAGCGGATCAACGAAAAAATACGATGATAATAAAGTGAATTAAGCGTGATTTCGTAACATGAATACAAAATAAAAATCACTTAAACCTTGACAGCACGGACGGCGTCACTAAAAATTTCAACTGAAGAATGGGTGGCCCTACGCCCAGATCAAGTGTTTTAATTATTTCCAAAAAAGTATTTTTTCAATAAAATAAAAATTGCTTTGTTTTAATTCACATGAGTTTTTTTATTTTATTGAATTAAAATGAACTTTCACGAAGTAACTGCTGAAAATCTAGATAATATAAAGTATTTTTTTGTGTTACGAAAATAAAAAGTAACGTATTATTTTGCTTCAATATATACAAAGTAGATGTTTGAAATAAAACGAACATTTCTATATTGTCAGATTTGTAAAATAATGTATCATGCGTTTTTACAAAGGCTATCACTCATTCTGTTTTTAACAGGCTCGTGCCCGTAAATAATCATACTCTATGGTAACTTATGTTTCATCGGGAACCGGCTGTTCAATATGAATCAGCCCGGCATGCTCACAGGGGGGACCACAGGAAGGTTCAGCACATTCCCCCCCAGTAGATTTACTCAAAAAAGAGTTTCAATCGAGGTTTTCTGACTTCAGAGATAGTGAAAAATACATCAGTCTCTTTGCCCGACCATTCGGTGTATCCGTTGAAGACATGCCGGAAAATTTTCAGATGGAGGTTATAGATGTGCAGTGTCTTTCGACGTGGATGTTTTTGATTTCTATGCAAAATATGTCGATCACAACTCGTTTCCTGAAATCCGAAAAAATGTCATGAAAATGATTTAATTGTTTAGGAGCACATATGTGTGTGAGCAGCTGGACTAAGAGCCAGACGTACGAAACCTTACCTCATCGACTACCAGGCAGCAGTGTTGCCACCTTAGCCCTTTTGGGGCTAGATCTAGCACTTTTTACTGTAGGTGAACTCGTTGTTTAATGATTTAGCCCGAAAAGGGCTATCTAGCCCTTTTCATTTACTTAAAAATATTGTACGAAAATCTGAAATTTGCGCCATGCTAACATCGCGATAACATCGAACTTTCGCAATTTTTGTCAAATATATATATTTTTTTTGGTAGATACCATTTGTTCGATTATGGCAACTAAATGATTCTAAACGGAAAATTTGTTAATTTTAGTTTGTAAAATAATAAATATTTTTTATTTTTGAACCTAATTTTGAAAAAAATTATTGTGATTCAAACTAAAAAATAAATACATAAGTAATTGAAATCATTAGTCCAGGTGTTTTTTTAGCCTTTTTTTACACCGACTCTTTTTGTGCTCCTTTTAGCCCGATCTAGCCCTTTTTAGCTTCTTCAATTGCCCCCATTACTAAAACTAAGGTGGCAACACTGCCAGGCAGAGACATGGTCAGGCTGGTAGTTTGCATCGAGTACATCATTTTTTCACTGGTCTGCCTTTTCCTATCCTGGAACGTTTTGGATGCGGCCTCTTCAAAGAGGCCCAAAAAATGGTGCAAACTACCTCATCGACTACCAGGCAGAAACATGTTTGGGGAGGTGTCCGGCATCGAGTACATGCCTTTTCTGCAGATTTTGGTGATCCTACCCTGGAGCGTTCTGGAGGCGGCCTCTTCAAAGAGGCCCAAAAAATGGTGCAAACTACCTCATCGACTACCAGGCAGAGACTACTAAGAGATGATGACCTACATTATTTACCTACTTTTTGCATTAAAAAAAATACTCCAAACCTGGAGCATTTTGAATGCGGTCATTTTTTTAACAAATATATAAATCGATCTTTTGATATAAGTTGTATGAGTCATGAGAATAAAGAAAAAAAAATATATGTTACATTCGTTATTAATAATAATAAAATTAACATACCAAAAATTTGTATTTCCAACCCTTCTGGTTTAGGAGAAAAAAGGGTAAAACGGTATTTTTTACATTATATTTTATGACTCAAAAACAAAGTACAATAATTGGATTTTTTGTAAATCAAAAATAAGAACGTTAATTTTAAAACAATAATAATCTCTTACACATTCTTTCTATCTGCTATAGTTTTACGGGAAATGAATTTTAAAGTAAAATATTTTCCAAAAAACTTTACGTCGAGTCCCGTTTTTGGTCAAAATCTAGCTTAAACGCCTCAGTACTTTATTTTAACAGAATATAAAAAATAATATCGTGTAGAAGATTAAACATGTATTAAAACTTCATGGATACTTACTTACTTATAATAAAGGGTTGTAAATTATCTGTCCTGTTATAGTTAGAATGTTGAAAATAAGTATATACCTCGTAGCACGAGGGATACGCGTGATATCATCGATGTATATATGCATGGATGGGCGACGAAAGCAATCTTTTGAGACGTAAAAACTCTCCAACGCGCGTATCAGAAATTAAATGTACAGTGGACTGCACATGACTTTACAGCATAAAATAAAGTTGTTTTGAGGTGATATTTAATTTTCACAACAAAATGTTTAATTTGTATTATTAATGAAGGCAATCTGCTTAAGTAATTTTAATTTTGCGGTATGATCATTTTCCTTGACTTATAGATTTGTATGAGGCTGACCACCCATACTGTAAAAGATGGTTCACTTTGACAATGTCAACCCTATTTTAGGGAAAGTAGGCAAGAGTAGCAGGGCTTATGTTCACTTGAGATAGGGTTTTTATATTGTAGGTTCATATGCGGCATGTGTAAGCGCGAACTTATACGTGTCTGCTTATGGGAATACGTTTATTAAATCTCAAATGATATATACCTTTGCAGCTTAGATTTAGATTATTGGTCACTTTTGTATCAAAAATAACACTTCAAAGCCTAGTATTTTAACTTAACCTTTTATAATCATTTTTGTATTTTTCTTCTACGTACTTTTTCATTGCTGCATTTTTTATATTGCTGGTCATGTATTGCACCCTCCACGTGACTAAGCTGCAATTAACATTTTATTATTATTATTGCTATCAAGAAAATTACAATAAATTGTTGTATGGAAATTTTTCGCTTTATACGGTGGCTATATTTTACTTTTCGAAAACAATAGTGATAAATAAATGTAGGTTCATATAATGGCTTTCAAATTGGCTGGCAATAATTTTTGATTAACCCTTCCGCTGCCTAAAATTTTTAAAATATTGTTACTTTATAGCAGTCCGAAGGAGCTATAAAGTGTTGTATTCGTCCGATTTTTTTTGGAGGTTTCAACGGAAATGAGTTGTCCTGCACCAGGACGTGCAAAAAAACCTAATTTGTTGAACCTGTCCGTCCGTCCGTCCGTGCGTCCGTCCGTATGTATGTATGTCCGTATGTCCGTATGCCCTAGCCGAAACTGCTTATCGCAGAGACACCAATTTTTGGATTAAGAGAATTGATAACCACAAATTTTGATGAGCTGACTGGCATGGCACCAACCTGAAAATTCAAGATAGCTGCCATACAAAAAAAACATAAAATTGCACTTTTCTCCAAAACGGCTCTAACGATTTACTTTAAAACTTCAGTGTGATCGTTGCTTAAACTGTCACTAAGAAAAATAGCTATAGCAGCACTCTTGCCAATCTTCGTCTATGGGTTGCGATATGAAAAAAATAAACAATTGTGATTTTCTCAGAAGTGAAAGCGTTGACAAAAGAATAATTCTTTACAATACGAGTATAATACATTACATAAAATAATATATAAAATTAAATATGTTTTTGAATATAAGAACATAAAGTGACGTTAACATGATATCAAAAATTGAAATTAAAAGGCTACAAGAACCCATCAGAACGCAAAAAACTTTTATATTTCTTAACTTTAATAGAAAGAACTCTCTTATCACTATAATTCGTAGTGAAACATTTTTCAAATTTTAGAAAACTCAAGATGGTTTCCGAACAGCTGAAAGTTTCATATGAGATTTGCTCAAAAACGGCTCCTACGATTTTCTCTATTTTTTTTGCACAATCGTCATTATAATAGTGCTATGTAACAACAATTATCATTGCCTCATAATTTTCTTTGTTTTGGGGGTTGCCATACAAGAGAAAAAAACAATTTAAAATGTCTTGGCAGAGAAAGGGCTAACTAAAAAATATTGTTCCACAATTGAAAAGCTCTTATATATACCCACATATATAATTCATTACTTTTTTAAAAAATATATTATAAAGTATGGCCACCATACAAAGTGACAAATTTCCATAAAAAAATAATTGTAATATTTTTGGTAGCAAAACGTCTAATACCCATAAATAAACCTACAGAACGATTCGCTCAAACAAGTGCTATGTAAAAACAATAACAATTGCCTCATAAAACTCATTGTTTTGGGGATTGTGATACAAGAGAAAAGCTTGTATTACTCCCATTCTCAAAAAGCCTCAGTTGGACCCAGAAGACTTTTCAAATTTCCGACCCATCTCGAACTTGTCGTTTATATCTAAAATAATTGAAAGAATTGTGGCAATGAGACTAACTAGTTATCTACAATCTGATGGACTTTTGGCCAAGAAACAATTGGCTTTTAGACACTCTCATTCAACTGAAACGGGCATTGATCTTATTTTATCTGACCTCACTACTCAAATTGAAGAAGGAAAACATGCCATTCTCACAATGTTGGATATGAGCGCTTTTTCGAAAATGTCGATCATGATATCCTTACAATAAGATTGGAGAGATTATACGGTATATCCGGAAAGGCTTTGCTGTGGCTCACCGACTACCTGAACAATTGGGGTCAGGCTGTCCAACTCCAAAACGGAATGTCCATCTTTATTAATCTCACCACAGGTGTGGCACAGGGATCCGTTCTAGGACCACTATTGTTCATCTTATATACGAAGAAACTGGAACATATAGTTGAAGGCTGGAATCTAAAATTCCATTGCTATGCTGACGAATGTCAAATTTATACCAGTTACACACCTGAACAAGCAAAAGACACTGAAACAAGGTTGGTCGGCTGTATAAACGACATTTCTTGTTGGATGGCAAATAATTAATCGATTGGTGTTGAATCCTGACAAAATCAAAGTACTCAGAATCGCTATAGCAAGAAGGATTCATTCAATCAGCCAAACACCTATAAGAATTTGTGGGAATGACATCTTTCCTTCAACAAGCGTAAAACTTCTTGGAGAGGAGGCAGCTGATTTGGGTCCTAGGGACTCGTACAATTTTATTCAAAATTTTAGTTTTTCTAGCGTATTATATCAACTAACCTTTAAACATAGTTAAAAGTTGTGACCATTTTTACTTTTTGAGAAAAAAAAAAAACAAAATTTCGGTTTGTATGAAAACTCATACAAATCACTAGTGTCAAAAGAGGGGGCAGCTGATTTGGGTCCTAGGGACTCGTTAAATGTTATTCAAAATTTAAGTTTTTTTAGCCTATTATATCAACTAACCTTTAAACATAGTTAAAAGTTGTGACCATTTTTACTTTTTGAGAAAAAAAATAACAAAATTTCGGTTTGTATGAAAACTCATACAAATCACAAGTGTCAAAAGAGGAGGCAGCTGATTTGGGTCCTAGGGACTCGTACAATTTTATTCAAAATTTTAGTTTTTCTAGCGTATTATATCAACTAACCTTTAAACATAGTTAAAAGTTGTGACCATTTTTACTTTTTGAGAAAAAAAAATAACAAAATTTCGGTTTGTATGAAAACTCATACAAATCACTAGTGTCAAAAGAGGGGGCAGCTGATTTGGGTCCTAGGGACTCGTTAAATTTTATTCAAAATTTAAGTTTTTTTAGCCTATTATATCAACTAACCTTTAAACATAGTTAAAAGTTGTGACCATTTTTACTTTTTGAGAAAAAAAATAACAAAATTTCGGTTTGTATGAAAACTCATACAAATCACAAGTGTCAAAAGAGGAGGCAGCTGATTTGGGTCCTAGGGACTCGTACAATTTTATTCAAAATTTAAGTTTTTCTAGCCTATTATATCAACTAACCTTTAAACATAGTTAAAAGTTGTAACCATTTTTACTTTTTGAGAAAAAAAATAACAAAATTTCGGTTTGTATGAAAACTCATACAAATCACTAGTGTCAAAAGAGGGGGCAGCTGATTTGGGTCCTAGGGACTCGTTAAATTTTATTCAAAATTTGAGTTTTTCTAGCCTATTATATCAACTAACCTTTAAACATAGTTAAAAGTTGTGACCATATTTACTTTTTGAGAAAAAAAATAACAAAGTCTTAATTTGTATGAAATCTCAAAAAATCACTAGTGTCAAAAGAGGGGGCAGCTGATTTGGGTCGTAGGGAGTTTTAAATAAAACGGATAAAATATGAGTATGTTGATTTATATTAAAAGATTTTATTATAAAGGTTATTGTTAGTACGACATTATCAAAACTAACATTTGGGACTAAGTAAACTTTTTAAATTTACAAAAATACCTACATATACTTTGTATTTGTTAACAAACCATGTTATTATTCTGTATTGCGGTATAATCTTAACATAAAATTTCAGACATAATTAGTTTTGATAAGTCAATAATTTATTTTTTCATCTTTTCATTGTTCATTCACGTAAATATGTACGTTTTATTGTTTTTCTGTACACAAATCTTTTTTTTTTCATTCGTTGTTTTTGAATTTTTGGATTTCGCGCTTTTTTTTGAACCCCCTAACCATAGACAAAGTCTCTAAAAATGAACGTTTTATTTTCCCTACATTTGGGGAATCGTTTTTGTTTACAGCATAGGGGGCTATCTTTGGAGGCTGTTTTCACAAGAGTGCGTATTTGAAATTAACTGTTGTATTTTCACTATTATTGAAGAGTGTAGAGATTAATGAAATCAAGAAGACTCCAGTGGCCGGACACGTAGCACGTGCAGAAAACTCCAGGATCATCAGAACTGTCTTGGATGGTGCCCCCTCAGGCGTTAGACCACTCGGGACGTAGGATGCGGTGGGCAGAGAACGTCGAAGCCAACGCCGAAGTTTTGGGAGTGAGGCGACTGTGGAGGGAAGCAGCACAAGGCAGAGTGGTGCAGGTGTCCCTGAGCCTTGAAGGCTGTCGGCTGATGAGCCGAAGAAAGTGAAATTAAAGTGTATAGATTTCATATTATAAACATTTCCGGTCCTCAGGCCATCATCAGGGGACAATCATGGGATCCAAAACTTTTGCAAGAAATACAGATACAGAATGCCAGTGTCCTTGACAATAGGCAGGTGCCTATTTGATTGTTTACCTACGTTTATTTTTGCCATATCATTTGTGTTTTTTACATTGAGGTTTTTTTAATTAATTTTTTTCTTTACAGTGTGTATTTTTGTGATTGTATGACTAATCTTTCTAGAATAAATAAATATTGTGCAAAATATAAGCGTTTTATTTTGACAGCTTAAAGCAATAATAATAATATTAATAAAGGTGTGAGTGTACCCGCGTGCCGCGTGTATAATACACACATGCATACAAGATCAAAGTCCAATACGCAGAATGTATGGAAGGGAAGTAAGAAGGCGAGGAAGGGGGGTTTCGAAGTACGTACCCAGATAGCATTTTAAACTTGTAGCTGACTTGCAACAAGTTTGATGTGTCAAAAGTGAAGGCTTGCTGCAAGTTCACCATGGCAAGTATATACACTTGAGGCAAGTTTTAATCAAACTTTCTAGTTTCCCAGCAACAAGCTTGCAGAAACTTTGTCATAACAAAGTTCCCGTAAGGTTGTCATGACAAACTTGCAAAATGTTTGCTTTTGCAAATTATATACATTTTTTGATATTATTATAATATTTAAAAAAACAAAATTAGAATAAAAAGATGAAATATTTTTATTTTATTTCATTTACAGTTTGCTTATAGTAGTAACAAAGTTTTATAATAGTCACATCATCATCATCACTGGCACGACCTCCCTCAGCAACCGCTGCCAGCGCTGTCTATCCAACGTCTTCCTCCTCCAGTCCCACATTCCCACTGCACGGCTATCCGCCACCACTCCATCCAGCCATCTTGAACGTGGTCTTCTCACTGTCCGCCGTCCGATTGTGATGAATATAAATTGGGCTGCTGAACCATATTTTCAATTATTGCGTCATCTACAAATAATTGAAAATATTCCAGTGACGTTAAAATTTTAATGGATTGTAAAAAACTGGCAGTACACGCTGTGTCGGGGATATCCAAGTCACGGTGTCGCCAGCGTACTTCTGTCCACAACGAATGGGCCTGATGTTGTCCATCACCTTCCACCGCATTTGCTTCTTACTCCTGGTCAACATCACTAGGTGCCTGAAAATAAATAAATAGTTACGTTTATAATATCATCCACAAATAAAATAGAAATTGGAACCATAGAAAACCTATTTTAGAGGACTTCAGTCAATGTCAATGCAGTACAATCTGTGATTAATTATAAAGATACGAGTTTAAAGGTACCGATTTATAGCTAATTTGTTGAGATATATTTTGAATAAAATGAGGATTTTTTAATAGATAAATAAAAAAATAAAATACTAACGTTTATTTCAATGGGCATCCCAATTATCTGGCTCAACTCGTCTGCAGCCATCTCCTGGTCACCGTTTTCGATCCTTGGCTCCCACCAGGTTGTAATTTCGTCATCTTCATCTTCAAGTTCTACATCTGATGCATTTCCATTCAAACACATATTAATCTCTCGAATAGAGTAAGACATCTGAAAAAATAAAATAGTAAGGCTGTTAAAAATGACCTCAAAATCCTGTGTATGTTCAAACCATTGTTATTTTGTATACAAAAAAAAGTACTAAAAAACATAGAACTTGCTACAAATTATATACTCTTAAATAGTTTATGAACTAAGGAACACGCTAAAAATGATTTTTTTCAATTCAATGTATAATTACCTTGAAAATTGACGATTTCGAGGGGAAAAATTGTCAGAGTTGAAACGCAAGCCGGCTTGACAGTTGACAGACGTCATGGCGGTTAAAATGCACTATGCAGGCAGGAAACATAAAGAAAAAATATAATGCTGTGAGCACAACGTTGCAGCAATATTGCAACAAACTTATTTTGTCATATTTGACATGACAATATAAATTTATATACAAATCAAACTTGCAGCAAACTGACCTGCTATCTGCCCAGATAGCATTTTAAACTTGCATCTGACTTGCAACAAGTTTGATGTGTCAAAAGTGAAGGCTTGCTGCAAGTTCGCCATGGCAAGTATATACACTTGAGGCAAGTTTGAATCAAACTTTCTAGTTTCCCAGCAACAAGCTTGCAGGAACTTTGTCATAACAAAGTTCCCGCAAGCTTGTTATGACAAATTTGCCAAATGTTTGCTTCTGCAAATCATATACATTTTTTTATAATATTTAAAAAAACAAAATTAGAATAAAAAGATAAAATATTTTAATTTTATTTTATTTACAGTTCGCTTATAGTAGTAACAAAGTTTTATAATAATCACATCATCATCATCATTGGCACGACCTCCCTCAGCAACCGCTGCCACCGCTGTCTATCCAACGTCTTCCTCCTCCAGCCCCACTGCACGACAATCCGCCACGACTTCATCCAGCTATCTTGAACGTGGTCTTCTCACTGTCCGCCGTCCCTCCGGGTTCGTCATTACAATCGTCTTCTCCAGGCTATGATGGTCTAATTGCTGAATGTGCCCCAGCCAATGCAGTCTGTTGACCTTTATTGAGCGGACCACATCAGCGTCCTGGTACAGCTTATACAATTCGGAGTTATATCTTCTTCGCCATGTTTCTAGTCACACTCAGGTACATTATTCCCCTAGCCCCGTTGCTTTGTCTCTCGGCTCTGTAACAAAAAAACAAGGATATTTTTAGTAATTATATTACAAATCATTTATAATTAAGGATGTAATATACACTAAGTACTGATTTCATTATAAACAGTTTTAATTTTCTTTTTAGAAATTTGTTCCACGGTACTCCGTTTTCTTTGAAATTATTAAAGCAAATATTATAAAATACCAAGATCGGATTGCCCTGTAAGGAGTTATTTATGGAAACACATAAAAATATAATATCCGATGAATAAATTTTAACTGTGTACTTATTTTTATTGCAAATAGGATGATACTTCTTTATGGAGTCAGACGCTACACAATTTTTGCCCAGTGTCGCGCAGCTTTCACCGCTCTATCGTTACCCTCTATTAGGTCGGCCAGTGTGCAGCTTGTTGGGCAGGCCGAACAGATCCGAAGATGATCCATGAACTGTTGGGCTCCGCATTCACAGAGCGTGGTGCCATCTTGATGTAAGATTGCCCAGGTCATCATGTTACAATGCGCTCTGCCAACACCCGTTCTCAACCTGTTTAGGGCCCTCCATAGAGACTACTCACGATCCTGTCCAGGTGGGAGCTTCTCGCTCGGCTGCACTAAGGAACACGCTAAAAATGATTTTTTTCAATTCAATGTATAATTACCTTGAAAATTGACGATTTCGAGGGGAAAAATTGTCAGAGTTGAAACGCAAGCCGGCTTGACAGTTGACAGACGTCATGGCGGTTAAAATGCACTATGCAGGCAGGAAACATAAAGAAAAAATATAATGCTGTGAGCACAACGTTGCAGCAATATTGCAACAAACTTATTTTGTCATATTTGACATGACAATATAAATTTATATACAAATCAAACTTGCAGCAAACTGACCTGCTATCTGCCCAGATAGCATTTTAAACTTGCATCTGACTTGCAACAAGTTTGATGTGTCAAAAGTGAAGGCTTGCTGCAAGTTCGCCATGGCAAGTATATACACTTGAGGCAAGTTTGAATCAAACTTTCTAGTTTCCCAGCAACAAGCTTGCAGGAACTTTGTCATAACAAAGTTCCCGCAAGCTTGTTATGACAAATTTGCCAAATGTTTGCTTCTGCAAATCATATACATTTTTTTATAATATTTAAAAAAACAAAATTAGAATAAAAAGATAAAATATTTTAATTTTATTTTATTTACAGTTCGCTTATAGTAGTAACAAAGTTTTATAATAATCACATCATCATCATCATTGGCACGACCTCCCTCAGCAACCGCTGCCACCGCTGTCTATCCAACGTCTTCCTCCTCCAGCCCCACTGCACGACAATCCGCCACGACTTCATCCAGCTATCTTGAACGTGGTCTTCTCACTGTCCGCCGTCCCTCCGGGTTCGTCATTACAATCGTCTTCTCCAGGCTATGATGGTCTAATTGCTGAATGTGCCCCAGCCAATGCAGTCTGTTGACCTTTATTGAGCGGACCACATCAGCGTCCTGGTACAGCTTATACAATTCGGAGTTATATCTTCTTCGCCATGTTTCTAGTCACACTCAGGTACATTATTCCCCTAGCCCCGTTGCTTTGTCTCTCGGCTCTGTAACAAAAAAACAAGGATATTTTTAGTAATTATATTACAAATCATTTATAATTAAGGATGTAATATACACTAAGTACTGATTTCATTATAAACAGTTTTAATTTTCTTTTTAGAAATTTGTTCCACGGTACTCCGTTTTCTTTGAAATTATTAAAGCAAATATTATAAAATACCAAGATCGGATTGCCCTGTAAGGAGTTATTTATGGAAACACATAAAAATATAATATCCGATGAATAAATTTTAACTGTGTACTTATTTTTATTGCAAATAGGATGATACTTCTTTATGGAGTCAGACGCTACACAATTTTTGCCCAGTGTCGCGCAGCTTTCACCGCTCTATCGTTACCCTCTATTAGGTCGGCCAGTGTGCAGCTTGTTGGGCAGGCCGAACAGATCCGAAGATGATCCATGAACTGTTGGGCTCCGCATTCACAGAGCGTGGTGCCATCTTGATGTAAGATTGCCCAGGTCATCATGTTACAATGCGCTCTGCCAACACCCGTTCTCAACCTGTTTAGGGCCCTCCATAGAGACTACTCACGATCCTGTCCAGGTGGGAGCTTCTCGCTCGGCTGCACAAAGTTATCAGGTCGCTCCAAATTCCACAGACACAGTCTCTCCCACGCCAGCTCCATAGTCAATCGGTGCACAGAGCTCAAGAAACTGTGACGCCACAATGTCCAAAAAGGCAGTGCTGTAGATTCTTCAGGGATTTTTGTTGTCAACCCTCGAGGCCTCAAGGGAGAGGAACTGAAACAAGTGTAATAACAATCAGTAACTGTTGGGTGTTCTTTGAAGCTTCTAAATAAATCTTGAGGTATGATTCACACTAAAACAGCGCTCATCAAAGAAATTATCCCCATATTATTATTGTTATCCGGGGCTTAGTTTCCCTAGCCACGGACATCATATTATATTATAAGTCTAATCTAATCTAAGCTGCAAAGATATATATCATTTAAGATTTATATTAAATGCATTCCCACAAGCAGATATGTATAATTTCGCGCTAACACATGCCGCATGTGGACCTACAATATAAAAACGCAATCTCAAATGAACATAAGCCTTGCAACTCTTGCCGTCCTTCCCTGAAACAGGGGTGACATTGGCAAAGTGAACCAATTTTTTATAGTATGGGTGGTCAGCCGCATAACAACCTATAAGTCAAGGAACTGTACTGCCAGTTTTACAGGCCAGTTTTGTAGTTTTGTTTGGTTTTGTTTGGCATAGGCCAGTTTTACAGGTTTTACTGCCAGGAATAAGTACTGCCAGTTTTATCAACACACATCAAATGGCTTCATCGAACTAATTTTGCAACTTATTTTCACAGAATATGTCACATTTAGGTTACAAACAACTTTGCTGAAATTTACTTTCAAATTTTTACGTGAAAATATTTGAAATAAATAAAAACGTAAGTTCAAAAAGTTAGTGCCAAAATCTAGATAATACACATTTCTTATTTCTACAAAAAGTACATCAAACACGTCCTACTAAGTTTTCAAAAGGAAATAGTTTTACATACCTGGTAAATATGATGTAGGAACCATGCCGAAACATTTTAAAAGACGTAAGTACATTACTAATCGTCAAATAAACACGTATCTGATTCCTTTAACTTCCGTATTGAAACAATGAGGTACATAACAAAGGCGACTGGACATTATAAAACGCAAAATAACAAAAATGTAAGAAATTCACAAAGCGAGCTCGTATACAAATAATGGCGGCCGGCCACCCGCCGTGCACCCGCCACACGCGGTCGCGTGGGGGTAGGGATACCAGATGAAAAATTTAAAATTCCTGACAAAAAGCCTAATTTCCATAGAAAGTCCTGACATTTTGTTGCAAACGTAATTAAACACTGCGTACTTACTTAATAAGTACAAAGCTAAAGCAAAAAAAATATTTCAAACTAACTTGTGTTTCAAATATTTTTCTATGCTTTGACTATTAAAAAATTGAAAAGTCCTGATACTTCCGAAATCCGGTCGCAATCCCGACAAGAGCCTAAAAATCCTGACGTATGGCAGCCCTACGTGGGGGGTCTCTCGTGACGTCATTTCAAAGTTGTTTGAGAAACAGCCACAGAGAGAGTAAAATTCAGAAATAATGTTGCCAAAACCAAAATATGCCCAAAGATTTCTAGGCATGCGCGTCACAATCTGTCAACTCGTGTCTGATCAGTGCTGCCGCTGGGAAAAAAGTCGCGAGATTTAAAAAAAGCAAAATAGCAAAATCGATAAAACGGCAACACTGCTAATCGTATTTTTGACAGCCCGTCACGCAAGTTTGTATCAAACAAAAAGCAAACTTGTTTATTCATATTTGAAACATGATGCAAAATGCAAGCTTGCAGCAATATTGCAATAAACTTATTTTGTCATATTTGACATGACAATGTAAAATCAAGTACAAATCAAACTTGCAGCAAACTTACCTGCTATATGGGTGGGTACCTACCCCTAAGCCATAGAGTGGCTTCTCTAAGTACCTATACTCTGTGATAATACCTCAATGTTTCGATGTGATTGAACGTGATCCAGAAATGGATCCAGACCTATGATCCAGACCAATCCAGACGTGATTTCGATTTTCGATAGATCGTTGAAGTTGATACGAGTAGTCCTTTTTGTGGTGTCATTAACATATTTCCTCAATAAATTGTATGTTTTACCATATTATCTTTTTAACTTACGAGTTTCACTGTTACTAGTAAATATATTTTTGCTTTTCGAGAACATTTTCGTGCTGTTTTTGGTGAACTTTCGATTTTTTCAAATTGCTGATCCAATTTTATAAAGTTTTTAATACAATCTGCAGCGAATTCATTACATTGGGCTATAATTCAATTCTACCTCGATATCGAAACGAAATACCTTTAACTTATAAAGGTTTGTGCATTTACTTAGTGAAAATTCATCTTCATCTATTGAATTTCTTATAAAACGTAAGTATTTTTCTTTTTTTAATATTTCTTATTTTATCCTCGAGTACCTCGAGTTTTTTTCTAAAAAAAAATAATCCATACATGTAGGGAAACGGGTTTTTTCGCTTACATCCCCAGATTTCCCCAGCTGTCAGGCTAGCACCTGTTAGGCTGTCTTCACACCGGTTCATTTATTTAGAAATTAAATTTAAAAAACTTCAACTTTTCATTAAATGTAATCCAGCTGTCTTATTTATCAATTTTCAACACTCATAACTGTGTATGTGCATTAAATTGCTTGTGTGCCAGTATATAGCTATTTGATAACAGTTGGTTTTCAGCTAGGTTCACTCATCTGCAGGTGTGATGGATAAATTAAAATACCCTGGCGACTGGAGCTACCAACTTGCCGAGAGTAATCAGAATCTGACAATTGTGCGAGCTCACCTAACTACTGAAGAGGAAGCATTTGCATGGGTATCAAAATTTAGCAATTTGAACCATGCCTCATGGATACTGAATCGTAAATATATAAGCAATGGAAGAGCAAAGAGGTAATGTCTATATTTTCTGATGTAATACCGTTGATTTGCAATGTTGGCGGCTATGGTATTTAAATTGAGAACATATTACAACGGCCCAAATTAAACGGCTAGACAGAGTGGTGGTTGTGTGATAGAAGCATGGGACTGGAAGAAGAAGGCGTTGGATCGGCAGTGTAGGATGTGGTTGATCAAGGAAGCCAAGACCTATCAAGGTCTGTTCTGCCAATGATGATTGCAAACTTCTCTCCTCTTGTAATGAAAGGCAGCACGAGTTGAAAATTTTATGTAGGTTTTCTTTGCACATAACTACACACATGTAAGCACAAACCTACAGCCTTATATTTGTTGCAGGTACGTATCGCACAGAAGATGGTTGTGCCAACACAACGGTCAGGGCAAACTCCCAAACAGTAAAAGGAATACAGGGTGCTCCATGAGTATTGACATAAAAATCAAGATTATAACTCGCCAAACTAAAGACACAGACAAATTCCTGAAGTTATTGCCGGCATTACAAGCTCTCATAAAGATACAGGGAGCTCACAACCATCCCATAGACACAGCAGAATCATTACGATTTTTGCGTGCTAGTGACGAAACCAAAGTGAGTAAATATTTTCCATATTGTGTTTGAACCAAGATTCTTGTAACTTTGTGCTGGTACTTATTGTAAATTATTTGCTTGTTTAAAGTAGACATTAGGGGATAAATGAGCTATCTATCGTGCTTTGTGTCCAAGGCAAAAATTTCTTGAAGGCTGAGTGGATCTTTTCGGTTTGAAACCATAATTCTTAGCATGGAATGCGACCGGAGGAATGGACCAAGCGAGCTAGGTCACTGGAGAAACACCAAGTGTAACGTCATATCGTCATGTCAATACTTATTTCCGCCATATCCACTTTTTCTCATTCAGAGAAAAACGCGTTTGAAGTTAAAATGCTAATAACTCTTTCGTTTTTAAAGTTATTAGCTTTTTTTTAATTGAAATAAATTAAGTATTGATCTAATAATGTATAAAAAAAAAGAAAAAAAAAAATGAGTACTGGGTCACACCAAAATGAGGTACCTTCACTTGGATATGGAGCAAATGTTAGAGCAAAAGTGGCTATTTTGTTAATACTTATTTCCTCCATATCCATTTTTGTATTAATTTTACCAATAAAGAATCTTTTTCAGAGCATTTCTTCTCCATTACTGAGTTTTAAGAAAGAAAAACACTCAAAACATATTTAAGAACCTTTATTTTTATAAAAAAAAAAAATACATTACATTAGAAATACAGTGCTTTATTATAGTACAATAATTAATTTGTTCTGTTGTACTTTTTTAAAGTTATTTTTTTACTTAATGCTAGACTATCAGCTATAAACATAATACCTACTTGCAAGATCTTGCTTAAAATTTAAAAAATAAGCCTAAAAACCTAAATCCCCAATGCAATATAAAAATCTGCATCTACGGGAGGCATAAACTTCAACATGGATTTGATATCATTAACATTAGGTGCCGGAGATGATTCTGGCGAATAAACACACTCAACGTTTTCCATGTCACCGATTTAAATGTTTTTTTTGACAATTACAATCAATTTACTTAAGAAAAAGCTTGAACCAATTCGATACTCATGTTGATTGACAGATAAACAAACAATGCGCTCAAGTTCGGCCCGATCGTAAGCCGGCATCAAAAATGCTGTGCACGTAGTATTCAATAAAATATAAATAAACCGATGAAGATGAAATAAAGTATCAAAAAACAAAATAAATGGCAAATACAAATTCAAATTTAAAAAATCAATCCAATTGAATTCACAGTCAATTACTCTTAGCGTTTTTTGATAATTATGATTTTCCAATAAAGTTTGCTAATATTAAAAATTATAAATTCAGTTTTTGTGTATAAACACAGTGAAAATTCATTATTATAAATGTTAAAAACAAGGTTTCTTTCACACAAATTGATAATAATTATCGAACGTTTAGAAAAAAAATGTCTACTCAGTAAGCAAAAACGTTCGATAATTATTATCAATTTGTGTGAAAGAAACATTGTTTTAATATTTATTGAAAAAATATGTATTAAACATAATACGTATATCCAGTAATTATTATTTTCATTTTATTTCCACTATTTGCATGCTTTCTCAATTTGTATGTTACGTATTTTGATGTAAATGGTGAAATTACAATTCCCTATTTTAGAGGAGAAATATATATTGTTCACAGCACCACAGCCATATCCGAGACCAACATATTGGGCACAGTATGTTCCATCGATAGTGGGGAGTTTGGGCGAACGTGATTGGTTGAAACGCTCGGAATGGATATGGCGGATTTAAGTACCAACTATATTTCAAAACTCTTGGATATGGAGGAAATGTGCACTGAAAAAATTGTCAGTTTATGACTTTTTTCAAAAAATTTTACGGATTCGGGTAAAGTATAGTCTCAAGACACCAACCCATATCATAACTAAAAAAAAGTGAAAAGTGGATATGGCGGAAATAAGTATTGGCATGACGATATGGTTATTATCTATTTCTCTTTGTTAATGTCTTGAAGAAATACTGCAACGTAATGCTTAAAAAACATTAAAGGTCTTTATATAAATTGAAAACTGGAGGATTCAAAATATAACATTATAAAGCTGTCGGTGTTATAGCCGTGGTCGTCAAAGTCGCTGTTCTTGCTAGCGTGTTCGGAATGGAATATCGCTGGTTCGAGCCCCCCTTGGCACCTCGTTTATAACTTTGACCTTGGTTCTAAAGATGTAATTGGGTAATTATTCATTAATAATTCATTGAAATACAGAACAATGAATTATTAATTGATGATATAAATACCTGTTTCTGGCTAGGAAAATGGGTTGGTAAATTGCATTCCTCTTCATGAATCTATTTAAAAAAAAAGCTTTAGCAACAGTTCATTTCGTAAAAAACGCCTGATAAACTGGTTGTGTAAACTCACCTTGAATGCATATACTGAAATAATGTATGAAAACTAAATCTCTCTCTAGAACTGCCTTCGTATATTCCATAAATTTTAGATTTTGACAATGTTTTATACTAGGAACACAGATTTACCCCCGTATTCACGATCAAAACTGATTTAAGTGCCTTACTCAAGCGCTACACTTACTCAAGGGTCGACATTCTGGAGCGTTTTGTTTCACAAAGAACACTCAAGCAGTAATCAGCGTAGTGCCCAACCCCCAGGATACGTACGGGTTTGTCATTGGCTCTCGAAAAAACCCAGCTCTGTAATTGGTCAGTACCTTCCGACCGATATTCGGCGTACTTCACTCTTATCATTGCCGCCTCTTTCAAATTTCAATGTCATATCAACTTTGCATAAAACTTGACAACAAATAAGTACGTATAACGCAATTACTACTTTAAGTAAACCGTAAGTACGAATTTTTTTGTTTACAATTTCTATTAGTTTTTAAAAATACATTTATTTAATATCCAATGTAAAGTGTTTTGATCGATTTCAGCGCCAAAAAGATGTTGTTTTCTCCAGCGGAAAAGGAGCTGCTGGTGGCTCTGATTAAAGAAAAACCTGTAATAGAAGATAAAATAACAGATCGAAGAAATCGTTGGCTTTGCAACCCTCAATGAGAAACGGCAAAACTGTGTACAGAACGACGCATTTTTTCAATCAAAAACGTCTTCTAAATTCTTCCTCTTCGTAATACGTAAATGGGTCTTTACAGTCTCTGATATATTTTCTTGGGACACTATTTTTGAACAAAACAATGTTATTATTCTCGTTGAAGTCAACTGTATCGAAAGAATTCATTATTTTATGTAAATAATTCACAACCAAACAAAAAATGTGCTGATGAAATGCGGCGGAATATTTTGACAGTTCATCTGTCATTGCAGTATGGTCCTAGACCATACCGGAGAACAAACCCAATTCTGATGGTCAAGCAATGTAAATGAACTCGTCAAAACAATGTTAATACACTTGTAAAAATCATGTTTATAGTAAGAATTCATTTTTTCATGTAAATTCACAATCAAACAAAAAATGTGATAACAATGAAATATGACGGAATATTTTGACAGCGCTTAAGCGTTGGTTAATATACGTGTCGACCTTACTTACCTGAGTGCTAGTTTTTGGAGCGCTTAAGCGCTAATTTTACCTTAAGTATTGTTCTTGAAATGAATTTCCCCAATCTAAGCGCTGGTTTGCCCTTAAGGAAGTGCCAGTTTTGATCGTGAATACGGGGGTTAGAGTATGGAAGTAAAATTTCTACATTATTTAATTGTTATTTCAGGCTCTATTTGTGGATTATTTCAAGAATGGTTTATCCATTAATGATGCCATTAGATGCAATGAAGAGAAATTGCGCTGTTCTGGAGCTGCGGAGATAGATTTTGCTAACGCTTCTATAAACCCAACACGGCGTATAGTCGAGCATATGTATGACCATTATAGAAGCGAAGCTTACGGAAAGCATGTAGATCCACTGGAGAAGCTGGCAGAACTACAAGATTTTTTTCAAAAAACAGGTAACTGAAAAGTTCTGTAAATTTAAAAGTATGTATATACTTAAATAAAGTTTTAAACTTTCACTTTCACTTTCATGGTCGGTGTTCAATGGTATAGTTGTTTTCGGGTTAGACCATGTTCTACTTGCAGTTATTATATCTGCCGACGTTTCATTCCCTCGAGCGGGGAACATTATCAAGGCTCGTAGCGGCGGGGGACCTTTATCCTCCGTTTACTTTTGGCAACTGGCTGGCTGCTGATGCTCTTCTCATCTGTCATCATGTATCTTCGTTGTGATTGGCGGGGTGGATGCGTTGACCCACGCCGGAGCCTGCGCAACCCCCTGCGCAACCCCCTGCGCACACGCCTGTACGCACGCCTGTGTGTACCCCTGGGCATGCGCAGCCACCCCCCAACGCATCCACCCCGCCAATCACAACGAAGATACATGATGACAGATGAGAAGAGCATCAGCAGCCAGCCAGTTGCCAAAAGTAAACGGAGGATAAAGGTCCCCCGTCGCTACGAGCCTTGATAATGTTCCCCGCTCGAGGGAATGAAACGTCAGCAGATATAATAACTGCAAGTAGAACATGGTCTAACCCGAAAACAACTATACCATATCGTCGTTCGGCATGCAACACCGCGGAAGCGACATCAAACAAAATGTGCAGGAGAGCGAAAAAACGTGCTGTTTCCATGAATAATCAATGAAATTTAAAAAGATAAAAAAATATTTTTTATTCTAATTATATTTCAAATAACTTTCAGAGTAAAATTATTTTTAATTGCGTATTGTAATTTTTACGTTCACATTCGCGGTGTTGTCAATTTTTTTAGGTCAGATATTCGCACATTCGCGGTGTTACCTACTCCATTTTCAATTTTGCTTACATTTATTTACATGTTGCTTTACCGCATATTTGCCATTTATAATCTTTTGAAATATGTATATTTTTAATATTCCGATCTAATTTCAATTGTCTTTATTTTGTATCATCTTAAAAGAATAACGAAAAAAATGAATATACAAATAATAATGGTAATGTATTTTGTGTAAAATGTATTTTTTCAGTAATATTACAGAATTTCACAATTGTCTACATATTTAAGTAAGTATTATTAAGTTTAGTGTAGTATCTGGTCGTAAAATGGTTGGCAATCAGCTGGTAAAAATTTCTTCAGCTCCTGAAGGTGTCGATACTTCGATTCCTTAATTTTTAACGGCTCCTTGGACATTGGAGGAAAATGTGTCGGTTGAATGATTTTCTTTGGACGATGAGGCAAGTCTGCCAATTCATCATCAAAACTTGTTTTGAATTGAATGATACCAGTTGGTTGGTATAGTAAAACTCGTATGTCCGTAACATTAAGACCAACTCCGCGACTTGGTTTAATTGACTGATAAATCATGCTGTTTTTGCTTGAATAGTCAACAAAAAAATCATATTTTACCATTTTTGTCTCATATGGGAAAGGTTTTTTTCGTGCTTCTTGAGTTATCGTGCTGTACTGGCTGGGGAGGTAAATTTCTCTTCCTTTTAATTTGCGTTCTATAACGCTGTGCACAGAGTCACACTCCATTTGTGTGTGACCCTTTACCAGGAATTTCTGTGTTATAGAGCTGTTATATTTTATTGCTAGATGTAAAAGGGCGTTACTCAGAACACAGTTTCTGTTCTGGTAGGTACATCCATCGGAATAAATAATAATTGGCAGTGGATTCTTGTCCAGCACTTCTGTCAGCATGTCAACAAGACAGCTAGCAAAAGTCCAAGAAGTCATATCGGCGTCTGTCTCCTTAAACCAGTAACACCTTACTGCATGGTTTGTTAGGTTGTATACGGTGTAGTTATGGACAGTGAGCTTTGTTTTATAGTACATTGCACTCGCTGTCAAATCGCTGCCTCAGTTCTTGTTTATCGTATACGCCATTGAGAAAATTTTACATGAGCAATGTTTGCATGTGTGCTGGACCAATGTGTCTTATGAAAACAAGAAATTTATTAAAAAAATATTTAAAAGAACTCTCACATTATCGAGTTTTACGGATTTTCTTAGCTCAGATTGTGTAGAATTTGATTCATAAGACAACTGCATGAAAAAGTTATATTTGACAGGTTTGGCGTATACGATAAACAAGAACTGAGGAAGCGAAATATACAATGAAATATACAATGGCTGCCATGGCACATTCGCGGTGTTGCATTGTAGAAAACATACGCGGTATTACATTTTGCCATTAAAAATGATGATTTTTACAAATATCCGGCATTTTGTGTATGGTGATACGCGGAGAAAAAGATAATGAATCGAATTGCATTCAAAAGTCACTTTTGGAAAAAATGTCTCATACGCGGTGTTGCATGCCGAACGACGATATGTATATACTTGTTTGCACACACATTAGTGTTGCCACGAATACTCACTATCATTAGTTTGGCATTGCCCAATTTTTCGTTGTTATCGAACACCGATGAAAAGATAGTATTATTCAGTATTCAACGAATAGTTGTCCAATTTAAACATTTATATAAAAATAAAATAGACTAAAAAAAGTATCAAATTTCAATGCTAGATTTATAAAAAGAAAAAACTAAAATATAACTCATAAAAAATACAAGAAAAGGATTGCTTGCATTAAGATTGTGAAATCAGTACCTATTCATTTGATACGAGATTGCCATCATACAAGGTTATTTACAACATGTAATGCATAGCTGATCTATGAATCATCGCTTTTTGTATGTGAAGTTCATGGTAGGTGACGGTTGCACCCTTTACAACCTTTTTGCATCGTTTTATTTGCCTTAGAAAAATATTAGATTACACTAAAACAAACTACTGCAAGCATAAAATCATAAGTTAATAACATGAGTAATAATGCAGAGTTACTTTATGGGAAATGGTGATTAATCGGTATTGGACCTCCTATAACTGGATATATTTAGATATAATTGAATTTCCAACTATCAATTAAACATGTCATCTTAAATAGGCACATAGTCAGTGCATATAAAATCAGATAAAGTTCAAATATAAGTGTATTTGCAACCATCTCCTACTTTCAATTTCAATTGGTTTGCAGGAGCTATGGTAACAACCACAGGAAACAGCTCTATGTGGTCCGTTGTTATAGTGACACCTATAATGAAAAGAGCGCAGGCTCTGTCGTCTGCTGGAGAAATCATTTTTATAGACTCTACGAGCAGTCTAGAGACTTACATGTCATCTACGACTGTAATTTTGGCAGCGACAAATGGAGGGGCTGTTCCATTAGCTCTGATTATTCACAATTCTCAAGCCAGCAGTGGATACAAACAAGCATTCGGGCTTCTCAAGACATCATGCCCATCATGCTTTTGTGGCAAACAAGTTAGTATAATTGATTTTCATAGAAAATTATTTCATCTATAGCAGTTCGTTATACTCTTACGCTGTAAAAGTACAGCAATTATTATAACAAAACAATATTTTTATTCCAAAATGGTCAAGTAGAGTCTGCAAAACTCTAATAGCAACATCAGTAATAAAATATAACGTAAAACAAACACCAACATGTAGGAATAACTGTTAACAGCAGTGGCATTAAAAGTAAATATACTGTAAAAATGAAGAGGCCAAATATTTAAGAACGACCAAACAGCTTCTTATCATATCCTATCTATGGAAGATACAACAGCGCTACTAGAGAGTGTTCTAGCTTAGATTTTTGTTCAGTGTACACGATGGTTGACTATTTATGGAATGTTTTTTACTCAAGATAAGGATACAATATTTATAAAGAAAGTGGACAACTTCATTTTGACCATTCACAAAATAATATTTCATGCAAATTATTTTTCAGGCACCCGACATCTTTATGACAGATGACTCAGCAGCTGAAAAACAAGCACTTCATGCAATTTTTCCCAGTGCTAGACAATTGCTGAGCCATTTCCATGTTTGCCAAGCTGAGTGGAAATGGCTCATGAACAACACTAAGCAAGAACAAAGACAATCTTTGATAGCCTTGTTCAAGGAGGTAAGCAATATTCTTCTCATTGTTTAATATATGCATTTTTAAGACAGCTTAAGCTTTATATTTTACTTCAGATTGTACGCGCGGGATCAGAAGAAGAGCTGTCTGCGGCCACAGGAAAAGCGCTGAACCAAAGTTTGGAGTATCCAGCATACGGGACACGTTTAAATTATTTTTTGCAGCGAAAGAATGAATGGGTTCTTTATTATAGGTTGAATGATGCCTCTTCTAGGTCCCACAATACTTATAATTATGCGGAAGCTTGTATCCGCATTCTTAAAGACATTGTTTTGCAGCGTGAGAAAGCCATCAATCCTGTGGATCTTGTAGTCATTTTAGTGAATGAATTTGAAGCCTGCCTGAAGAGTAGATTAAGGAATTTAGCTTTCAGTCGAGAAACTAAGTATATTAAATTAGTCACTGATGGCATGAGTAAAGATTCTGTCTGTAGAATAGATGGGTTTAGGTTTACCATGCCTAATCTTAGTTCTTCTAGGATTTATAGCATAGATTCCTACTTAGGTTTATGTTCTTGTTATGCTGGTCAGCAAGGAGCTTTTTGCAAACATCAACTTTTTCTTCATAGATCTTTTAATATTCCTTTCCCAAACTTACCTCTCATTAGTCCAATAGAAAAACATGCTTTAGCAAAGCTAGCTTTAGGAGATGAATGCCCTCAACTATCTTTTTTCCAAAACTTTGGGTGCACATTAGTTTCTCTTCCACCTACTACACCTACAGATTCTGAATGTGACATTCCATCTATATCAACTGCTGTTGCTGTAGATGAAATATGTGTGAAAGATGAATTGATGCAAGTGACTGATGAAGAAGCTAGATTGCAGTTCATTAAGGAATTAAGGGAAGTAAGATTGGAGAAATCTAAGATTGAGCAAGAGAAATTTGAGCCTATTGAAATAGATTTAAAATTGCTAGCTCTTGAGAAGAAAGAGTTGGCCATGTTGAATTCGTTTAAAACTCAAGAGCAGTATCTGGCTTATAAATTTAATATTAACACTTCGTTTGCTTTCCATAACTGTTGTTAGAGAGCGGGAGACGCTTAAAAGTGTTTTTTTTATTTGTATACTGTTGGTAGAGCGCGGGAGACGCCTAAACGCGCTGACACTTAGAGTAACAACATATTACGAGAAACGTGTGATTCTTGGTTACTCTCTGAACTAAAAATTAGGCGCCAGCTCCTTTGAGACGTGTTATACCTGTACCGGGTACCCGGGTTTACCCGGCAATTCGTGGAATTAGGGTCGGGTGGCCGACTGTGGTCATAAAACATTCGCTTGAAAGCTGTAAGATAAACATTGCGTTTTTGTCTTTACATTTCTTCAGTGTTATAGCGAGACTGTTTCCTTCAAGACGTTCTCCATTTTCCTTTCTGTCTACATTCTGCTTTAAGAATTTCGTATACAATACCTATCATTGTATGATATATTCGTAATCGATCGCTGTTGTGTTTAAAGTTTTTGTTACATATTTTTATTATAAAAAAATACCTTATAACAATGGATGAGAGTGACGGAGAATTGTGTGCTAATAATTTATCAAATTATTCGTGTGATAGTGACGTTGAGAAACATACAGATGATGAATTTGAATTTAGTGATGATGAAGTTACAGCGCGTCCCCAGACTTTTTTCCATCGAACAATTGAAAGCAGTTCGGATTCAGACTCAGATGAATATGAAGAAGAATGGTCATCGGCAGATAAAACACCAGTACTGGAAGAGTTTTTAGGTCGCCCAGGTATAAATACCGATAATGCTCCGAATAGTGTAACGGAAGCAACAAATTTATTCATAGGAGAGGATTTTTTTACATTCCTTGTACAAGAATCAAACAGATATTATTATCAAAATATCCACAAATTTAAAATATACAAGAAATCTCTCAAATGGAAAGACATTACAATACAAGACATGAAGAAATTTTTGGGACTTATTATTCTTATGGGACAAGTCCGTAAGGACAGAAGAGACGATGACTGGAACACAGATGCGTCCACGGAAACACCATTCTTCGCAAAAACGATGAGCAGAGACAGATTTCGGCAAATATGGAGAGCTTGGCACTTCAATAACAATGAAGATATTGAAGATGGATCAGATAAGCTATGTAAAGTCAGACCAGTATTAGATTATTTCCTTCCGAAGTTTATAAATGTTTACAAACCTAGACAGCAACTATCTTTAGATGAGGGTATGGTGCCTTGGAGAGGGAGATTATTCTTTAGAGTTTATAATGCTGCAAAAATTATCAAATATGGGATTCTCGTACGTATGGTGTGCGAAAGTACTACAGGCTACATATGCAATTTCGAAATTTATTCTGCTCAAGGACGAAAATTATTGGATACCATAAAAACTGTTGTATCACCTTATACCCAAAAAATCAACTAGTACCAACCTATCTGAGTTTGTGAATTGTATTAGCGAGTGTTTCGACTCAAGAACTCAGGTAGATGCAATTTATACAGACTTCAGCAAGGCCTTTGATCGTGTTGACCATGCAATTCTCCTACAGAAGTTACACAACATGGGAATTACTGGCAAACTTCTAAATTGGATTGGTTCATATCTTTGCGATAGAACACAGATTGTTTCAGTGAGCGGTTTTGATTCTGAAACAGTCCAATCTACCTCCGGAGTTCCACAGGGTTCCCATCTTGGACCGCTACTATTCTCGGTCTTTATAAATGATTTAGGATCAAATCTTATTTGTGACTATCTTATATATGCCGATGATCTGAAGATGTTTACGCCTGTGCACTCCGTTTGCGATTGCCTTAAGCTTCAAAATGACCTCAATACCTTAGCAAAATGGAGTGAAAACAATAATATGCTACTCAACTCCGATAAATGCTACTTTATTAGATTTACTCGCAATAAAAAAGTACTGTGTTTTTCCTATAGCGTAAGTGGCACAGAGCTAACAAAAGTGACACCAATTAAAGATCTCGGAATTATCCTGGACGCTGAATTAACGTTTAAAGATCACTATGATCTCATCACGCAGAAGTCCTTTAAAACGTTGGGTTTCCTATTAAGAACAGCAAAACCTTTCAAACAGCGCTATAGTGTAATCACACTTTACTATGCCCTAGTCCGCAGTCTTCTCGAATACCAGTCTTTTATTTGGTCCCCGTACTATACATTGCACAATGACAAGATCGAGCGTGTCCAAAGATACTTTACAAGAATTCTGTGTTATCGAGCGGGGCATGGTGGTCGTTTGGACTATGAGAAGCGCCTATCTCTTTTTAATATGGAAAAATTATCAGTCAGGCGAAATGTCGCCGAGTTGATGTACCTTCGTAAGTTAGTCCAGGGTAACTTGGACACCTCGGACTTGGAACTACTATGCTTTTACGCTAACTCTAAACTAAGAAGTGGGCAAGTATTTCGCCTAAAAAAATATAACACCAATGTAGGACATTTCTGCCCGATTGGACGCCTGATGAGATCGTATAACAATGTATCGAAAGTCGTACCTAATGTTGATATTTTTTCTGATCCGGTCACTACTTTCAAGCGAGCAATCCTCCTGGCCTTTAAAGCGCAATCAATTGTAGACATTTAACAAACTTTATATAGTATACGTCATTAACTTAGTATGTATACTTCTTTATCCCTCCTTCTTCATATATACAGGGTGACTGGTAATTCGACCTATTCCTTGAAAGGGGTTATACTAGGGTCTATTTGCAACATTTTTGACCCAGTTAACTAGGGGTCGAAAATCACTCATTCTCGAGTTATTTCAATTTTTAGATTTTTTTGAAAATTGACCATTTTTCGAACTAAAACTCATGATTGTGAAAAAAATTCTTAATTTTTTGCAACAAATAAGTGTTTTTCTTATAGCTGATAAATGAGCAACTACTGAAAACTAAAATTCATGTGAAAAAATCCCAAACCCTCCAAAATAAAAGGTTTTCAACCCCAATTTTTTTTTTTGTTTTTTTATTTTTTTTTCAATCCAAAGAGGATAACTCAAAAAAATGATAACACACTTGGCGTAAAAACTGCAAGAATAATTTCCTCAACTCATAAGCTTTCAAAAATAGTGTAAGTGTTGGAACTTTTACAACAAATTTGCAAAAAAAAACCTTTTTTAAACACGCAAAAGGGGAAATGTGAATTTTAATAAAAAAAATATTGGTCTGGAGAAAATTAGTCAACTCTTATAATTACTGTTAAATACGCTAAAAAGTTGCCCAACAGATAAAAGATGGGCTTTCATCGCGAGTAACTTTGAGTGAAGTCCGTTGCAGGCTTCGTGCTTGCATTCGTAACGCAGGAAGTTAATTTGAGCAAAATTTGTGATTTTTCCATGTAAGTACACTTTGAAAGTTTCTTATTTTATTATTTTAATTTATTTTTAACTTATTTTTAACTTATTTTAAACTTATTTTAGCTTATTTAAGCTTATTTAACAGTAATTATAAGAGTTGACTAATTTTCTCCAGACCAATATTTTTTTTATTAAAATTCACATTTCCCCTTTTGCGTGTTTAAAAAAGGTTCTTTTTGCAAATTTTGCAAAAAATAGTAAAAGTTCCAACACTTGCACTATTTTTGAAAGCTTATGAGTTGAGGAAGTTATTCTTGCAGTTTGTACGCCAAGTGTCGTATCATTTTTTTGAGTTATCCTCTTTGGATTGAAAAAATGATAAAATAACAAAAAAGAAATTTGGGGTTGAAAACCTTTTATTTTGGAGGTTTTGGGATTTTTTTACATGAACTTTAGTTTTCAGTAGTTGCTCATTTATCAGCTATAAGAAAAACACTTATTTGTTGCAAAAAATTAGGAAAACTTTTCGCAATCATAAGTTTTAGGTCGAAAAATGGTCAATTTTCAAAAAAACGTAAAAATTGAAATAACTCGAAGATGAGTGATTTTCGACCCCTAGTTAACTGGGTCAAAAATGTTGCAAATAGACCCTAGTATAACCCTTTTCAAGGAATAGGTCGAATTACCAGTCACCCTGTATATTGATATATATGTATGTATGCAATATTCATATTCCCATCTTTTTTAAACATATTTGACCTGTTTGTAATGGTAAGTGCATTAATATTCAAGTCTTGTTTACTCACCTATCTATCATATTATCTGAACGGTAATGAATTAATTCCAAGGTGCTAATCAATTGGAACATTCTTTTTTTTCTCTCTCTTCTTTTTTCTTTCTTGTTTTTTTTTTTTCTGTTTTCGTGATTTTGCCTGCAACGTTTTATAATGACGAGCGTTTGGGTAATTGTGGCATAATATACAATATTATGTATTGACTGGTATTTGCACTCAATGTACTCGTCATGAATCAAGCGCGCTTAGGGGCCGTCCATAAATTACGTCATCGAATTCGGCCGATTTTCGACCCCCCCCCCTTACAATCATCCTATAGTCATTATCTAATGACCCCCCCCCCCCTCTTGCTGTAATAATGGATGAGCTTAATAATTAATAATGTTATATTACTTACATAACATTTTGTATATTTTGTAGAAATTGGTATTTACAAGAACGACGTCACTTTTGGTACTCGTACATCATTTACCATCATCCGCACACCAGACTCCCCCCCCCCTCAATGCGAATGACTTAATATATGGACAGCCCCTTATATTATTATGATGATTAATTATGGTTCATATATTATATAAAATGCATTATAAAATGTAACAGTAGAAATTTTATAACAACTATGTGACAGACACCGTCACTGGAGCATTGATGTCTAGTATGTAAGTTATTATGTTTAAGTAATTTGTGAAAAAATTGTCAATGATCTGTTGGTGTTTTTACAAATAAATAAATAAATTAATTAATTATGGTTCATATATTATATCAGATGTAGACAGTAAAAATTTTATAACAACCATGTGACAGACCGTCACTGGAGCATTGATGTCTAGTATGTAAGTTATTATGTTTAACTTGTGAAAAAATTGTCAATGATCTGTTGGTGTTTTTACAAATAAATAAATAAAAATACTGATCTATGGCATCATCTGTACATGGACAACTACGACAACAGTGTGGAAAATAGTCAAATACTTTTACAACATAAAATTCGAATTTGTGGCACGATTCGAAAAAATAGAGGATTGCCTGATTGCCTAAAAGTAACTAAATTGAATAAGGGAGAAGCGATTTTTCGAAGGAAAAAAGATGTTCTCTTACAAGTTTGGCAATCGAAAAGAGAAGTGTCTATAATTTCTACCATACATTCGGCAGAAATGCGAGAAAGTCACAGCATAGATTGGAAAACTAGTGAGAACATAGTGAAACCCAGCGCCATAATCGATTACAATAAATATATGAAAGGCGTTGATCGAGCAGACCAATATCTTTCGTATTATTCTATTTTACGAAAAACCACTAAATGGACCAAAAGACTAGCGATGTATGTAATAAATTGTGCATTATTCAACTCATTTGTTGTGTACAATTCTGTAAAAGAAAGGAAAATAAAATATAAACAATTTTTAAAGGACATCGCAGAGCACTCGGTGGCTGATCAGATATTGTCGGATGACACCCCACTTCAACTGAAAGTGGTTGGTGTGAGGCCGGCCCCCTTACCTGTAAAAATAAATAGGTCCCGAAGCGCCACATGCGACCCCTTCGGGGATAACGCAGGCAAGAAGTTACACTATATGTGTAGCTTAGTTGCGTTTATATTCAAGACCCGGAACCAACACCATCAACATCTGGTATCCGAAAAACATCTGTAAAATGTAACGGCGTCGCCCCGACTGCGTCGAGCCTCTGCTGTTAGAAACCCTCCGGCTAACATCAGGGTTGTGTGTGAGCATGGACGTCCTCGTCTCAGGGTGGTTGGTAGATGGGTTTGACTACAGTCTGAAAAAGAAGTTTCAACTCTACAGCAAAGAGAAACAAAAAGATAAAAGAGGAATGTGGTTTATTTAAAAGAAATCATTCTTTACACAGAAGAACAACATTTACAGAGGAGGTAACTCATAGTTCTATTATCAATGAAGTATCTCGCAAAATTACGAAAAACTTATTTATTAAAATTCTCATTATCTAATTTTATTTGTTTTATTGATGGTTATTAATAATTATCACTACTTGGTAGACATAAACTTTCATTAATAAAAGTATAAACAATCTTGTGACTTTATAATATCAAAGATGGCGTCAGAAAGCTTCTAGAACAAATAGAGTTTGCTTGTAAACAACAAAACAAGATGGCGTCAGAAACCTTCTAGAACAAAATCGAGATTGCTTGTAAACAACCAAACAAGATGGCGATCGAGACGCTCGAGAAAACAAAATGTTTTTCTCCAACCCATAATACACGTAGATATTTACTTTCAACAATGAGGAACATCTGAAAACACACTCTTAGAACAAAGCTTCATGCTCAAGTTATCCACAGAGAGAAGGCAAACATTCAATTTAAATTGTATCAATCATATATGAGAATTATTGTTTTATTTCTAATTATTCCATGCTCTAATAAGCGGAAAATCAAGTCCAATTGATTACTTATAACTCTCAATGTATTATAAAAGAATACCATACACAACGGGTATGCCTACGCGGAAGAACCACGTGCAATTTTCTGAGGAAAATGATTTAATTATGTAAATCCAATACAAATTGAGGCTCAATGAGTCCATACAGTAACAATTAAAAGCTTACAGGTGATTATGGGTGAAGTTATCGTGCCTGAACACGTAGGTTCTCGAAGAGAATCTCGAAAAAAAATTAAATGAAATCAATCGTAAATCTGATTTGATCAATCCACAATTATGAATGCTAATTGAACTCAAACAATAGTAATTAGATGAATCGGAGAGGTATTAACAAGACTAAACGTTTACTCGCGTGCGAATATCACGCGGAGTAGATTGGGACTGAATTTAATAATCTGGATCAATTAAAACAACAGTTCTGTGAAAGAATATCAATTATCTCGTTATTCTATCGGATGTTTACAGATTAAACAAAAATATTTGTTAGAATCTCAAAATGGCGGAGCCCATTTTGAAAACATTCTAAATTTTACAAATACAATTATCTCAGACGAAATATGTGTGCTGGGGTTATGGAAGGAATGTTGGAAGGAATGGGAAAGGGAATTTGGGGAAGATGGGAGTTTTACTTGATCTCGGTCATGGTGCGGCTACGTGATGGGTGGTGAGTCCTCCATCGCCCGTCACCGTCCGACACGTCAGGTCTTGACGGGGTCGTCAGTACAAGTCGACTATGAATCCTTCTTCCCACTCCGCCGTCTGCTCGTTTCCGCCCCGCGCGATCCTCGGGCTCTTCCGCTCGCGCTCGGGAATCTTCGTGCGGGATGGCTTATCGCTTGCAGCGCTGGCATCGTTGCTTTCGAGATTCCCGGGGTTTTTGAAATTTGCTCGCAGCTTGGAACTAGGCGCGACACCCCATCCCTTCTTGGGTGGAAAGTTTTTGGACTCTTTCCTGGTATGAGTTCAATTGGGAGTATCCGTATTCCTTCAAGGACATCAGTCTATGAAGGTCTTCAATGGTTGGATTCCTTGTTATTTGGAAGTTTCATCCAAGCGCAATTGGAGATGGTGTTTGAGGTGCATTGTCCGTGTTTTGTTATGGAGAATTCTTTCAAGGACATCAGTCTATGAAGGTCTTCTTTGGGAGAATGGAGCGTTAGACATTAGGAGTAGGCGAGATGAATTCATGAGGCTTGTTTGATCTTCCTTCTTGAAGAATCTTGATCTCGTGAGAACTCTTCTCTCTTGCAAGATCTTGATCTCGGGGAAATTCTTCTCTCTTGAAGGAGCTTGATTTCTCTTCGTTCAGTTTTTCAATGTTTCCTCTCGTTGGTGTAATATAACTAAGAAGTCATTATTCTAACCTTACTCTAAGACTTAAGTAATTCTAAATAACTAGGTTCATTTAAATTCCTCGGGGAGAAAACAAGTTTTTCTCTCCGGCCACGCTCTGTTCGCAAAAACACAACAATGCTGCAAGCAAGGAGTCTTCATGCGAGCACAACATGAGGTTTGGTAATGGCAAGGTTACCGTTTCTGTCACTAGACAGGATATCAACATTTAATAGATGTTAGCTGTTGACAGCTACCAAATAGTAGATAGCAGCTCATGGTCATCGTCCTCTGATTAGGATACATGTTGAAACTTTTATCAGAAACTGAAATCATAAAAATTACATTAATCTACACAGCCGTCATCGACTCCGGGTGAATGACGTCTGTTTGATCCCTCAGGTAGAGAGTCTTTTGAAGGGACATAAGGGCTAAATATCTTATGTCTCTTCCGTCATCTTTTCTTAAGCGACATGATCATCGCTGTGCTGGTAAGATAAGCTTGACCACAAAATTTGGTTGAAACCACCACTGTTTCCTTCTTTCGTATTATCAGGTCGACACCTATCATGTTTTGTATTATCAGGTCAATCACCTATCATGTTTTTCTATGACCAGGTCAACACCTGTCACGTACTTTCTCACACATATAATCAGGTAAGTACCTATTATCTCTCCGTCGTATTATCAGGTCGTCACCTATCATGTCTTGTATTCTCAGGTCAACACCTATCATGTTTTGTATTATCAGGTCAATCACCTATCACGTTTTTCTATGACCAGGTCAACACCTGTCATGTACATCTTTTCATTATCAGGTCAACACCTATACCTACACCTACAACACCTACACCTACCTCTTCGCCAGATTAAGGCAATCAGGAGATGTTTACCATCAGGGGCGGTCAGGACCCTGGTTAACGCTTTTGTGATGTCTCGGGTTGACTATTGCTCAACGCTGTATATAGGTCAGCCGAAAAAACAGTTCAGCCGACTACAATCTGTGCTGAACTCTGCAGCAAGACTCATTTTCGGGATGTCCAAATTTAATCATATTACTCCATTGTTGAAAGAACTGCATTGGCTTCGTTTTCCGGAGAGGGTGGTCTACTGTTGAAAATGTAATTTTGATAATAGTAACTCACATATGTGCATGTTGGTAATATTGTCTATGAAAGTAAATAGAAGAAGAAGAATTAAAAATGTTACTTCCGGAATAAAAATAAAAGAAGTCAACATGTGTTTCTTTTCTCAATAAATAAAACTTAATAAATAAAATACAAATCCACTTATAAATAAATAAAAATAACAAAAGGTTATGTGCCCAGTACGATCACACAAATTGGACAAAACTTCGACGTTGTTGACATTTGACAGTTGAAGCGTGTTTCGTGGAAGCGTGGTGCGAGTCTGCAAACATGGCTCTCAATGAAGAAAACGAAGAACTAAGTGGAATTCAAATCCTTAGGGATAGCTCTACTTACCAGATATGGAATTACGAGATAAAAATAATGTTTGGAGCTAAAGGTCTCTTGGATATTGTAGAAGGAAAGGAAATAAAACCAGAAGATAGCAAGCCTGATGAAGTAAAGAAATGGATCGTCAAAGATTACAAAGCAAAATTTCTAATTATGAAAACCTTGGACAAAAAAATTAAAGTGCACTTGGTGAATTGTGAAACTTCAAATGAAATGTATAAAAAGCTGGAAACCATTTTTAAAAAAGACACAATACAAAGAGTACAGTCCTTACTTCAAGATTTTTATAATTTCAACTTTGACAAAAGCAAAGATGTCATTAACAATATAAGTAACATACAGAACATAGTCTACCAACTTAACAAAATGGACGGAGAGACAAGTAAAATAAGTGATGTAATGGTTATCAGTAAAATAATGACAATTCTTCCACCAAAATACCAATATTTTGAAGCAGCATGGGACTCGACAGCAGAAAAAGAAAGAAACATGGAAAATCTAATTGCCAGACTAGCAAAAGAAGAGGAGAAGCTAGGAAAAGAAAAATACACGAAGAAAAAGCAGCTTTTAAAACAACTTTTAAGAAAAATTATAAAGATAATAAAATGTCAAAGATCAATTATATAAAAGGCAAAAAGAAAATTTGTGAGTTCTGTAAAAGAGAAAACCACCAAGAAAATGAATGTTTCTTTAAGCCAATACCTGGCAAAGATCTGTGCATTCACTGCAAGAAAAACAATCATGCCAGTGAAAAATGTTTCTTCAGAAACAGAGATAGAAATGGAGGAAAAACTGCTTTTCTTGTGGAAACACATTTATCTGTAAAGAATCAACAAGAAGCTGACACAATATTTGCAGTGGATAGTGCATGCACAGGACACATGACTTATGAAAAGAAAATTTTAAAGAATACCAAAAGAATTGAAGAAATAAATATCAAAGTTGCAAAAAAGGGTGAAAACCTCAAGGCAAATCAGCAAGGATCCGTTGAATCGGACAATGTGATTCTGAATGATGTCGTTTACGTCCCGACATTGACCAGAAATCTATTCTTAGTTGGACAAGCAACCAGCAAAGGTGGTGTTGTTATTTTTGACAACGAAAAAGTAAGAATTATGAAAGACTGTGAAACTGAAATAAAAGGTGAAATAATACTTGAAGGAAAAAAGACTGACACCGGTCTCTACCTTGTTGACCTAAAACAAACAGATGAAAATAGCTTTGAAGAAGAAGTCCTACTCACTGTTAATCAAGAAGATGTAATAAAGAAATGGCATAAGAAGATGGGACACCTTAACTTCAATGACATGAAAAAACTCGCCAATTTGTGCGAGGGTGTACCAGATATTTTAAAGAAAACAAATGTGATGCAAATTTGCGAACCTTGTGCAATTGCAAAACTGGTAAGAAGCCCATTTGACTCTGTCAGGAAAAGGGCGACTAGGCCACTTGAAATAATCCACACAGATATATGTGGAAAAATAAGCCCTGAAACAGAAAATGGTGAAAACTATATACTTACATGTCTGGATGATTTTTCCCATTTCCTGAAAGTTTACCTACTTAAGACAAAAGATGAAACAGAAGAATATCTTAAGGACCATATAGCTGAAGCTGAAGCACATTTTAACCTTAAAGTGTCAAAAATAAGATGTGACAGAGGAGGAGAATATAGAAGCACTAGCTTCAAAAAGTGGTGCAAAAATAAAGGAATAGTCATTGATTATACCATAGAAGATACTCCTCAGCTGAACGGTAAAGCAGAAAGAATGAATCTCACTATCATGAATAAGGTGAGAGCAATGCTTAAAGAATCAGGACTAAACAATACAATGTGGGGATATGCTACAGAAACTGCTACCTATCTCACTAATAGAAGCCCAACACACGCTGTTGAGGTAACACCGGCACAGATCTGGTATCGACAAAAACCAGATTTAAATAGACTGGAGATTTTTGGTACCGAAGTGTTTACCAAGAATCTAGGAAGACTGAAGAAATTAGAAGATAGAGCCAAGAAAGGTATTCTCGTGGGATATGCCATGAATGGATACAGAATCATGGATCCTATAACAAAGAGAGTCTACATTTCAAGAGATGTAAGATTCACAAACCAATTTCCAAAAGAAGAAGATCCTGAAACAGTTATGCTGTCA
Source organism: Agapetus fuscipes (assembly GCA_951799405.1). Classification (NCBI taxonomy): domain Eukaryota; kingdom Metazoa; phylum Arthropoda; class Insecta; order Trichoptera; family Glossosomatidae; genus Agapetus; species Agapetus fuscipes. The sequence continues at coordinate 1,185,286 of OX637339.1, forward strand.
ATCAATGGAGAACAAGAAAATAAAGAAAATCAAAGTGATGATGAACAAGAAGATGTACAAGAAGAAAACATTAACGAAGAAGAAGAAAATATAAATGATGATGAGAATGAGGAAGCACACCAAGTCAGACCTCAACGACAAATAAGACTACCAAATAGATTTCAAGACTATGCTATGCTAACGGAAGAAGACATTCCTAACACCTATGAAGACTGCATCAAATCGGCAGAAAAAGAAGAATGGATAAAAGCTATTGATGAAGAAAAACTCTCTCTTGAGAAAAATAATACTTGGATGTTAGTGGATGAAAAACATGCAAGAGGTAAAGAAACGATCACATCAAAATGGATATTCAAGGAAAAATCTGATGGAACAAAGAAAGCAAGATTAGTGGCACGAGGATGTCAACAGAAAAAAGATAATTTAGATTTTCAAGATATATACAGCTCAGTTGTGCAAACTACTTCATTGCGTATACTGTTGGCACTTGCAGCACAACAAGATCTAATAATCAAGACATTTGATGTAAAAACTGCTTTCTTGAACGGAGACTTACAAGAAGAAATATTTATGAAAGTTCCAGAAGGATACAATGTACCAGGTAAAGTATGGTTTCTAAAGAAAGCTCTTTATGGACTGGTACAGGCACCTCATCAATGGAATAAAAGATTAACAAATTTTCTAAAGAAAGAAAATCTCATTCAACTCAAAACTGATCAATCAGTTTTCAAATTGAATGGATCTGAAAAACAACTGTATTTAGCCATACATGTAGACGATGGTTTGATAATTGGCAATAATGATGAAGACATAAACTATTTGATAAAAAGTCTGAAAGAAAGTTTTGAAATAACTGTAAATGAAAAACCAGAAACCTATCTCGGTTTAAAAATAAGAATAAGTGATGAAGGAATTAATGTCAGTCAATCAGAATATGCTGCAAAAGTTGTGAAGAAATTTTTTGAATGAAAACTGTAAACCACAGACAACTCCCATGACAAAATTGAAAGGTAAACAAGAAAATAATGGAATAATAAATTATCCATATAGAGAAGCTGTGGGAAGCTTGCTCTATTTAAGCACAAAGACAAGAATAGATGTCACATATGCCGTGAATCAGGCAAGTAAATATCTAAATAATCCAACCAATCAAGATATCATCAACGTTAAACGTATTTTAAGATATTTAAGAGGTACTTTAGATACAGGAATACAATATTCTGTTTCAAAAGAACAAGATATTCATCTAGAAGCATACTGTGATGCTGACTTTGCAAATGATGAAGAAAACAGAAAGAGTACTTCAGGATACATTATACTGTTTGGTGGTGGACCTATATCTTGGAACTCAAGAAAACAAACTGGTGTATCACTGTCCACAACAGAATCAGAGTACGTATCGGCAGCCACTTGTTGTCAAGAAATGAAGTTTATTAAAAATTTCATCGAAGAACTACTGAAGAAAAATGTGAGAATGACACTATACATTGATAATCAAAGTACACTTAAAATGATTAAATCTGGTCAAACAACCAGGAAAAGTAAATACATTGATGTAAAATATCATTTCATCTGTGATGAACTGAGCAAAGGCTGGTTCAATATAAAATGGTGTGAATCAAAACAACAGCTGGCAGATATACTTACTAAACCTCTGAATAACCCAATTTTTTCTTCTTTAAGAGACAAGCTAATGTATAAATGTTAATATAATAAGTCATGATACTGTTTTTTTTAATAATGTTTTGTATATCTACTTTCAGGGAGTGATATCAAATGTTTATTTCAAAATGTATTATTTAAAGAAGTCAAACAACTAGTAATAATTCCTAAATTCATAATGTATGCAATATATGCAATATGCTCGTTAAGGGAGTGTGTTGAAAATGTAATTTTGATAATAGTAACTCACATATGTGCATGTTGGTAATATTGTCTATGAAAGTAAATAGAAGAAGAAGAATTAAAAATGTTACTTCCGGAATAAAAATAAAAGAAGTCAACATGTGTTTCTTTTCTCAATAAATAAAACTAAATAAATAAAATACAAATCCACTTATAAATAAATAAAAATAACAAAATCTACCGTGTTTGTTTGATGGTTTACAAAGCTGTCAATGGTACGGCTCCTTCATACCTGTCTGACATGTTCTCACCTATTGAGATAGATTTGAGACGCCAAACTCTCAGATCTGCAGGGTGTGGGGTGGTTGACTTAGTCCAGCCGTCACGTCAGACACGCACTAATTTTGGGGACCGTGCTTTCCGGTTTGCGGGCCCAATGGAGTGGAACAGACTACCACCTAATGTGAGGAAGGCAGAAACTGTTGGTGTCTTTAAAGGAGCACTAAAGACGCATCTTTACAAAAAATCTTATCCGTGATTTGAGAGGGCCCTTGAGGTGTGACACACACAAAAACGGCGCTCTTCAATTATGTGTACCTTATAAATAAATTATCCTTGTATATATATATATATAATGTACATCTCTTCACTCTTGCTTTCAGGTCAACACCTGTACACTCGTATTCTCAGGTCGTCACCTATTATCGTTCTATTGTATTATCAGGTCATCACCTATTATGGTTCTATTGGATTATCAATGTAGTATCTCGCAAAATTACGAAAAACTTATTTAATAAAATTCTCATTATCTAATTTTATTTGTTTTATTGATGGTTATTAATAATTATCATTACCACAAAGGTAGACATAAACTTTCATTAATAAAAGTATAAACAATCTTGTGACTTTATGATATCAACAAGATGGCACCAGAAACCCCTGAGATGAGGATGTCCTAGCTCATACATCAACCCTGATGCGAACCGGTGGGTCTCAAACACTTTATATGTCTGTTACACTTTATATGTATTTGTTATGGTAGAATACGCTCCACATAAAACAGGGTTACGTTTTTTAGCCCAGTATCTGTTTGAGTCATAATATGATTGTGTTAACTTGACTATATTGTTACATAGAGGATGGTTGAGATAGCTTATGCGTTTGAGAAGAAATCTCTCTGCAAGGTATCGCCTCCTAATGGGTATTGGCATACTTGTAGAGCATTGATAGGAGTCGGACAGTAATTGTGTTGCTGGAGTGAAGTTTTCCGGGATCTGTTGCCGTGGTCTGTGGGAGCTGGAGCTTCCGGACGTTTCGCCCATTTCTACAATGGGCTTCTTCAGCGTGAAGTATGATGAAGATGAAGATCTTGATGAGAACTGTTCTCTTGATGAGAACATCAGTTCTCATCAAGAGAACATCAGTTCTCATCAAGAGAACAGTACGTCATACCACTGTATGACGTATGTAAAGCTATAATCATCTACCAGCTTATGCAGTTTCAATGAAAATATAATATATCGATAATAAATCAATTTTATTCCACCGCGGTGTGTACCTGCATACTCGTACGAGTATGGAAATAGCCATATAAATTCTTAAGTGAATTAAAAAAAATTGGATGATTTATTTGGTGAGCGCCGTTTTGTGTGAATCACACCTCAAGAGCCCTCTGCGAGGTAGGTCTTCTCTGGAAAAAGCGCCAATTACACAAGAAAGATCCTCGACTCATAGGTTGGTATGAAGCTGACCTCTGTACTGTATCTCATCTCAACAAATCAAGACAGCCCTTGACATAAATTGCAGGTATGGCATCAGGTCCTGGTGATGTGCTAGGTTTAAGTTTTTTCACAGCGCCTCTGACATCAGACTCATTGATATTTAGTATGTTAACGAGGCGGTTATCAGCAGATGAAGCTATAGTAGCCATTTTACAATTAAGAATTGGCTGATGAGGTAAGAAGACAGACTCAAAGTGTCTGGCAAACGCGGATGCAGCTTCAGCTCCCTCATATTCGACATCATCGTGCGTGATCTTAGATTCGATCCCTCCCCGATTGCGTAAACGGTCAAAGTGTTGCCAAAAGTTTCTTGGGTGTTTTGCTAGATCACCCGATAGATTATACATATAATCTTTGTACGCATCACGGATGTCATGTTTTATCTTTGATCGCAATGCCTGAAAATTGCTGCGAGAGCTAGTATCACCATTACGCTTCCAGTTGCGGTGATATCTTGCTTTGAGAGCAATATTATTGATAATCGTTCTTGTAAAGTACGTAGGATATGATCGGTTGTTACTTATCCTGCGTACTTTTTTTGGAATACATTCGTTAAAAGCAAGATAGTTAAGATTACAGAATATTTCTACAGCTGTATTTACATCAGTAGTGTGGAATAAGGTATTCCATTCAATTTCCCTGACGTAATAATAAAGTTTAAGAAAATCGGCGTTGGCAAAATTCCAATCCAAAGAATTGTCAATATTGGAGGGTGACATGGTGTTAGCCTTGTCTGTGAAGCTATACTTGACAGAGATATGTAAGGGGGGGTGGTGGCCATCGATTCTTACTAGTTCCTCCCCCAGCTCAGCCGCATGCACACACAACGCATCGCTCAGATCTGGACTCGTCATCACCACATCTAATATACGATTATTTTTGTTATAAACAGCATTAAATTGTTTTAAATTACACAAGGTTGTGAAGCAATTAAAATGATTATTGGTGTTTTCACTGGCACTATATAAGTTTAAATCACCGAGAATGAGGGTTCTGCTACTCCCATGCTTCGAGCATACTCTTTCGACTGAATCGAACCAGGCCTCGTATGCATCTTCGGTACTTCTGGGTGGCAGGTACACTACACATATGACAATGCTATGACCATCAATGCAGCATTTGGCCCACAAATCTTCCACATCCTTAGTTTCATATTCTGGAAGTCTTTCAATGCGAAGTGAAGTCTTAGCGCAGAGAATCACGCCACCTCCTTTTTTCCCCGATTCACGATCACGCCTAAGTATGGACCAAGTATTATGTACTAATTCAGCATCAAGGACCGAGTCATCGAGAAAGGTCTCCGTCGCCGCTACTAGGGTAGTATCTTCGACAATCATCAAGTTGGTTCTCCATTCCTCTAGCTTTGTTTTTAGACCTCTTACATTTTGATAATATAAATTTAAAACTTCAGTTTTAGGCAATGTTTTGCATTTCTTTTTCTTATTTAATCTCGGCACGTGCGGGACGAAAACAACATTTTTCGATTGATTTAAAAAAAAATATACCTGACGATGATCTAAGATCGAAAACGTTAGTAAAATTAAAGAATAAATAATTGTTATAGTGAAAATATAAAACAGTGTTTGATTTAAATCCTTAAACTAAATAAAATATTATTATATTGTTACATGTTCAAACAAATATTAAAAATAAACCCCATGATTTTCATTGGTTTTTTTATTTATTTTGCAGCCGTCCCTCGGGCACTGAATAAATATTTTGTAATCAAAGGAGGGAGTCTCTATCCTTGACCTTTCTAATGTTTATCCTACATGACACTGGCACCCTCGACGGATAACTCGCCTTGAGGATGCTTTCTGCTTGTGAAAGCGAAATGTCCGCTGATTGAGGAGCTGCAAATAGAGCATGGTCAAACCCGAAAGAACACAAAAACACTTTGTTAATTAACATCGGCCATGAAAGTGAAAGATTTAACCCTTACCACTCCTTCGTCGCCGCTGCGGCGACACAGAAAATATTTTAATTACTCTGTTGTCCCCGCTACGGCGACATAGCGATAGATATAAATTTAATGACTCTAAACATAAACGGGTCCCATTGCAGGTATTTACATGTTGTAACTCAGATGTGAACAGTACCCTGAGTACGAGTTGCAAAACTTGAGTAAAGTATATCCAAAATGTGCCGTTTTTGTTTCTTAAACTTTATGGTCTTAGCAAAAGAGTTACAGTGATGAAGAAAATCAAGTTCAAACAAACAAAAACGGCAGATTTTGGGTAAAATCATTTTTTTTTTTTTTAAATATATTACCTACATTATTTGTTTACACTTTTTTTTTTTTTTTTATACATTGTTATTAGAATCTAAACCTCATAACCTGATAATTTCCATAAACTTTACTTTGCTCGTGTTTTGCAACTCGTACTCAGGGTACAGTACCTGCTAGGCATACGTCGCGCGTTTTGCTCCATTTTATTTTCAAAACAATAACTACGGACTATTTTTTTTTCGAATAATATTTACCGTGCATACCAAACCACAATTTATTAATTTATTTAATATTTCATATTTGAAGGAACAGACCAAAGAGGGACTGTGTGGTCTGACGGAAAAGGGCAGAAAAAGGTGGCAGACTTGAAACCAGCGAGTACTGCGACAATTGTAGAACAAGCCACGTATGCATTTGGGAGAATCCTTTCAAATACCATACTTTAAAAAAATAAAAATAATTTAGACACACCATTTCTTGTATAATTAATAATTTTATATGATAATAAATATACTTTTCTTAACACAACTAGAAAAAATATTTATTACCTTACTTACCGAAAAATGTGTTACAAATTTCCACATGTATACTAATCTTTCTAATATTTTTGCATTATAATCCATGGAGTTGCTAAAATTTCATATGAAAATTACACTGGAGTGTACATGTGAACTTGCTTCCGGATTGTGTCTGGGTAAATGTCCTGTCAATTATCTAGTCATATGTTTGAGCATGTGTGCTTTTAAATATCTTACCTGTGGAGCTTTATAATCACACTGATCACACGCAAATTGTTTGTGCCCGGAGTGCGTACCTTTATGTGCTTGTAAATGACTTAATTGTGTAGCCTTATAGTCACACTGGTCACAAGCAAACGGTTTCTGTCCAGAGTGTGTTAGCTTATGTCTTTTCAAATTACTTAAGTGTGTGGTTTTATAGTCACACTGGTCACACACAAATGGTTTGTGTCCAGAGTGTCTTAGTTTATGTGATTGTAAATTACTTGAAAGCGTAGCTTTAAAATCACACTGATCACATGCAAATGGTTTGTGCCCGGTATGTGTCCATTTATGTTGTTTTAAATGACTTGACTGTGTAGCTTTATAATCACACTGATCACACGCAAATGGTTTGTGCCCGGAGTGTGAACCATTATGTGCTTGTAAATGTCTTGAATGTATAGCCTTATAACCACACTGATCACAAGCAAACGGTTTTAGCTTATGTCTTTTTAAACTACTTGAATAAGTAGCTTTATAATCACACTGATCACAAACAAACGGTTTCTGTCCAGAGTGTATTAGCTTATGTCTTTTTAAACTACTTGAATGTGTAGCTTTAAAATCACACTGATCACACGCAAATGGTTTGTGCCCGGAGTGTGCCCGTTTATGTATTCGTAAATTATCTAAATACCTGGACTTATAATCACACTGATCACACACAAATGCTTTGTGCCCAGAGTGTGTCCGTTTATGTGATTTTAAATAACTTAACTGTTTAGTTTTATAATCACACTGATCACACGCAAATGGTTTATGTACAGAGTGTGTTAGCTTATGTCTTTTCAAAGTGTTTGAATATGTAGCTTTATAATTACACTGATCACAAGCAAATGGTTTGTGTCCAGAATGTGTGAGCTTATGTCTTTTCAAACTACTTGAGTGTGTAGCTTTATAGTCACACTGATCACACAAAAATGCTTTGTGCCCAGAGTGTGTCCGTTTATGTGATTTTAAATGACTTAACTGTGTAGCTTTAAAATCACACTGATCACACGCAAATTGTTTGTGTCCAGAGTGTGTTAGCTTATGTCTTTTCAAAGTACTTGAATATGTAGCTTTATAATCACATTGGTCACAAGCAAATAGTTTCTGTCCAGTGTGCCCCAGCTTGTGTTTCTGTATGTTAGATCTCCACACTGACTTGTTACTAATATTATTGCAAACATAGTGAGTGCTTTGTGCAATGGCCAACTCTTTGTGTTCTGTTTGTTTTGCATTGCCCTGTTCACATTTATTGTGAGTGTTGGTTTCCTGTTGATCTGTTGAGGTGGATGGCCCGCTCTCTGAGGTTGTGTGTCTGTGATGGTGGCTCTTGCTTGTCCCAGTGTGCTCCAGCTTGCAGCAACTGAACAACTGATGGATCCTCAAGAGTTTCTTTTGATTGGCCTTGTAGCTGCAGGCATGGCACACATGTTCCAACCTGGCTGGATCATCTGAATACCGCGCTATGTCGATTCTGTCCACAACTTCGCAGGATTCCTTCAATAAGCCACAAGGTGGAGGGGCCGCGTCCTCATTCTTTATATTTCCCATTACTGAGTCCTCAGCTTCCCATTCCTCCTCACGAGCCAGTCTCTCTTGCTTCACGTCGCTCTCTTCAATGTCTATTTGTTCATGTGAGTGCTCTAGTTGTGCATCCATATCCTCCGAGACCGGCTCCTTCTCAAGCTTCACAACTACGTCCATTGTAAAAAACGCAACTTAGCTACACATATAGTGTAACTTCTTGCCGCGTTATCCCCGAAGGAGTCGCATGTGGCGAGTTGAACCTATTTATTTTTACAGGTAAGGGGGCCGGCCTTACGCCAACCATTTCAGTTGAAGTGGGGGTTTCCCAGCTTGTACTCTTGTACTCATTTCTTGTGAAGGCTGAGTAAACCCTGCCGGTATTTTTATTATGGGGTTTGAAATAAACACCGAAATAGGAAATCATTTCTGACACCCTCCTCGGTGGGATTCGAACCCGAGCTCACGGGGTAGAATGCAAGCAATCTACCAACTGAGCTATCAACCGGCAACTTGCACAAAATTACAAAAACAATAACTTTGACTGCGACTCATTCTGCGACTTTACACAAAGATTGCAAGGTCCGCGTTCGAGACCACTTCACAGGACCACTTTGAGACCAATTGAAGTAAGCCCGGCAGATGTTATGTCAATTATGATTTTTCCCACAAAATAAAAAAGTACATTTCAAATATGGGAATCAATAATAATCAATATTAATGTAATGCCATGATGTAATGTTACTTGGCCGGGCTACAAGCAGAGTCTTATCTTCTTTCCAAAATTATGCAGTTAGATGTTTTATCATAGCGATGTTAAAATACATAATACCTACCTACTGTATTTTATTCCATGGGTATTTTATAATTTCATGCGCTGCATTTAGTATACTTGTCAACTGCATACGTTTCACAATGATGTAATTTCGGAAAAATAGCTGATAATCGGGAAACCATGTGTAAGTTTTTGCAGTAAGTTCCAAATGCCAAGCACTAAGCACACATGTAGGGAAGCGTGTTGTACTTTACAGCACTCAGCTGTCAGGCTGGCACCTGGCAGGCTATCTTCACAGCGGCTTACGTCATGACGGTAATTAATGTTTTTTTTTTTGCATCTCACCCTGAAGGATGTTACAGCCGTAACATATTTGTGATGATTTTAGATTTTCATACAATTTTTAAGAATTGATTTGAACAAAATACTATTAAGTTTAGAGGAATTAAGTGCCAAGCATTGAGGTGCCAAGAGATGTTCTATGTTTACCGGAAATGAAATGTTTTTGAATTTGAAATAAATATCTAATGCATCTCGTAAGGGGCATCCAAAAAAAATATGATCTATAGTTTCAAGATCTTGGCCGCAGTCACAGTCCGGGGATTCGACAAGCCCCAACTTAAACAAAATATGGTTGTTTAGTCTGACTTGTCCAAAACCATTTCCAAAACGCATACGGCAGATAATGTTGATGTGGTTTCTTGACAATCTGGCTCCAGCAAACCATGGTCCAGATGGAATGGCTCCCTGAACACCTCTATAGCGGAGGCCCTTGGAGCTCCCATGCCAAGAGGTATTCCACCTCCTAACAGCTGCATGCTCCAAGATCCTCAGTTGGTCGCTCTCTGTGATAGAAAATCCAGACGGGGCACTCCCTTGCTGAACAGCCCACTTGTCTAGGGAATCGTCCCTTTCATTTCCTTCAATTCCACAGTGTGCAGGGATCCACACAATCACCACATCCTTGCCCCTTTCTTCAAGTTTTAGCAGGAGTAAGCGAATATTTATAATCAGTTGGTTCCTCGAAAATATGGACAGTGGAGATGCCAAGCAGTTAATAAGAGAGAGGGAGTCTGAGAAAATTATAAAGCTATGTTCATTCAATGTTATAGAAGAGCGCAATGCTTCTTCCATGGCAAAACATTCAGCCGTGTAATCAGAGGCCTCCGGGGGTAATTATTGAATCCCGACTCGATATTGAGTATGGGGATTACAAATGCAGAGCCACTGTTCCCGTCTGGAGTTAATTTAGAACCGTCTGTAAAAATGTGAGTGTGATCAGGCCATTTTTCTCTCACATATGAGTTGAATGTCTCATTATAGTCTTCATGAACTTTATTGCATCCCTTGTTCAATCCAATGTTTTCAACAATATGGGGAAGTTTTTGCAGAGCTTTGATTGGCACATTGTAGACTTTTTTTGGCCCAGTATCTGTTTGAGTCATATGATTGTGTTAACTTGACTATATTGTTAACGGGGGCGTGTGCGTTTCGGAGAAAACGGCACATGTTTGGGATGTATTTTAGCATACAAACGATGGAATAGAAAAAAAATAAAAAATCAGATTATTTAGAAAAAGTCTTCATTTACTTTTGTTGAATGCTAAAACTGTAAAAATAAATACTTCACAATATAAAAAAAGAATCCCAAGATTATCATTTCCTCAAAATTGCTTGAAAAAGGGTGTTATTGTGGACGTTTTTTTTGGTATCCACGCTAAACAAAATAAATTTAAAAAAATCTGACCTGTAGTTTATTGTTATCTCAATTTAAGGAGTCTTAAATTTTGTTATTTTTAGCCGGAAGAATGTAAAAAATATATATTTCAAATTTAAATACTTTTTCCCATACAAATTGAAGCAAATCCCGCCGCTAGGGGATTTATCTGTCAGTCGTGAGCTGTTATCCGAGCGGAACGCACGTCAAATTTGCGGACACTATAGAATACGTCAAAAAAGTGGAAAATTTTGAGTTTTCTGATACAAAAATATAAAAGGTGCTAAGGCTCAGTTTAGACACACGAAATTTTTTTGAAAAAGTTTCGATAGTGACGTCAAGCAAGATGGCCGCTCCGCAGTGACAGATGCTGGCAATTTTGATATTATGATGATTTTTAAAAAATGCCGCATGACCCGCTTATTTCGTAATGTTGGTCAGACTGAGTTGTCAGACATTTCCACTTCGGAGTTAAAATGTCTGAAAAGTCAAAGACAATAATGCTATGGACTCGACAATTTTGGTAGGTATTTTAAATTTTTTTGTTAATTTAAAACTCGAAAACCTTTATTTTCTGTGAAAACTAAAAACAATTTGGAAAATATAAAATAATTGTTAACCCCTTGAAAAGAAAAAGGAAGTAGGTAATAATTAAATTGAGTTTGTTCTTACTTTTGGATTAAAAACGATTTTATTTTACGACGGTGTTTTTTTCCATTGCAACGTTTTAATTAAGAAATGATTCCGTGAAATGTTAATCAACTATTTTTATAAGTCGTAAATAATTTCAGTCGTAAGGGAAGTTTTAAATTTAATGTTGGTCTCGGCAAATAAGCGCCAAAAACAATGACACAATATAATGTGAACACAATATAAAATACCAATGTTTCATAAAAATATTTTTGAGGTTAAGAACCCGTAATATATTTTCACAACTAACATTGGAATATTCAGCCAATTGGTACAACACCACGATGAATCTTAAATTATCTGTATGATTCTTTTTTTTTACTGACGCATAGTTAAACTTAACACGTATTAAAATAATTTAATTCCTACATTATTTTTTAATCCCATTCGATGTTTGAATAAACCGCAACAGCTAAATGCCATTAGAAGAAAAAGATTCTGTTTTGTTCAAAATATATTTTGTTCAAATGTGTGTGGAGACGGAAAACCGATAGTTGCCGCTAAAAATCGCTGTCTGACGTCACTATCGAAACTTTTTCAAAAAAATTTCGTGTGTCTAAACTGAGCCTAATATCTTTGAAATAAATCGTGAGTAAAACCTTTATTCTTCATTTTTACTTTTATTTTAGATAGTTTTTTGATTTTAAAAGAATTTTGTAGTGCTGCCAGGTCTGCATGAAATGTTAGTAAAATATTCGTACAGACGTATTTGTAAACAAATAAAAAAACTTTAATACCAATAGGTACGGTTTTGTTGACTTGCTTCAATTGACATTATGTTGCAGATGGGACACAAAAAAAAACCGACATGCAGTAGCTCCAAGCAAAAAAAGTTTTAAAAGCTGCCAGGGAAAAATTACGATTTATGCGATCTGAGAGTCAAACCACTGCTGTCGATGAAAATATTGTAAGGCTCAGTTTAGACACACGAAATTTTTTTGAAAAAGTTTCGATACAGCGATTTTTAGCGGCAACTATCGGTTTTCCGTCTCCACACACATTTGAACAAAATATTTTTTAAACAAAACAGAATCTTTTTCTTCTAATGGCATTTAGCTGTTGCGGTTTATTCAAACATCGAATGGGATTAAAATAATGTAGGAATTAAATTATTTTAATACGTGTTAAGTTTAACTATGCGTCGGTAAAAAAAAAGAATCATACAGATAATTTAAGATTCATCGTGGTGTTGTACCAATTGGCTGAATATTCCAATGTTAGTTGTGAAAATATATTACGGGTTCTTAACCTCAAAAATATTTTTATGAAACAGAATGCAATATTGCAATTGTGTCATTAATATTGCATTGGTATTTTATATTGTGTCATTGTTTTTGGCGCATATTTGCCGAGACCAACATTAAATTTAAGACTTCCCTTACGACTGAAATTATTTACGACTTATAAAAATAGTTGATAAACATGTTTCTTCCGTGAAAAGTTTCACGGAATCATTTCATAATTAAAACGTTGCAATGGAAAAAAACACCGTCGTGAAATAAAATTGTTTTTAATCCAAAAGTAAGAACAAACTCAATTTAATTATTACCTACTTCCTTTTTCTTTTCAAGGGGTTAACAATTATTTTATATTTTCCAAATTGTTTTTAGTTTTCACAGAAAATAAAGGTTTTCGAGTTTTAAATTAACAAAAAAAATTAAAATACCTACCAAAATTGTCGAGTCCATAGCATTATTGTCTTTGACTTTTCAGACATTTTAACTCCGAAGTGGAAATGTCTGACAACTCAGTCTGACCAACATTACGAAATAAGCGGGTCATGCGGCATTTTTTAAAAATCATCATAATATCAAAATTGCTAGCAACTGTCACTGCGGAGCGGCCATCTTGCTTGACGTCACTATCGAAACTTTTTCAAAAAAATTTCGTGTGTCTAAACTGAGCCTAAGAGAAAGGTGCAAAGGCATGTGTATATATTTTCTTACATTTACACAAAGTTTTTTTTAAGTTACTTTTTTCAAGTATAAACTAAATATGTAAACCTTAAGATTAATAAAAATGTTTTCATCAAAAAAGTATCTTATTTGATAAAAGTATTTAGAAGATACGTATCTTGTATCTTGTATTTAAATACTTTTTTCAAAAGTATCTTGTATCTCAAATACTTTTCTTAAAGTATCTTGTATTTCAGATACTTTTTATGAGGTATCTTGTACATCTCTGATATTATATAAACAAAAGGAAGGTACCAACACCTCTGCGGCACTATAACAAGTGTCATAGACCCCTAGAGTCTCTTGAATCTAGGGAGTCTCCCGCACAGGCTTTCTTAAAAAAAAAGCACCAAGCACAGTTTACAAATAGCAAACAATTATGGTATCACTAATACATAACATATAAACAAAAGAAAGGTATCCAACTTAAAATAGAAGAAGAGAAACAACTTTCAATTCTAAGACAAAAAAAATTACAATTTCTTTGTTATACATCTACATATGCATTTATTCTGAAATCCATAAACATAATTATACAAACGCAACGTAAAGCAAGTTCTTGAAAGATACATATGAAATATTCAAAAGAAAAAATGTACTAAATCCTTTTTTCAGTTTCAACCTCGATTATTTTTGATAAAAATGCCCATGTGGCAACACACATTAGCGTGATTCGAATGAACACGGCAGCGCTGCGCCTGAGCAGTCTGGCTTACGTACCTACCTGGCTAAATACCTACTCAGCGATACTCGCGGACGCGTGGGCGGCCCTTGATGGTTGAGATAGCTTATGCGTTTGAGAAGAAATCTCTCTGCAAGATATCGCCTCCTAATGGGTATTGGCATCTCGCAACATTCTACTTGTAGAGCATTGATAGGAGTCGGACAGTAATTGTGTTACTTATATATTTTACATAATATATTATGTTAAACTCCCCTGAGGGAATTAATAAGTAAGTAAATCATAAACTTTGTAAAAATTTCAAATATGTTTACACAGATGTCTCTTTATCACTTCCATTGTGGGTGTTTTTTTTCATAAAAGTAATCTGATTGTGTGCCTGATGGTAGTGGTTGGTCGTTTGTATATAAATTAAACAGGATAGGGGCCAAAACGCTTCCTTGAGGCAGTCCATTCTTTTGTTTCCTCCATCTGCTTTTCGTATTCTGGAATTCAACATAGAATCTTCTGTTTTGCACCTCAATGGTTTTGCAGTAATGTTACAATCATTTTTGTAAATTTGAGGTCGTTTGTCATGTTTTTAACTTTGGATATCAGTTTCCTGTGATTCACAGTGTCATATTCCGCTGTAAGGTCCGCAAAAACTATGCCGGTGATTTTATTGGATTGGTATCCATCCTCAATGTACTCTGTCAGATTAAGTATTATAACCCAGATAGCATTTTAAACTTGCATCTGACTTGCAACAAGTTTGATGTGTCAAAAGTGAAGGCTTGCTGCAAGTTCGCCATGGCAAGTATATACACTTGAGGCAAGTTTGAATCAAACTTTCTAGTTTCCCAGCAACAAGCTTGCAGGAACTTTGTCATAACAAAGTTCCCGCAAGCTTGTTATGACAAATTTGCCAAATGTTTGCTTCTGCAAATCATATACATTTTTTTATAATATTTAAAAAAACAAAATTAGAATAAAAAGATAAAATATTTTAATTTTATTTTATTTACAGTTCGCTTATAGTAGTAACAAAGTTTTATAATAATCACATCATCATCATCATTGGCACGACCTCCCTCAGCAACCGCTGCCACCGCTGTCTATCCAACGTCTTCCTCCTCCAGCCCCACTGCACGACAATCCGCCACGACTTCATCCAGCTATCTTGAACGTGGTCTTCTCACTGTCCGCCGTCCCTCCGGGTTCGTCATTACAATCGTCTTCTCCAGGCTATGATGGTCTAATTGCTGAATGTGCCCCAGCCAATGCAGTCTGTTGACCTTTATTGAGCGGACCACATCAGCGTCCTGGTACAGCTTATACAATTCGGAGTTATATCTTCTTCGCCATGTTTCTAGTCACATTTAGGTACATTATTCCCCTAGCCCCGTTGCTTTGTCTCTCGGCTCTGTAACAAAAAAACAAGGATATTTTTAGTAATTATATTACAAATCATTTATAATTAAGGATGTAATATACACTAAGTACTGATTTCATTATAAACAGTTTTAATTTTCTTTTTAGAAATTTGTTCCACGGTACTCCGTTTTCTTTGAAATTATTAAAGCAAATATTATAAAATACCAAGATCGGATTGCCCTGTAAGGAGTTATTTATGGAAACACATAAAAATATAATATCCGATGAATAAATTTTAACTGTGTACTTATTTTTATTGCAAATAGGATGATACTTCTTTATGGAGTCAGACGCTACACAATTTTTGCCCAGTGTCGCGCAGCTTTCACCGCTCTATCGTTACCCTCTATTAGGTCGGCCAGTGTGCAGCTTGTTGGGCAGGCCGAACAGATCCGAAGATGATCCATGAACTGTTGGGCTCCGCATTCACAGAGCGTGGTGCCATCTTGATGTAAGATTGCCCAGGTCATCATGTTACAATGCGCTCTGCCAACACCCGTTCTCAACCTGTTTAGGGCCCTCCATAGAGACTACTCACGATCCTGTCCAGGTGGGAGCTTCTCGCTCGGCTGCACAAAGTTATCAGGTCGCTCCAAATTCCACAGACACAGTCTCTCCCACGCCAGCTCCATAGTCAATCGGTGCACAGAGCTCAAAAAACTGTGACGCCACAATGTCCAAAAAGGCAGTGCTGTAGATTCTTCAGGGATTTTTGTTGTCAACCCTCGAGGCCTCAAGGGAGAGGAACTGAAACAAGTGTAATAACAATCAGTAACTGTTGGGTGTTCTTTGAAGCTTCTAAATAAATCTTGAGGTATGATTCACACTAAAACAGCGCTCATCAAAGAAATTATCCCCATATTATTATTGTTATCCGGGGCTTAGTTTCCCTAGCCACGGACATCATATTATATTATAAGTCTAATCTAATCTAAGCTGCAAAGATATATATCATTTAAGATTTATATTAAATGCATTCCCACAAGCAGATATGTATAATTTCGCGCTAACACATGCCGCATGTGGACCTACAATATAAAAACCCAATCTCAAATGAACATAAGCCTTGCAACTCTTGCCGTCCTTCCCTGAAACAGGGGTGACATTGGCAAAGTGAACCAATTTTTTATAGTATGGGTGGTCAGCCGCATAACAACCTATAAGTCAAGGAACTGTACTGCCAGTTTTACAGGCCAGTTTTGTAGTTTTGTTTGGTTTTGTTTGGCACAGGCCAGTTTTACAGGTTTTACTGCCAGGAATAAGTACTGCCAGTTTTATCAACACACATCAAATGGCTTCATCGAACTAATTTTGCAACTTATTTTCACAGAATATGTCACATTTAGGTTACAAACGACTTTGCTGAAATTTACTTTCAAATTTTTACGTGAAAATATTTGAAATAAATAAAAACGTAAGTTCAAAAAGTTAGTGCCAAAATCTAGATAATACACATTTCTTATTTCTACAAAAAGTACATCAAACACGTCCTTAAGTATTCAAAAGGAAATAGTTTTACATACCTGGTAAATATGATGTAGGAACCATGCCGAAACATTTTAAAAGACGTAAGTACATTACTAATCGTCAAATAAACACGTATCTGATTCCTTTAACTTCCGTATTGAAACAATGAGGTACATAACAAAGGCGACTGGACATTATAAAACGCAAAATAACAAAAATGTAAGAAATTCACAAAGCGAGCTCGTATACAAATAATGGCGGCCGGCCACCCGCCGTGCACCCGCCACACGCGGTCGCGTGGGGGTAGGGATACCAGATGAAAAATTTAAAATTCCTGACAAAAAGCCTAATTTCCATAGAAAGTCCTGACATTTTGTTGCAAACGTAATTAAACACTGCGTACTTACTTAATAAGTACAAAGCTAAAGCAAAAACAAATATTTCAAACTAACTTGTGTTTCAAATATTTTTCTATGCTTTGACTATTAAAAAATTGAAAAGTCCTGATACTTCCGAAATCCGGTCGCAATCCCGACAAGAGCCTAAAAATCCTGACGTATGGCAGCCCTACGTGGGGGGTCTCTCGTGACGTCATTTCAAAGTTGTTTGAGAAACAGCCACAGAGAGAGTAAAATTCAGAAATAATGTTGCCAAAACCAAAATATGCCCAAAGATTTCTAGGCATGCGCGTCACAATCTGTCAACTCGTGTCTGATCAGTGCTGCCGCTGGGAAAAAAGTCGCGAGATTTAAAAAAAGCAAAATAACAAAATCGATAAAACGGCAACACTGCTAATCGTATTTTTGACAGCCCGTCACGCAAGTTTGTATCAAACAAAAAGCAAACTTGTTTATTCATATTTGAAACATGATGCAAAATGCAAGCTTGCAGCAATATTGCAATAAACTTATTTTGTCATATTTGACATGACAATGTAAAATCAAGTACAAATCAAACTTGCAGCAAACTTACCTGCTATCTGGGAAGCTAGGGTTTATTAAAGTGAAATTGGTTTTATGATTTAGTTTTTTTTAATGTCCATGTATATATTATTATTTATTGATTTAAAAAAATGTAATTTGTCATGTATGTTCCTTGACTGATAGGTTGGTATGCAGCTGACCACCCATACTGTAAAAAAAGGTTCGCTTTGCCAATGTCACCCCTGTTTCAGGGAAGGACGGCAAGAGTTGCAGGGCTTATGTTCATTTGAGATTGGGTTTTTATAATGTAGGTCCACATGCGGCATGCGAAATTATACATGTCTGCTTATGGGAATGCATTTAATATAAATCTTAAATGATATATATCCTTGCAGCTTAGATTAGAATAACATATTAAATCAATTTTGCACAAAAGCTTTCGAGTACCTACATCAAGATATAACATCCTTTTTTAGGTAAAACTCTAAGGAAAATTTCTGAGGTGGGCGAGATTTACTGAAAATTACCTCAAGAGCTGAGTATCTCCTTGGCTGGCCTAAAGCATCTACACAAACAGGTTTAGTTGCAATAACATTGGATGAACATTTGTAACACATGACTTCTTACCAGATTGGCACATCTATCACCTCCTGAGTAATGTAGGAATTGATTTTTTTGTAATCTCTTCCGGCCTCTTACCTTTTCATAAAAACGCCTGAATACTCTTTGATTACCCCAACTATATTGTACAGATGAATCATCCAACACTTCATTTTGAACTCCAAATGTCTCACATGATTAGATGTTGTTTTCAGATGTTGGGGTGTGGCCTAGAGCAGACGCAGTAGCCGAGCGCCTGTGGTCAGCCTCCGCCACAGGGTCCAGGGTGGCGGAGGCCTATTCTGGCGAAATACAGGGAGCGCCTGGAGACAAGGGGGCTGCAGCCTGAGGCCATACAGCCCGAGTGGTGCTACCAGAACGAGGGACAGTGCGCGGCATAGCAACAACAATGGAAATGTGGGAACATTGGTTTATTGTGAGAAATATTTACAGAGTTTTGGATTTATAATGTTTCAGTTTGTTTTTTAAAATTTTGGCGCCACAGTCTGTTCCCGTAGACCAGCCATACTAAACCTGCGGCCCGACAAGATTTTTTGTGCGGCCCTAAACACATTTATTATCAGGGACGTGATTTACAAAATCATTTATTTAGTCTTAACTTGTTGAATATTTATCTCAATGTCAAAAATCACAATAATTTTTAAATAAACATAGAATACATATTACTTTAGAGTTTTACTTATTTGACTACTGTTATTTTTAGGGAACCGTATGCTGATAATGATAAGTGAAATGTACTATTATTATTCTGTTTTAGTGTATACTTTTTTAAATCACAAATTGTTTTCCAAAAAAATGGGGGGCGGGGGGGTTTCATGATTTTTTTCATCACACCAGTATAGTGTTGCGGCCCGCGTAGCTTTTCAAGTACATATATCACTGCCCTAGTTCAATACTCAGACATCTTACACAAAGCTAGTTTCGAGAAAATCGAAAAAGAAGGTTTGTAATCGCTATGATAATTACAATTAACTTTGTTTTAAAGTCACTTAACGCAACAATGTGTAGCTTAGTTGCATTAAGTGACTTTAAAACAAAGTTAACTGTAATTATCATAGCGATTACAAACCTTCTTTTTCGATTTTCTCGAAACTAGCTTTGTGTAAGATGTCTGAGTATTGAACTAGGGCAGCGATATGTATGTGGCCCGAAGACAAAAAAGGTTGAGTATCATTGCCATAGACTGTAGGCGGATGTGTTCTTTTTGCACACAGAAATATCCTTGTGGTATTCCACCAACGTCCGTCCAATTCTTCATGAGGAAAATGTCTGCTGGCATTGCTTCATCTCGACACTCCACATAAGCCAAGCAGTTTCTAATACATATGAAGTTCCTGCAGAAGCAAATTCCAATAAATGGACAGATTGTCGGCAGAACTTCATCAGAGTTTAGTGTTTCAACAGCGAGTTGTAAGCTCGGTTAATCGAGACCTCGGGCAATTCGAGGTTCTACTGTACTATAATTGTAATGCAGATTAGTCCGGTCGATAGCTCAGTTGGTAGAGTGCTTGCACTCCATGCCGTGAGCTCGGGTTTGAATCCCACCGAGCGCGATGGTGTCAGAAATGATTTCCCGTTTCGGTGTTTATTTCAAACCCTAAAATAAAAATACCGGCAAGGTTTACTCAGCCTTCACAAGAAATGAGTACCAGCTCTCTCGGGAGCTGGGAAACCCCCACTTCAACTGAAGTGGTTGGCGTAAGGCCGGCCCCCTTACCTGTAAAAATAAATAGGTTCAACTCGCCACATGCGACCCCTTCGGGAATAACGCGGCAAGAAGTTACACTATATGTGTAGCTTAGTTGCGTTTTTTTTTTGCCTGAACTTAATTTGCACTTTAGCTGACAAATCGCTACCTTAAGTAGTTCTTGTTTATCGTAAACGCCATTGAGAAAATTTTACATGAACAATGTTTGCATGTGTACTGGACCAATGTGTCATAAAAACAAGAAATTTATTTAAAAAATATATAAAAGAACTCTCACATTATCGAGTTTTACGGTTTTTCTTAGCTCAGATTGTGTAGAATTTGATTCTTAAGGTGGTACGACACATAGATGGTAACAAAAAATATTCATAGATGGTACGCATCAAAAATGTATGGGGCACTCCGTCGGGCAAATATGAAAAACTACTGTAGTTTTACTTCCTTCGAAACTTTTAATGCATTGAAAATAATATGTTGATTGCGCTATTCTAATATGAAATCAATCTGAAATCGCTAAGGTATTCATTTCGGTCATTAAATTATGTGTAAATTTCCATATATATGTCTGCGCCATTGCTTGCGCCGACTCGTATTTTATCTTGGACACAAACCACCCATACTCTGGTTTCCCTTCAATACGAATAAATCTTTCGCATTTTACAAACCACCCATAATATTATATTAATAGTTATTTGTTACGCTTTATAAACAGTTTTTTTCTCCCGCCTGGCTGTGGGAGCTCTGGCGTAACACCATGCGTGACCGACCGCAGATGCAAAGATGATAGGTTCGAATCCGGTTGACACTGTTTATTTTTATTTTTTTACATTTGTTGTTTTCTTTTTTTACATATTATACTTTTTTTATAAAAATACAACATATTTGAAAACTTAACTATTAAAGTTAGTCCAAGCGATTAAAAATACGATCATTTCACTTTCATTTCATTTAGTCGGTGTTATGGCCGAGTGGGCCAGAGGCTGATCTTTCTAGCGTATTTGGAATAGAATAACGTTGGTTCGATCCCCGCTTGGGTCACTTGACTCTAACTTTGACCCTGGTTCTTGGGTACCACCGAAGTCATCATCCTAGTGACCTAGTATTATAATTTTATATTATGATTCATTCACTCTGCCCGCCACCATGGGTTGATAGAGCGTAAGCCTAATTTGCATAAACGAGGTGGCACGACTTTATCCGAACGAATCCGAAGCGTAGGGATTACTAGATCAAGAAGTAGCTATACAGCCATTGTATACAGCTGATGAGGAAGGGTGTCTTGATAATAATATTATTATCATGTGCTGCAGTGTTTTTTCTTATTCACTTGTGAACGGTCACTGGTCAGTAGGACGCAAAAAGTGCAGAGGCTATACACCATTGAGGTATATATACCTCAATGCTATACACAGTAATATGAATGAAAATCATTGAGGATGGAAATAGGAATCTAGCCGTTGCACAAATTTGTCATATATTGTGAGATGCCATGTAAAAAAACCAATCCATCACAAATATCTCGGTTCATCATTCGTCGATAAAAAAGTAATTTGTTCTAAGCCCCTCATACTACTTTGCTTAATGAATCTGAATAAGGCTATTTAAATGATTTAATCATGTTTTAATGTATTGACTTGATTGTTACTAATTTATCTTTTACGTACGCTGGTCACGTATTACACACACCGCGTGACCATGTTGGAATAAAATGAATTTGTTATTGATAGAAGAATGACTGTACTATTATTTTTATTATAATAAGTCCGGTCAGTAGCTCAGAGGTAGAATGCTTGCGTTCGATGCTGAAAGCTGTCAAAGGTGTCAAAATGATTTCTCTTTTCGGTGTGTATTGCAAACCCAACTACCATAAAAAAACCGGCAAGGTTTACTCAGCCTTCACAAGAAATGAGTACCTGCTCCCCTAGTAGGGAAATCCCCACTTCAACGAAGTGGTTGGCGTAAGGCCGGCCCCCTTACCTGTGAAAATACGTAGGTTTTACCCACCACAAGCAACCCCTTCTGCTGCGGCTGGAAAGGAAAGTAATGCAAGATATTTTTACCGAAAAAATAAACAATTACTTGGCTAATACGACGGTATGAAGTTGACCACCTATGCTGTAAAAGCCTGGTTCACTTTGCCAATGACTTCTTCAAGAGTTGCAGGGCTTATGTTTATTTAAGTTTTGAGTGTGAATGTTTAAGCTTATACGCGGCATGTATAAGCGCGACCTTATATGTGTCTGCTAGTGGGCATGAATTAAATATGAATCCTAAATGTTATACATCTTTGCAACTTAGATGACATTAGATAATCCAAGGGAATGATAAATTACACGTTTTGACAAAGGTAAGGTTTGTATTACTTCAAATGAATGAGCCATCGATCTAAATAAAATATATATCGATGGAATGAGCACATTGTGGGAACATCGGTTTATTGGAAGAAATATTTACAGAAAGCAACTAACGCAACTAAGCTACACATATAGTGTAACTTCTTGCCGCGTTATCCCCGAAGGGGTCGCATGTGGCGAGTTAAACTTATTTATTTTTACAGGTAAGGGGGCCGGCCTTACGCCAACCACTTCAGTTGAAGTGGGGGTTTTCCCAGCTCCCGAGGGGGCTGGTACTCATTTCTTGTGAAGGCTGAGTAAACCTTGCCGGTATTTTTATAATGGGGTTTGAAATAAACACCGAAATAGGAAATCATTTCTGACACCCTCCTCGGTGGGATTCGAACCCGAGCTCACGGGGTAGAATGCAAGCACTCTACCAACTGAGCTATCGACCGGACTAAAGAGACAGAGTTTTGGGTTTATAATATTTCGGTTCGTTATTTAAAATTTTGGCGCCACAGTCTGTTCCCATAGAGTATAGACTGTAGGCGGGCGTGTTCTTTCTTGCGAGAACTCGTTGCGCCTGCTGAGGGATCCTCCAGGGATCCTTGTGGCCTGATGCAGCAGGAGGATCAACTGAGGCGAGGTGGTTGATGTTGGAGAAGGGCTGGCCAGAACACCGATAACTTTTGAGTAGGGTGTGGTCCTAAAAGGGACCTTCCGGTGTTGGGAAGATTATCCAGCCGTTTTTGAGGAAAGTGCAATTTTATGTTTTTTTTGTATGGCAGCCATCTTGAATTTTCAAGTTGGTGTAATGCCATGTTATTCATACTTAATACATGTCTAAAAAAGTTGATGTAGCCAAAATTTGGTATTTCTAGGTCTTATACTTTGGAAAGTGACACACATACACACACACATACAGACGGACGTTTTTGAAAGATAGTGTTTTTTTTTGGCATGTCCTGCACCAGGACAACTCATTTCCGTGAAAACCTCGAAAAAAAATTTTCACACCAAATCATAACTTTCTTTATAGCCTTCAGCTATAGCAAGAAAGTAAAAAACACTGCAGCACAATATGATAATGCTTCGGATTTGTTCGGATAAAGTCGTGCCACCTCGTTTATGCAAATTAGGTTTACGCTCTGTCAACCCATGGTGGCTGAATCATAATATACAATTATAATATTGGGATGATTTCTTCGGTACATATATACATGTGACTGAAATGTTGTTAACCGAAAAGTCGTTGGCTGAAATGTCGTGTGGTCGAAGTGTCGTGTGACCGATTTGTCTATGACCGAGTTGTCTTTGGACGGGTTGTTGTTGACCGATTTGTCGTGTGGACGAAGTGTGAAATGAAAGTGAAATGAAAGTATTTTTAATCGTTTGGACTAACTTTAATAGTTTTGTCAAATATGTTGTATTTTAATAAAAAAAGTATAATATGTAAAAAAGAAAATAAATGTAAAAAAAATTAAATATACATTTGATAACCGGATTCGAACCCATCGCCCTTGCGTGGCAGTCTGCCACGCTAGCCGATACACCACAGCTTCCGCCGCTAACCGAGAGAAAATAAAGGTTTATACGCAGCGTAACAAATAATAAAAAAGGTTTGTGTCCAAGATAAACTCGAGCCATAAAAAATTGAAATTTACACATAATTTAATGACCGAAATGAATACCTTAGCGATTTCAGATTGATTTCATATTAGAATAGCGCAATCAACATTATATTTTCAATGCATTAAAAATTTCGAAGGAACAAAAACTACAGTAGTTTTTCATATTTGCCCGACGGAGTGCCCCATACATTTTTGATGCGTACCATCTATGAATATTTTTTTTTTTGGGTAGTAGGAGTCGCCACCTTAAGGGTGATTGAGAGGTCAGCGCGCCCAACTTTGATGACCAAAATAGCCCATATTTTTAATGGTAAGGTAGAATTTTTTTTCCAAATTAAATTAACACGTAAAATTAGGTATTTTTTTCCATAAAAAACCAATTCAAAATAATTTTATTTACGGAGATACCTTAAATGGAGATTTCCACTGTTCTTATGAATAAATCCTAACTTTTTTTTATTTCAAAACATTAATTTTGATTAGTTTTATTTTTTCTACTTGTTAGTTGTTTTTTTTTACTTTTCATTGATTTTTTATGATTATTTAAAAAGTACCCAAATTTTGCATACGATATTGTAGCTACATTCGTCTTTTAATGGTTTATTTTCCTTTTAGGATTTGAAGTGATATTTTTTATGTTTGTAATGCCATACTTGTTTTATTTTTTCTCCCCCGATTTCTATTTATCCTGGAAAAATAAAGATTTCCATACAAAAAATGACCCGGTCGCTAGCGTCACCTGCGGCCGGTAGATGAACTGCGGAGAAAAATATTATATCTCCTTAGTTTTATGGAAGCAAGATTTATATAATGCAAAAGAGTACAATCGTTTACGTTACAACTGGACCAACTGGTTTCTCAAAAATGCATGGAAATCAAAACGCCATCTAGAGTTGCTGTTTAAGATTCCATACATTTTTTGGTTGCGCTGTATTTGCTACATTTCATACTTCGGGTACACTCGTGTATCATCGTATATTGCCGAAGATGCTCGAGTCAGCCCTCTCTTATATTGTGTGTGTAAGAGTATATACATAAACGCTATGGTAGTATAATACGTACGTACATAAAAACAGTTTGCAAAGCTTAACGAAATGGCGAAAGCAGCGAAAGATCATTCAATCAGATGAAATGAATTGTACGGAGAGCTGCACACGACTTTATAGTATTCTGATAAGTTTTTTTCCATTACATGAATAATATGAAAGTTTGTTTGAATTTCAAAGTGAAATTCATTTAGCTCAATGATTTAGCTGGAAAGAATTCTGCTGGCTGGCCTTTTTTGTTGAATTGAAATCATTTTTTGAACCTAGCGTAGAGCAATTTGAAATTTTCAGGCCTGTAATTTAGTCTAGTGGTTAACGCTGAACTGAACAGATTTCAGTCTGTTTTGAATGCGGCCGCAAGACTGATCTTCGGGATGTCCAAATTCTCTCACATCACTTCGCTGTTGAAAGAACTACATTGGCTTCGTTTCCCTGAGAGGGTTAACCGTGTGTTTGATGGTATTTAAAGCCCTAAATGGTTTGGCTCCATCATATCTGGCAGACATATTTTCCCCCGTTGAAGTGAGTGTGAGGGGGCGGACACTTAGGTCAGCGGGGTGTCAAGCTGTCAGATTGATGCAGCCTCGCCGTCAAATACGCACTAATTTTGAGGATCGCGCTTTCCGGTTTTCGGGGCCGATGGAGTAGAACAGACTGCCACCCGGAGTGAGGGTTTCGGAATCTGTTGGCATTTTTAAGGGAGCACTGAAACGGCACCTTTTTAAAATATCTAATTCATGATTAGGAGGGCCCTTGAGGTGTGAAACACACAAAAACGGCGCTCTTTGGTCATGTAAAAAATTAAATAAATAAATTATCCTCATATGTATATATATATATATAGGTATATATGTTTAATTTTAGGTTTTCACGGATTTTCACGGACTCGTAATCCAAAAGTCAAGATTTCGATTGGTGCAAGACAACTAAGTTCCGTCGAAATCTAACAAAAATGTCATGAGTATGTGTGGCTAATTAAATAATAATTTCTTGCCGCGTTATCCCCGAAGGGCTTCGCATGTGGCGAGGGAACCTATTTATTTTATAGGTAAGAGGGCCGGCCTTACGCCAACCACTTCGTTGATGCGAAGGCATACCAGCTCCCGTGGGGACTGGTACTTATTTCTTGTGAAGGCTGAGTACACCTTCCTGGTATTTTATTTTGGGTTAGAAATAAACACCGAACCGGAAATCATTTCTGACACCCTTATATTATATCAGTGGGTAATTATATAAAAACGCAACTAAGCTACACATGTAGTGTAACTTCTTGCCTGCGTTATCCCCGAAGGAGTCGCATGTGGCGCTTCGGGACCTATTTTTTTTTACAGGTAAGGGGGCCGTCCTCACACCAACCACTTTTAGTTGAAGTGGGGGTTTCCCAGCTCCCGTGAAGGGCTGGTTCTCATTTCTTGTGAAGGCTGAGTCAAACTTTGAGATCGAACCCTTGCTCTCGGCATGGAATGCAAGCATTCTACAAATTGAGCTATCGACCTTTTTACGAGCTTGATCGTCGTCGCTATAAAGCGCCAATTCTCAAGCAAGACCCAGTTGCTGTAAGGCCGGATGGACATTTCGTGACCGGTCATTGGTAAAGGTTTTATGAATTTTTCAACCCAGCGAAGAGCAAATTTGAAAATATAAATGGTATATCTTTTGTGCTGCTTTTATGCTTAGAATATATTCCATCACTTAGTTGAATTATTAGAAAAAAAACTTCATGTTGCTATTTCAATGTACACATCCAATGGTATAAAAAAGTATACTATACAGGCATATATAGCACTTGGATGCGTTGTTTTCCTTCGCACAGGGTGAAGTCCATGAGCACACACACTTTGGCATATTTACTGAACACATACGCAGTCACGGCCTCAACAAACATTCCCTGGCTACGCAGTAATATGAAACCTTTTTTTAACTTTAAAAATTAATAACATTTAGGAGACGAAGATGAAAAGAAAAATGAAAGTTGTATTTTTATAGGTAAGGAAGCCGGCCTTACGCCAACCATTTCAGTTGAAGCGGGGGTGTCCCAGCTCCCGAGGGGGCTGGTTCTCATTTATTGTTAAGGTTGAGAAACCTTGCCGGTATTTTATTATTGAGTTGAAATAAACACCGACACGGGAAATCATTTCTGACATCCTCCGTGGGATACGAACCTCAGCTCTCGGCATGGAATGCAAGCACTCTATCAACTGAGTCATTGGGACATAATCACAATGTATAATCTATCATCTAAGTGGCAAAACTATGTTAACATTTAAGGTTCATATTAAGTGCATGCTCACAAAAATACCCTTGTAAGTTCGCATTTACAAATCGTGCATGCGCATTTACATATTAAAATCAAATCCACAAATAAACAAAAGCCCTGCAACTTTTACTGATCTTCCCTGAAACAGGGGTGACATTGGTAAAGTAAACCATTTTTTAAAGTTTGGGTGGTGAGCCTCATACCAACCTATAAGTCAAGATAAACAATGAAAATGAAATATATATATTTTTTTTTCATATTTTATTTTAATACACTTGTATAGGTCTGCAACCACTGGAGTCTACACTTTGATAAAATATGCAATGTAAAAATACAGGGCACACACGTGTGTGCTTCTGTGTGACTATAGTGTAAACTGAACTGTAGCGTTTTATTCCAATTCTGTGAAATGTAAAACGCTCTCTAGAGACCTTATGCCAGTTTCTTTGCATTTTTGAGTAATCGGTACAGGGTGAATAATTATTTACTTATATACTTGGATATATCTGTTAACACGAACGAAAGTGAATTGTTGTAAATTTGTTTACAAATAAATTGAATGCCTTTTTTTGTATTTGTATGTAAATAAAATAAAATAAATGCTTGTTTGTAATTAATGTATAACTTCGCTTAGCTTTCGCTTTCATGTTATTTTATTGCTAAAAAAAACACAAAATGGTTCAGAAACAATACGATCTCCTACCGACGAACTCTCAAAGCTAAACGCGGGATTTGATGCATTTTCGCGGCTACTGGATAATAGGTGGTCGTGACGGGCAAATAAATTCATATTAAAATGAAATCATACACCCTTAAGGGTGATTGAGAGGTCAGCGCGCCCAACTTTGATGACCAAAATAGCCCATATTTTTAATGCTAAGGTAGCATTTTTTTTCCAGATTAAATTAACACATAAAATTAGGTATTTTTTTCCATAAAAAACCAATTCAAAATAATTTTATTTACGGAGATACCTTAAATGGAGATTTCCACTGTTCTTATGAATAAATCCTAACTTTTTTTTATTTCAAAACATTAATTTTGATTAGTTTTATTTTTTCTACTTGTTAGTTGTTTTTTTTTACTTTTCATTGATTTTTTATGATTATTTAAAAAGTACCCAAATTTTGCATACGATATTGTAGCTAAATTCGTCTTTTAATGGTTTATTTTCCTTTTAGGATTTGAAGTGATATTTTTTATGTTTTCAATGCATTACTTGTTTTATTTTTTCTCCTCTAATTTATAATTAATAATGGAAAAAGAAAGATTTTCATACAAAAAATGATCCAGTCTTTGGCGCCACGGATAAACTGTGGCGGATTCGTGAACTGGCTTTAAATATAATATCTCCTCCGTTTTTGACCAAAAAATTATGAGTCCGATTATGAGTCCGAAAATGGTGTAACGGAGTTCAAGCGTTTACGTTAAAACTGGACCAAACAGGTACAAAAATGCATGAAAACCAAAACGCCAGCTCGAGATGCTGTTTAAGATTCGATACATTTTTCGCATGCGGTCTATTTCCTATAGTTACGAGAATTTTACACTTCGGGTATACTCGTATATCTTCGTATATCGACGGAAATGCACGAGTGGCTGTGGTTTAGTAAAATACGTATATACAGGTATTCCACTAGAAAGATTCATTGGCAAAACATAAATTATTTCGCGGTGTCAGAATATCGTCGCCTTACTTTCAAAACCTCGTATCTCAAAAAAATAAATATTCTTCTATATAATATTACATAACTACTACATACTCGATGGTTTGAGCATATGGAGAGAATGAATGAGGAAAGACTGACGAAGAAAGTATATGTGGCAAGAATGGAAGGGCGTGGGTTCGAATCCCGGCGGAGCACAAAAAATATACCATTTATATTTTCAAATTTGCTCTTCGCTGGATGAAAAATTCATAAACCTTTACCAAAGACTGGAGGAAATGAAAGAAGTATGTAAGGAAAGATAGAAATGGCGGTTGATCTCTAATGTTGGCGGCTTGGGTTTATAAAATTGGAATTTGTTTTAGTTTTGATGTCCATAGAAATGATTATTTATTGATTTAAATTGTCGTGTATGTTCCTTGACTTATAGGTTAGTATGCGGCTGACCACCCATGCTGTAAAAATGGTTCAATTTGCCAATATCACCCCTGTCTCAGGGAAGGACGGCAAGAGTTGCAGGGTGTACCTATGTCCATTTGAGATTTGGTTTTTATGTTGTAGGTTCACATGAGGCATGTGCAAGCGCAAACTTGTACGTGTCTGGTTGTGAGAATGCATGTAATGTGAATCTCCAATGTAACATATCTTTGCAACTTACATTAGATTAGATTAGAATTGATATAAATCTCTGCAGCTTAGATTAGATAAGTAAATTATTTAAGTTAACCTGCTTTGTTTCATTGCTATAAAAATCACTTTAAGCAGAAATAAAGCACTTACTGCCTCTTTAATTGTACATTTGCTAAGAAAAAAAGTAGTATCTGTCACTTACTGCTTTTATGCTTAGTTTTTCTTATAACCAAAAAGCAGTAAGTGTTATAATTTTATGAATTTTTAATTTATTTTCATATTTTTTAATAGTTATACGTAAAAGGTCACTCACAAAAACCATGGTAAAAAATTGAAACTGAAATCTTTAAATTTAAATAAGTTAGCCCAACAAACTCAAGTTTGAAGTAGATTATCTCAAAACAAATATTTTGCAGATACTTCCTTTTTGGTAAGCAGGGCAGAACAGCAGAACGTCGCACTGGTAAATAAAAATAATGCTCTGCACACAAATCCGTGTTTGTATTCAAGATGCAATATTTTGTTAAAGTTTGTGTACAACACTCATACAACACTATTATGTGTGCTGAATCTTTTATCTGAAGATTCACAATTAATTATATAAAAAGTAAAACGCTCTCAAGGAGCGTTGTGTTACTTTCTATACAATTTTGTGAAAAATGAAATGTGTAACAAATAATAAATTAATTTATTTCGAAATAAAGTAAATACTTTTATTTTAAAAATGTACAACTTATTGATTTTAATTAAAGTCAGGATTTTTTTGATGTATTATAAAAAAGAAACACAAAATGGCTAAGAAAAGTTTCTAAGCCCTACCGGTGAATTCTAAAAGCGTTTACACAACCATAGCGTTTATCCAAAAGTTTATAAAAACTAAAACGCTGGGGAGTAACGCCATCTAATCATGATGAGTCAAAGTTATTTGACATAAAATTACGATTTTAGTTTCATAAAACAATTAAAGAGGTTCTTTAGTCCCGATATTAATAATCTTCTTAAACTCTCGTATAACCTTAAGACAAATGCATGGAAAAGTCATATTTGACAAGATTGGCGTACACGGTAAACAAGAACTGGGGGAGCGAAATGTCAATGAGGTCACACAGGAATATTACAATTGTTTAAATTTACAAATTATGGACACATGGTAGGTATCATAGAATATTATATTTATAGTCCTACCTCTATAGACACGTTTCCAAGATAACACATCTATATATTATTATATTGTTACATGTTCAAACAAATATTAAAAATAAACCCTCTGATTTTTATCGTTTTTTATTCATTTTGCAGCTGTCCCTCGGACACTGAATAAATATTTTGTAATCAAAGGAGGGAGCCTCTATCCTTGACCTTTCTAATGTTTATCCTACATGACACTGGCACCCTCGATGGATAACTCGCCTTGAGGATGCTTTCTGCTCGTGAAAGCGAAACGTCGTCTGATTGAGGAGCTGCAAATAAAGCATGGTCAAGCCCGAAAGAACACAAAAACACTTTGTTAATTAACATCGGCCATGAAAGTGAAAGCTTTAACCCTTACCACTCCTTCGTCGCCGCTGCGGCGACACAGAAAATATTTTAATTACTCCGTTGTCCCCGCCGTCCCCGCTACGGCGACATAGCGATAGATAAAAATTTAATGACTTAAAACATAAACGGGTCCCATTGCAGGTACACACATGTTGTAACTCAGATGTGAACAGTACCCTGAGTACGAGTTGCAAAACTTGAGTAAAGTTTACAGAAATTTTTAAAGCATGATTTTATCCAAGATGTGCCGTTTTTGTTTCTTTAACTTTATGGTCTTAGCAAAAGAGTTACAGTGATGAAGAAAATCAAGTTCAAACAAACAAAAGCGGCAGATTTTGGGTAAAATCATTTTATTTTTATTTTTTAAATAGATTACATTATTTATTTCCATTCTTTTTTTTTTTTTGTTGTACATTGTTATTAGAATCTAACTCTCATAACCTGATAATTTCCATAAACTTTACTTTGCTCATGTTTTGCAACTCGTACTCAGGGTACAGTACCTGCTAGGCATACGTCGCGCGTTTTGCTCCATTTTATTTTCAAAACAATAACTACGGACTATTTTTTTTTCGAATAATATTTACCGTGCATACCAAACCACAATTTATTAATTTATTTAATATTTCATATTTGAAGGAACAGACCAAAGAGGGACTGTGTGTCTGCCCGAAAAGGGAAGAAAAAGGTGGCAGACTTGAAACCAGAAGGTACTGCGACAATAGGGAAATTTCACAAAAAAAAAATCTTGTGGATTTAAATTCTTTTATATTTGCTTATCATAAAACTTCTTGAATTTTATTTTTACTTGCTTTTTTTACAAAGTTATTCATGTTCAAAAAATGAAGTTTGAATTTACGCGCCAAAACGCTCCTTGGATTGAATTTTCGGCTGTGACGTCATTTTCTTTGACTTTTTATAGCCATCGCAATACCAGCAGCGTTGTCAATACAAGAAAATGACGTCACGGGGGCTACAAATTTCGTTGACGGATCGCACATCCGTTTCAAAACCGGTCAAAAATTTTAAAAGATCTCTTCAAATTTAAAATTATATAAATTTATTTTGGACTTAAAATTAGGCCCTTGTTTATATGCTTATCGTAATCTAACAAAATTATACACTTTTTACCAAATTCCTCACTATTGCAAATACCCTATTGTAGAACAAGCCACGTATGCACTTGGGAGAATCCTTTCAAATACCATACTTTAAAAAAATAAAAATAATTTAGACACACCATTTCTTGTATAAATAATAATTTTATATGATAATAAATATATTTTTCTTAACACAACTAGAAAAAATATTTATTACCTTACTTATAAAAATTTCCACATGTATACTAATCTTTCTAATATTTTTGCATTATAATCCATGGAGTTGCTAAAATTTCATATGAAAATTACACTGGAGTGTACATGTGAACTTGCTTCCGAATTGTGTCTGGGTAAATGTCCTGTCAATTATCTAGTCATATGTTTGAGCATGTGTGCTTTTAAATATCTTACCTGTGGAGCTTTATAATCACACTGATCACACGCAAATTGTTTGTGCCCGGAGTGCGTCCCTTTATGTGCTTGTAAATGACTTAATTGTGTAGCCTTATAGTCACACTGGTCACAAGCAAACGGTTTCTGTCCAGAGTGTGTTAGCTTATGTCTTTTCAAATTACTTAAGTGTGTGGTTTTATAGTCACACTGGTCACACACAAATGGTTTGTGTCCAGAGTGTCTTAGTTTATGTGATTGTAAATTACTTGAAAGCGTAGCTTTAAAATCACACTGATCACATGCAAATGGTTTGTGCCCGGTATGTGTCCATTTATGTTGTTTTAAATGACTTGACTGTGTAGCTTTATAATCACACTGATCACACGCAAATGGTTTGTGCCCGGAGTGTGAACCATTATGTGCTTGTAAATGTCTTGAATGTATAGCCTTATAACCACACTGATCACAAGCAAACGGTTTTAGCTTATGTCTTTTTAAACTACTTGAATAAGTAGCTTTATAATCACACTGATCACAAACAAACGGTTTCTGTCCAGAGTGTATTAGCTTATGTCTTTTTAAACTACTTGAATGTGTAGCTTTAAAATCACACTGATCACACGCAATTTTTTTTTTTTTTTTTTTTTTTTTTTTTTTTTTTTTTTTTTTTTTTTGTGCACAACAGGTTTCCCTTATTACAGTGCACCCTCACACAGTCATTAACAAGCTGGGAGGAGCTCTTTAACTAGATCTTTGAATGATTCTAAGTTAATGTAAAAAATGTCTATGTCAGCGGAATTAATCAGAGTAACACTCCGAGTTAAGGCATGTTGTGCCATGACGTCGGTACGGGACAGCGGTACATGAAAAAGTTCATGCCGTCTTCCCCGGCCGTAGCCATCTGGCACGTAAAGCTCAAAACTCTCTAACAGGGTGGGGCTGTCAATTAAGCCGTTAATGATCTTGTAACAAAGCACCATAAGAGAACCGTTGCGCCGAGATTCCAGGCTCCTGGAGCTGGTTTTCTCAAGTAATTCCTCATGGTGCATAAACTTGGGATAATTCCCATGTATTCTCATGAGGAGGTACCTCAAAAACTTTTTTTGAATTTGCTCCAAAAGATCTACATACTTCCGCTGATACGGGGCCCAAACCTCGACAGCGTACTCTAATTTAGAACGTACAATACAGTTGAAGACATCCACCATAGCTCTCGGTGACTCAAAATTATTGCTAATTCTGATCACAAAGCCCAATAACTGGTAGCATTTGGTCGTCAACTGCGTTATATGTTCTGTAAACTTCAGACCAGGATCAAAAACTACGCCCAGGTCCCTAAATGAAAAGACACGAGCCAGTATCGACCCACCAATACTGTACTCATGGATTATGGGACAAGCGGATCTTGTGAATGACATGACAGAACACTTGCTAATGTTGAAGTTCAATCCATTATTATTGGACCACATCAGCAGAGAGTTCAAATCCATCTGTAAATTAATACAGTCTTGAAAATCCTTGATTTCTGTATAAATTTTCATGTCATCAGCGTAAAGAAGACAAGAACTATTTTTGATCTTGTCCGCAATGTCGTTAATGAACACAATGAAGGCTAGAGGGCCTAAATTAGAGCCTTGAGGAACTCCTGAAGTTGGAAAAAAATTAGCCGAATGTTGGTCATTTACTTGCACAAATTGGCTTCTGTTTTTAAGAAATGAAGAGAAAAAGATTAAGAGAGGTTTTGTGAAACCAAAATCGTCCATCTTCTTCAAAAGAACATCATGATTCACACGATCAAACGCCTTGGAGAAATCTGTATATATTACATCAGTTTGCCTGCGAGAATCCAAGTTGAGGGCAATATTTCTACTGAGGGTGAGTAGATTTGATACTGTGGATCTCTTGGGCAGAAATCCATGTTGGTGTATGTTGATTCGGGGCTTGATTTGCCACATAAGGTTTTTGTGTATCAAGCACTCAAACACTTTGGCGAAACTTGATAAAATAGAAATCGGCCTATAATTTCTAACATCACTTTTATCATTTGACTTATGTACTGGCATGACTCTTGTTATCTTCCAGGCTGATGGATATGTACATGTCTTCAGGGATAAGTTGAAGATGAAACATAAGGGTTGAGCAAGGGGCTTAGCCATAGAAGATACAATTCTCGGGGGAATGTTGTCAGGGCCAGTTGCTTTATTGGATTTTAATCCAAGCAGATAAGTCTCCACCTCAGTCAAAGAAAAAGGACTGAGTGATATGGAAGATTGCTCGTGCTTACCATGGGGGGACTCAGATAAATCTACGTGAGGGGTCTGGGTGCTGTAGACCGATTGGAAATACTTAGCAAAAGTTTCCGATATTATTCTGGGATCAGATATAATCTGATCTCCATCAGAAAGCTGAAAAGTTGTATTACCACCGGTCTTGCTGGATCTGATATAAGACCAGAATTCCTTGGAATCACATCCTATCCCAGTCTGAATCTTACTCATATACAATTTGTGTGCTTCCTTTATATTATGTTTAACTTGCGCTCTCTTTGTAGAGAAAGCCTTATAATTGCTTACACTTTTATTTTTTAAGTAATTTTTGTGCAAGCGTTCCTTACACTTGATATTAGCAATGATGCTACTATTAAACCATACTGGGTAAGTGGAGTTACATTTGGCAGCGTATTTTTTACATGGAGCACACAAATTACATATTTTCAATAAAACATTATAAAAGTATTTTACAGCGGTATCAATATGTTTACAATTATATAGGTCAGACCAATCATAAAAACTAAGTATATTCTTACATCTATCAGTGTTTAAGTACTTAAAATTAATTATTTTGTTCCACCTAAATATATTATTAAACAAATTAACAAATGGT
Organism: Agapetus fuscipes; assembly: GCA_951799405.1. Classification (NCBI taxonomy): domain Eukaryota; kingdom Metazoa; phylum Arthropoda; class Insecta; order Trichoptera; family Glossosomatidae; genus Agapetus; species Agapetus fuscipes. The sequence continues at coordinate 1,220,866 of OX637339.1, forward strand.
TTGTGCCCGGAGTGTGCCCGTTTATGTATTCGTAAATTATCTAAATACCTGGACTTATAATCACACTGATCACACACAAATGCTTTGTGCCCAGAGTGTGTCCGTTTATGTGATTTTAAATAACTTAACTGTTTAGTTTTATAATCACACTGATCACACGCAAATGGTTTATGTACAGAGTGTGTTAGCTTATGTCTTTTCAAAGTGTTTGAATATGTAGCTTTATAATTACACTGATCACAAGCAAATGGTTTGTGTCCAGAATGTGTGAGCTTATGTCTTTTCAAACTACTTGAGTGTGTAGCTTTATAGTCACACTGATCACACAAAAATGCTTTGTGCCCAGAGTGTGTCCGTTTATGTGATTTTAAATGACTTAACTGTGTAGCTTTAAAATCACACTGATCACACGCAAATTGTTTGTGTCCAGAGTGTGTTAGCTTATGTCTTTTCAAAGTACTTGAATATGTAGCTTTATAATCACATTGGTCACAAGCAAATAGTTTCTGTCCAGTGTGCCCCAGCTTGTGTTTCTGTATGTTAGATCTCCACACTGACTTGTTACTAATATTATTGCAAACATAGTGAGTGCTTTGTTCAATGGCCAACTCTTTGTGTTCTGTTTGTTTTGCATTGCCCTGTTCACATTTATTGTGAGTGTTGGTTTCCTGTTGATCTGTTGAGGTGGATGGCCCGCTCTCTGAGGTTGTGTGTCTGTGATGGTGGCTCTTGCTTGTCCCAGTGTGCTCCAGCTTGCAGCAACTGAACAACTGATGGATCCTCAAGAGTTTCTTTTGATTGGCCTTGTAGCTGCAGGCATGGCACACATGTTCCAACCTGGCTGGATCATCTGAATACCGCGCTATGTCGATTCTGTCCACAACTTCGCAGGATTCCTTCAATAAGCCACAAGGTGGAGGGGCCGCGTCCTCATTCTTTATATTTCCCATTACTGAGTCCTCAGCTTCCCATTCCTCCTCACGAGCCAGTCTCTCTTGCTTCACGTCGCTCTCTTCAATGTCTATTTGTTCATGTGAGTGCTCTAGTTGTGCATCCATATCCTCCGAGACCGGCTCCTTCTCAAGCTTCACAACTACGTCCATTGTAAAAAACGCAACTTAGCTACACATATAGTGTAACTTCTTGCCGCGTTATCCCCGAAGGAGTCGCATGTGGCGAGTTGAACCTATTTATTTTTACAGGTAAGGGGGCCGGCCTTACGCCAACCACTTCAGTTGAAGTGGGGGTTTCCCAGCTCCCGAGGGGGCTTGTACTCATTTCTTGTGAAGGCTGAGTAAACCCTGCCGGTATTTTTATTATGGGGTTTGAAATAAACACCGAAATAGGAAATCATTTCTGACACCCTCCTCGGTGGGATTCGAACCCGAGCTCACGGGGTAGAATGCAAGCAATCTACCAACTGAGCTATCAACCGGCAACTTGCACAAAATTACAAAAACAATAACTTTGACTGCGACTTTACACAAAGATTGCAAGGTCCGCGTTCGAGACCACTTCACAGGACCACTTTGAGACCAATTGAAGTAAGCCCGGCAGATGTTATGTCAATTATGATTTTTCCCACAAAATAAAAAAGTACATTTCAAATATGGGAATCAATAATAATCAATATTAATGTAATGCCATGATGTAATGTTACTTGGCCGGGCTACAAGCAGAGTCTTATCTTCTTTCCAAAATTATGCAGTTAGATGTTTTATCATAGCGATGTTAAAATACATAATACCTACCTACTGTATTTTATTCCATGGGTATTTTATAATTTCATGCGCTGCATTTAGTATACTTGTCAACTGCATACGTTTCACAATGATGTAATTTCGGAAAAAATAGCTGATAATCGGGAAACCATGTGTAAGTTTTTGCAGTAAGTTCCAAATGCCAAGCACTAAGCACACATGTAGGGAAGCGTGTTGTACTTTACAGCACTCAGCTGTCAGGCTGGCACCTGGCAGGCTATCTTCACAGCGGCTTACGTCATGACGGTAATTAATGTTTTTTTTTTTGCATCTCACCCTGAAGGATGTTACAGCCGTAACATATTTGTGATGATTTTAGATTTTTATACAATTTTTAAGAATTGATTTGAACAAAATACTATTAATTTTAGAGGAATTAAGTGCCAAGCATTGAGGTGCCAAGAGATGTTCTATGTTTACCGGAAATTATATTTTATTTAAATCAATGCCGGAAATGAAATGTTTTTGAATTTGAAATAAATATCTAATGCATCTCGTAAGGGGCATCCAAAACAAATATGATCTATAGCAGGGGTCTTCAACCTTTTTTAGTGCAAGGGCCAAACATCGATAACACATCGTCCGAAGGGCCACAACTTTTCACGACACTTTACCACCTTATCAATAAAATAAAAGACATATGTACATAATTTCAAATTTTAATAATCTTTATTGGTTGAATAAAGTCAATCTTTATTAGTTAATTAAAGTCAATCAATGTGATTTTTGACATTGTTTATTTTTTACAAGTTTGTCAATATTTGTTTTCATTTTTGTGGTTGCAACCCGCAGACTACCTTCCAGATGTGCATCTGTAATTCTCGACCTTGTTGTCGATTTCACATACTTCATACGAGAAAACAGCTGCTCACACACACATATGTGCTCCCAAACAATGAAATCATTTTCATGGCATTTTTTCGGATTTCAGGAAACGAGTTGTGATCGACATATTTTGCATAGAAATCAAAAACACCCACGTCGAACTTGTCTTTCAATTCCGAATTACACTGCAAATCTATAAGCTCCATCTGAAAATTTTCCGGCATGTCTTCAACGGATACACCGAATGGTCGGGCAAAGAGACTGATGTATTTTTCACTCTCTCTGAAGTCAGAAAACCTTGATTGAAACTCTTTTTTGAGTAAATCTACTGCTTCAACGTATTTATCCACATCTGTACATTCGCAGCTCTTCAGTTTAGGAAAGTGCGTATACTCTTTTTTCAACAACTGGTTTTTCCATAAATCCAGTTTAAACTCAAATGCCTTCACAGTGTCCAGCAGGTTGTTGATGAGATTTTCTTTTCCTTGTAGTTTGGTGTTCAAGTCATTGAGGTGCTGCGTGATGTCTGTGAGAAATGCAAAGTCGCATAGTGATGGGATGGCTTGCAGTTTAGCGGATGTTAAAGAAAACACATGTCACTTGTAGAGTGGTTTGACAGACAGTAATATATTTGTGCTACCAACCATACAATGTTATATAATAGGTAGTTGCCAACATGGCTGTGACAGGAGTGTCATTCTAACACCCCCACTCACTCCTGATACCCTGCCATCTAGGTTGTATCAGCTGTTACATTTTACCATTTCAAAAAACAAAAAAATACACATGCATATGGAAACATTTGGATCAATAATTTGACATAAAAAATATTAATTTCAAATAAGAGTAATACATGGTTAACATAAGTGCACAATTCTAAAAACATGAAAACCATTAAGAACATAGTAGGATGATGTTTTAAAGTATAAACACATATTTCAATTTAAACAGACATTACCTACTACAGTTGCATGGACAAAAAATAGTTTCAATAGTTATATGATTCAAGTAGAGAACAAAAAATGTATGAAGTACAATGATAAATGAGATTCAAGCATTAATTAATAACTCACACTTAGTAATTATAGACAGTATTTGCAGGCACACAAAGATAATAGTATCATATTCACACATTGTCGTTGAGACACTTGTTCATCCCAAGCTTACTCATTAGTGATTTCATCTTGTCGGCTGACAGTGGCTTTGTGAGCAAATCAGCCTCGAGCTCTTCAGTCTTCTTGTATATTAACTCGACTGCGTTGTGTTTCACTGCATCTCTTATAAAATGTTCTCTGATATTTATATGCTTTGATTTTCTGGACACAATTGGATTCTTTATTAGCTGTTGTGCGGCTTGACTGTCATTATAGATTTTCAGTATTCCATGATCAATTCCCATGTCCTTGTATAACTGTGATAGGTGCATGGCTTCCTTGGCAGCTTCTGTGAGAGCCATGTACTCTGCTTCGGCCGTCGATAGGGCAACGGTCCTCTGCTTCCGGGACTCCCAACAGATAGAAGCTCCAGCATATACAAAGCAGTATCCGGTGAATGAACGCCGGTCCACTTCACATGCGCCCCAGTCAGCATCTGCAAATCCTTCTAGGGGCTTTCCAGTTTTCTGAAAAGTTAGTCCTAGGTCTTGAGTTCCCTTGAGATATCTTAATACTCTCTTGGCGCATTTCCAGTGTTCTTGACTATAGTTGTTATTGAACTGGCTCAAATAGCAAACAGCATGCATGATGTCAGGTCGTGTTGCTATGGCTAAGTACATGAGTGATCCAATTAAATTTTGGTATGGTAGTTTCTCATCATTCTCATTCCTTTGCACCTTCAATAGCTTTTGGCCGCGCACCATAGGTGTCGATGCGGGCTTGCATTCACTCATGCCATGTGACCTTAGTATATTGCTTATATACTCGCTTTGCGTTGCGACAATTTTATTTTTCAATACTTGGAAATTAATGCCGAGACAGTAGCTCAGTTCATTAAGATCTTTCATCTCAAAATTCCTTTGAAGTAGTTCTTTTACTTCTTTGGCTCTGTTTTCATCTTTGTAGGCCATGATGAGGTCGTCCACGTACACGGCTATGATGATGGCATCACCTGCCTTCTCTTGTACATATATGCAAGGGTCGGCTTCCGATGGTATGAAGTCGATATTTCTCAATGCTTGGTCGAGCTTCTTGTACCATTCTCGTCCGGCTTGTTTGAGGCCATACAGTGCTTTGTTTAGCTTGCACACACTGCTCTCCCCATGCTTCTTTAGGTTAGCAAGCATGTTTCTCGCAGCGTGAAATAGAGTTTTGTCTTCATTACTGCTCTCATCGATCATGATTTCAGATAACGCATCTTCGAGATCATTCGGTACTTCCATTAGAATCCTCTCTTCCAATGTTCCATTGAGGTATGCGGTTATCACATCAAGTTGATTTAATTTCAAGCTCTTTTCAACTGCTAAGGCCAGTAATGCTCTTATTGACTTCAGTTTTGCCACTGGAGCATATGTTTCACTGTAGTCGATTCCGGGCATCTGGGAGAAACCACGGGCGACTAATCTAGCCTTCTTCCTCGTTGTTTCCCCGTTGGCGTTGATCTTATCTTTAAGGACCATTCTGCAAGATATAGTCCTGTCGCTGACTGATCTTGGGATTATCTTCCACGTGTCATTCTTCAAATGCGCTTTCATCTCTTCTTTTATTGCCTTTTTCCATTCGCCGTCTTGAAGGTTCTCGTTTCCGCTGCACACGTATGACACGTCGTAATCTTGAGCCCAAATTGGTGCACGTTTAGTTCTTTGTGGTCTCTGCTCAATATCATCGGCTAGTTCAGTTTCAGTGCTTTCTTCCTGTGCTGAAATCTCTTGTGGCTCTTCCTCTTCAGTGTGATCTTGAACTTGAGGTTCTTCCTCCTCAGTGTGATCTTGAACTTGAGGTTCTTCCTCCTCAGTGTGATCTTGAACTTGAGGTTCTTCCTCCTCAGTATAATCCTGAAGTTCTCCCTCAATTTCAAAACTTTCTTCTTGTTCCAGGGGAACAGCAATTGTTTCTGGTATTCTTTTAACGTTTCTCGAGGAGCTTGTTAAGTGCTCGAGAAATTTGACATCTCTGCTAATGATGACTCGGTTTTCCTTCTCCACCCATATCCTGTAACCTTTTGTGATGTCAGAGTATCCGATAAAGATTCCCTCCTTGGATCTGGGTGCCAGCTTTCCCTTTCCTGGTTGGCTGTCTCGTACATACACTTTGCAGCCGAAGTTCTTGAAGTGTTGAACGCTTGGTTTTGTTTCTCTCCAGGCTTCGTACGGTGACTTTCCGTGAAGGGCCTTGGATGGGCATCTGTTCCTGATGTAGTTTGCGGTGTTCACGGCTTCCCCCCAGAACTTCTCGGGCAAGTTTGCCTGGGTAAGTAAGCACCGTGCTGTATCCATCAGTGTGCGGTTTTTCCTTTCCGCTACACCATTCTGAGCTGGGGTGTACGGTGTGCTCAGGCGCCTTGTAATCCCCTTTTTCTTCAGGAAGTTTTCAAACTCTTTTCCTGTGTATTCTGTGCCGTTGTCGGACTGCAAGAATTTGATACGCCTGTCCTTTTGGTTTTCCATCTTCGAGGCTACTTCCTTGAATGCGTCCAGTGCTTCTCCTTTTGTTTTCAAAAACCTAATTTCCGTCCATCTTGAGTGATCGTCAGTGAATGTGATATAGTACTTGGCTCCTCCGATTGACTCTTGTCTCAGTGGGCCAAACACATCGGAGTGTACAATCTCCAAACTCAATGTTTTCTTTTCCGAGGCCTTTGGCATTGGTAGTCTTGTCATTTTTCCCACCATACAGGTTTCACAGTTTAGATTACCCATTTGTGAGAATTCTAGTCCTATCAACGATTTTCTTTCCTTGGCTTGTCTTAGATCTTGTTCGTTCAAGTGACCAAGACGTTTGTGCCAGAGTTCCATATGGCTGGACTTAGCTATCACTGCGGCATGTTCCCTTGTGTTGAAAGTCTTGACGTAGTAGAGGCCTTCAGATTTTTTCGCAACTAATATTATTTGACCATGCTTCTCTACAACTGCTTTGTTTTTTACAAACGTGACCTCTCCTCCTAAGCTGGTTATCTTTGGTATAGAGATCAGGTTTGTGCGTAGGGTGGGTACATACAAGACATTTAAAAGTTTAACTGATGATATTTTACCGTCGATTTTTACATCGATCTCGACGGTGCCTCTTGCTAAGGCTTTGGTTGTTCCACCATCAGCAAGACTTAGGGTTCCGCTGGTTTCATCCTTACTTGTGAACAGTGTGATCTCCTTGCACATATGTGAAGTGGCGCCACTGTCCAGGCACCAGTCCCCCAACTCCGTCATCAAGTTAGTCTCCTCTATGATGATAGCAGCTTGTTTTTTCTTGCGGCATTCGGCCGCTTTGTGGCCCGTTTTGTGGCAAAAGTGGCATTTGAACGCAAAAGGCTCTGCACTTTTTTCCTGGAGCTGTGGTCTTCTACTGGGATAGTGTGTTTTCTTCTTGGCGTAGAATGCGCCTTCTGTTCTTTCTTGTCTCTTTCCCCGTGCTTCATTTTCCTCCAAAATTTTGATTCTGAGCGCGTCCGGGGTTGGGAGTTCGTCACGTGATTCGATTGCACACCTGAAGTTCTCAAATCTCTCTGGGAGGCTATACAATAGCATTATCGCCAGGAGATCACCGTTTATTTCTATGCCCATTTCAGATAGTTTGTCAACGTTTTCAAAAAACTTATCCACGTGGTCGCGCACATTTTCGCCGTCTTTCATTTTCGCCAAAGTCAGCTTTTTCAGGAGCGTGGCCTTCCTTGCTGGTCCGCTCGAATGATAAACTGACTCCAGTTTCAACCAGGTCTCTCGGGCGGTGGAGCATCCTTTGATGTGTTTCAGCTCCGCAGGGCTGATCAGCAGGATAATGTCTGATCTAGCTCTTGCATCCGCCAAAATCCACTTTTTTGATGCCTCTGCTTCAACCGGTTTTTGGGAGAGACCGGTGACGTGATCCCACGCCTCATTTCTGATGAGGAGCGCCTCCATATGAATCCGCCACGTGTCATAATTGTGACATGCAAGCGGTTCGATCGCAGCAATGTTTGTGCGAATGGTTCTTGGCTCCATTTTTCGTTTTTTTCAGGCAAATAACGGCGGTGACTGCTTTCAATGTTTTCTCAGCTATTTCTTGGGTTATTCTGGGCCCATAACCTGATGGGATGGCTTGCAGTTTAGCGGATGTTAAAGAAAACACATGTCACTTGTAGAGTGGTTTGACAGACAGTAATATATTTGTGCTACCAACCATACAATGTTATATAATAGGTAGTTGCCAACATGGCTGTGACAGGAGTGTCATTCTAACACATAGCCAGTCGGGGTCACTAAATTGTGGAACTGGTTTTCCTTTGGTTTCCATGAATGAGGCGATTTCTGTCTTGAGTTCAAAAACGCGTTTCAGCATTTTGCCTCTGCTCAGCCAACGAACATCGGAAAAATATGTGACATCACCATATTCCGCATTATTTTCGCGTAAACAATTTTGGAATTCTCTGTGGTTGAGGCCACGGGATTTAATGAAGTTCACTGTCTTTACGACCACTTTCATCACCTCATCAATATATTTTGTGGATTTAGCACAAAGATTTTGTTGATGAATGATACAATGGTAATGCATCAAAGAAAGATCTTTGTTCTGTTTTTTAATCAAACCCACGAGCCCTTCATTTTTTCCTACCATGGATGGTGCACCGTCTGTTACAACTGCAGAAAGGTTTGTCAATTCTAAATTATATTGTCTTAGTACTGTCATCAAGCACTCATAAATATCACATCCTTTTGTAGTTCCTTTCATCGGAAAAAGAGCAGCCATCTCTTCGGTGATGACAAAGTTATTATCAATGCCCCGAATAAATATAGCTAATTGAGCAGTATCGGTTATATCTGTGCTTTCGTCGAGCGCAACAGAATAGTATACGAACTTCGACGCTCGTTCGTTTAATGAATTTTCTATGTCTATCGCTAACTCTTCAATTCTTCTGGCAACAGTAACACCGGATAAACTAACTTTAGAAAAAAGTTGTTTTTGAGAAGGGCACAATACTTCAGCGGCGGCCTCCATACATTCTTTGATAAATTCGCCATCAGTAAACGGTTTTGATTTCAAAGCTATTTTTTCGGAAATAATGTAGCTCACCTTCATGTTTGCTTCATTTTCAATGTTCTGCTTTTGAAAACTATCTTGCTGTCGTTGAAGCTGACTCTTCAGAGCTCTCATTTTATCTTGCCGTAACTGTCCTTTGACTGTCTCAAACTTTGTTGCATGTTTTGTATCGTAATGTCTTTTTAAGTTGTATTCTTTCATGGCTGTGAGTGATTCATGACATACCAAACAGACAGGTTTTTGATTAACACTGACGAACAAGTACAACTCAGTCCACTTTTCTTGAAACATGCGGTTTTCTTCACTAACTTTTCGTTTTTTACCCAACGTAGAAGCCATTTTTAATGTCAAAAATGTCCACGATATAACTAAACTTGCATAACTGCACACCACAGGTTTTCCGCCTTAAACACGTCAAAACACACCAACTTTGTATCGGCTGCAACTGACTGCAAGACACAGAGTATAGCTGCAAGGTACTGACTCGTGAGACGACGCGTTCCGCCTTAAATATTTATACGCGCGCTTTCTCGATGTTTCGAGAAAGCACGTGAGAGGTCTGGAAAGGGCGAGAGGCATGTATCGGAAGTGGCGCCGTCGTGGGCGGACTCACTCCTGCGGCGAGCGAGCGAGACGCACTCATATGTGTGAAAGAGTGGCATTGCAAATGGCGAGTCGTATATCACTCGTAGATAGGGGAGAGTGGTGAGACTTGAACACATTTTTGGTTTTTATTTTTTTTTACTGACACCAATGACGTTAGGCCAAGTTTCTTGACACTTTTATGCAGGTTGATCATCTAGGTACCTATATGAATTTTAGATAATTGATCTAGTTGTTTGTTTTAATACTAAATATTTTTTTCTGAAGGTCGGCAGGTATGTTCAAGTCTCACCATTGGGCTGGAGACTTGAACACCCCATAGGTGAGACTTGAACATAGGAATGAAATCACACATTATCTAATAAACAACTGTTTTTTATTGATTTTTTTCCGTACAAAATATTTTTAAAAATCTATTTTCTAAGCTTAGTGCACTATACTTGCTTTAGTTGTAGAAACGGTAGAAAGAAAATATTCCCCTTCGTTCCTGAGTGAAATTCTGGCATTTTTCTCAAGAAAACCTTTACACCATTCTTTCCCAGCTTCTTCTTTTTCAGTCCAAACTGGTGGAAGCTTTTTTTTATTGGTTTTCGCATATTGAAATGCAAGCTGTCTAAATTTTTTCGTGGTTAGGCCATGATTAAGCTGCGAGAGCTCAAGACAGTATGATGCTGATTCTTCTTCTTCACCTGGGGGTGAAAATTGTTGAATTTTTGTAGCTGGCATAGGTTGCTGCTCCACTTTTTATTATTCGTCCTAATGTCGTCCGGTTTATTTTCTATTTAAAAGCAGTGCTCTTAACCGAAGCTCCATTTTTAATCTCCTTCAGAGCCTCTTCTAATTCTTCTATAGGAATTCTCTCTGCTCAGACCTTGGTTTCCTTCTTGGGCTGATACTTTCGTCCCATAGCTTAAAATGAAGAGATAATGCATAATTCTAAAGTAATGTAGCGGTTACGCCCTTTGGCACATGCCAGGGTTACGAGTGCAGGGCAGTGGTGAGATTTGAACATGTTCAAGTCTCACCACAGTGGGCATGTTCAAGTCTCACGACCTGAAGAATTGAACAACAACAAAATCTACCCACCTTAATGTTGGTTCAATGTTGAAAATTCAAACACTAAATACACCTTAATGAACCACCTCACTGACATAAAATGTCAGGAACAATAAATCATAACCTCTAAAAAATCTTCAGGGTTCGTAAATGTACCAGTAAAAGACAGAAAAGTACCTTAAAAATTTCATATAAATCTGCCTTTTACGTTTATGGAGATGTCAGCGCGACGTCACAATAAATGGTGGCAGCAGATGACAGTAGAGCTAATGATGCCAACAAAACAAAAAAAAAACCTCAAATAAAGGCGCGAAAGGGGGGTGTTCATGTCTCCAACCTGTTCAAGTCTCACCACTCTCCCCTATATTATATATATCGCATATCACGGGGCGCGATATTTTATTTTTTTAGCCTTTGGTGGCCGCGGGCCGCAAGAAATTAGCTGGCGGGCCACATGAGGCCCGCGGGCCGCGGGTTGAAGACCTTAGATCTATAGTTTCAAGATCGTGGCCGCAGTCACAGTCCGGGGATTCGACTAGCCCCAACTTAAACAAAATATGGTTGTTTAGTCTGACGTGTCCAAAACGCATACGGCAGATAATGTTGATGTGGTTTCAAGACAGTCTGGCTCCAGCAAACCATGGTCCAGATGGAATGGCTCCCTGAACACCTCTATAGCGGAGGCCCTTGGAGCTCCCATGCTAAGAGGTATTCCACCTCCTAACAGCTGCACGCTCCAAGATCCTCAGTTGGTCGCTCTCTGTGATAGAAAATCCAGACGGGGCCCTCCCTTGCTGAACAGCCCACTTGGCTAGGGAATCGGCCCTTTCATTTCCTTCAATTCCACAGTGTGCAGGGATCCACACAATCACCACATCCTTGCCCCTTTCTTCAAGTTTTAGCAGGAGTAAGCGAATATTTATAATCAATTGGTTCCTCGAAAATATGGACAGTGGAGATGCCAAGCAGTTAATAAGAGAGAGGGAGTCTGAGAAAATTATAAAGCTATGTTCATTCAATGTTATAGAAGAGCGCAATGCTTCTTCCATGGCAAAACATTCAGCCGTGTAATCAGAGGCCTCCGGGGGTAATTTGAATCCCGACTCGATATTGAGTATGGGGGTTACAAATGCAGAGCCACTGTTCCCGTCTGGAGTTAATTTAGAACCGTCTGTAAAAATGTGAGTGTGATCAGGCCATTTTTCTCTCACATATGAGTTGAATGTCTCATTATAGTCTTCATGAACTTTATTGCATCCCTTGTTCAATCCAATGTTTTCAACAATATGGGGAAGTTTTTGCAGAGCTTTGATTGGCACATTGTAGACGGGAGAAGAGAAGGGAAATTTAGGTCCTTTATATGTATTTGTTATGGTAGAATACGCTACACATAAAACAGGGTTACGTTTTTTAGCCCAGTATCTGTTTGAGTCATATGATTGTGTTAACTTGACTATATTGTTAAAGAGAAGATGGTTGAGATAGCTTATGCGTTTGAGAAGAAATCTCTCTGCAAGGTATCGCCTCCTAATGGGTATTGGCATCTCGCAACATTCTACTTGTAGAGCATTGATAGGAGTCGGACAGTAATTGTGTTACTTATATATTTTACATAATATAGGTATTATGTTAAACTCCCCTGAGGGAATTAATAAGTAAACCATAAACTTTTTAAAAATTTCAAATATGTTTACACAGATGTCTCTATATCACTTCCATTGTGGGTGTTTTTTTTTCATAAAAGTAATCTGATTGTGTGCCTGATGGTAGTAGTTGGTCGTTCGTATATAAATTAAACAGGATAGGGGCCAAAACGCTTCCTTGAGGCAGTCCATTCTTTTGTTTCCTCCATCTGCTTTTCGTATTCTGGAATTCAACATAGAATCTTCTGTTTTGAAGTAATTTTACAATAATTTTTGTAAATTTGAGGTCGTTTGTCATGTTATTTACTTTGGATATCAGTTTCCTGTGATTCAGTGTCATATGCCGCTGTAAGGTCCGCAAAAACTATGCCGGTGATTTTATTGGATTGGTATCCATCCTCAATGTACTCTGTCAGATTAAGTATTATAAGCTAGGGTTTATTAAAGTGAAATTGGTTTTATGATTTAGTTTTTTTTTAATGTCCATGTATATATTATTATTTATTGATTTAAAAAAATGTAATTTGTCATGTATGTTCCTTGACTGATAGGTTGGTATGCAGCTGACCACCCATACTGTAAAAAAAGGTTCACTTTGCCAACGTCACCCCTGTTTCAGGGAAGGACGGCAAGAGTTGCAGGGCTTATGTTCATTTGAGATTGGGTTTTTATAATGTAGGTCCACATGCGGCATGCGAAATTATACATGTCTGCTTGTGGGAATGCATTTAATATAAATCTTAAATGATATATATCCTTGCAGCTTAGATTAGAATAACATATTAAATCAATTTTGCACAAAAGCTTTCGAGTACCTATATCAAGATATAACATCCTTTTCAGGTAAAACTCTGAGGTGGGCAAGGTTTACTGAAAATTACCTCAAGAGCTGAGTATCTCCTTGGCTGGCCTAAAGCATCTACACAAACAGGTTTAGTTGCAATAACATTGGATGAACATTTGTAGCACATGACTTCTTACAAGATTGGCACATCTATCACCTCCTGAGTAATGTAGGAATTGATTTTTTTGTAATCTCTTCCGGCCTCTTACCTTTTCATAAAAACGCCTGAATACTCTTTGATTACCCCAACTATATTGTACAGATGAATCATCCAACACTTCATTTTGAACTCCAAATGTCTCACATGATTAGATGTTGTTTTCAGATGTTGGGGTGTGGCCTAGAGCAGACGCAGTAGCCGAGCGCCTGTGGTCAGCCTCCGCCACAGGGTCCAGGGTGGCGGAGGCCTATTCTGGCGAAATACAGGGAGCGCCTGGAGACAAGGGGGCTGCAGCCTGAGGCCATACAGCCCGAGTGGTGCTACCAGAACGAGGGACAGTGCGCGGCATAGCAACAACAATGGAAATGTGGGAACATTGGTTTATTGTGAGAAATATTTACAGAGTTTTGGATTTATAATGTTTCAGTTTGTTATTTAAAATTTTGGCGCCACAGTCTGTTCCCGTAGACCAGCCATACTAAACCTGCGGCCCGACAAGATTTTTTGTGCGGCCCTAAACACATTTATTATCAGGGACGTGATTTACAAAATCATTTATTTAGTCTTAACTTGTTGAATATTTATCTCAATGTCAAAAATCACAATAATTTTTAAATAAACATAGAATACATATTACTTTTGAGTTTTACTTATTTGACTACTGTTATTTTTAGGGAACCGTATGCTGATAATGATAAGTGAAATGTACTATTATTATTCTGTTTTAGTTTATACTTTTTTAAATCACAAATTGTTTTCCAAAAAAATGGGGGGCGGGGGGGTTTCATGATTTTTTTCATCACACCAGTAGTGTTGCGGCCCGCGTAGTTTTTCAAGTACATATATGTATGTATGTGGCCCGAAGACAAAAAAGGTTGAGTATCATTGCCGTAGACTGTAGGCGGATGTGTTCTTTTTGCACACAGAAATATCCTTGTGGTATTCCACCAACGTCCGTCCAATTCTTCATGAGGAAAATGTCTGCTGGCATTGCTTCATCTCGACACTCCACATAAGCCAAGCAGTTTCTAATACATATGAAGTTCCTGCAGAAGCAAATTCCAATAAATGGACAGATTGTCGGCAGAACTTCATCAGAGTTTAGTGTTTCAACAGCGAGTTGTAAGCTCAGTTAATCGAGACCTCGGGCAATTCGAGGTTCTACTGTACTATTGTAATGCAGATCTGCCTGAACTTCATTTGCACTTTAGCTGACAAATCGCTGCCTTAGTTCTTGTTTACCGTATACGCCACTGAGAAAATTTTACATGAGCAATGTTTGCATGTGTACTAGACCAATGTGTCTTATAAAAACAAGAAATTTATTTTAAAAATATTTAAAAGAACTCTCACATTATCGAGTTTTACGGTTTTTCTTAGCTCAGATTGTGTAGAATTTGATTCATAAGACAACTGCATGAACAAGTCATGTTTGACAAGATTGGCGTATACGGTAAACAAGAACTGGGGGAGCGAAATGTCATTGAGGTCACACAGGAATTTATTTATAATTTCAACGACACATTGTGCCTTTTACAAAACATACTTAAAAATAGTATTATAAAAACAAAAGCAAGTGAAAAGTATAAAATTAAGCAAAAATATATCAGAACTACAATTAAAAACTATCTGGGATAAAAAAAGTACGAGTATATAAAAAATAATGATTACGTAAGTATTAGGTCCTTACATATGAAATTGGCGTTTTGTATGGGAGGAATAAAGTCTTTTTTTTTATACAATACATTTATTTAATCAAAGTATGTACCATTGCCATCTATGCATTTTTACCATCTCATAGGTAGTTCATTGATCCCTTTACTAAAATAACCATTCGGACGGCAATCAATACAATTTGTGAAGGCGGCTTGGACTGCCCCATCGGAGTTGAATTTTTTCCCCTGCAAGAAGTTGTCCAAATTTTGAAAATAAATGGTAATCTGTTAGAGCAAAGTCCAGAGAGTACGGGGGATGTCATGAACATTCCAATTGAATCTCCTCTAATTTGGTAGCCGTCAGTTGTGCAATGCCGCCGCACGCGCGTTTGTTGATTTGCTTCACTCAATTTGTGAGGTACCCACCTTTCAAGCTTTTTCTCTTTTCCAATTTGCTTCAAGTGGATTAAAACAATTTTATCACTAAGTTCGCAGCCTACAGCTAACTCGGACGTGGTTTGCGATGGATCCGCTTCCGCAAAAGCCTTCAATTCTTCATTATAAACTTTGGTCTCCGCCCGTCCACGAGGCTTGTTCTGCAGGCCGAAATTTCCAGAACGAAATCGTTGGAACCAAAAATGCACTGTGTTTTTTTTGTTACACCGTCGTCATATACAAAATTAATTCTTCGAGCCGTTTCTACAGCACTGGTGCCACGGTGGAACTCGTACTCGTAAATCACGTGATATTTCAAGTTTTTCATCTTGTAAAATGAGTGACGCAAAGAAAAAAACAATTGAGCTACGAACAAATGAATTTAAGTTTTCAAAACACAAATGCATGAGTAAATAGCTGTATAAATTTGAATTTGGAATTCCCAACCAAAGAGGAGATATTTGAGATCAAGGTGGCCAGTACGGCAAAACGCCTATTTCGTATGTAAGGACCTAATATTAATACCTTAAAAATAGAGAGAAGAGATAAAAAACAAGAGAAAAGACAGTCTATGAATGTATAAATAGTAAGCAGAAATTAGAAGTAAGACCCTCCGCACACTTGTGCAGGCGCGACTCCCGCTGCTAGTCGCCGAGTCGCGGCGACTCAGACGCCAAGTGTGAGGAGCTTTGAACAAAACGTATGAAAACTGTCGGCCGCAGCCTGTCGCCACGACAAGTCGTCGAACTGCCGCTGTCGCCTGTCGTCTAGTGTGCGCCTAGACTAAGTAGCTGAATATGAAACACGATTAAAAATAGATTTATAAATATATATAAAAGTAAAATGAAACAAAACAATCACGATAACAAAAACTATATAAAAATAAAAATCAAAGTTACTATGTAGAGAAAAAATATAAATCAAAATAAATATACAAGCAAGAGAAATAAAAACATTAGTCATCCAAAAAGTACCTTAATAGACCAGCTCTATACCTATCAAAACTATCATAAGCCGGGTTAATGTCCAATTCATAGTTTTATTGGTTGTAGAGGCATTAACTTTGTAATCGTTCATCATTAAGGATAAAAGAAAAACTACTTAATTTAGGATTACTTGAGTATATATATTTTATACCACAACCGGTTTCGAATAAAATATATATACTCAAGTAATCGTAAAACAAAGTTGTTTTTCTTTTATCCAATTCATAGTCATTACCAATACGCTGCAGACGCAAGGGCGTCGCCAGCCGATGGCGCAGGGGGGGGCAAGTTGACTTTACCTACTACAATTCATACTTTTCTCATTCTCTATGAATGAGAAAAGTAGGTATGAATTGTAGGTAAAGTCGACAGCACATGAAACTTTTCACTTTTACTACGAGCCTTACATCTACAGCGATTGTAATAACAACAGTATCTTAGTACTATTTACATATATATTCTGTGACAGTACAAAGTCCAATGTGTAAAGACACGAGCACGAGCTCTTGACTATGCAATAAAAAATTTGTTAATAAGTTATAATAAAATTTGTTAGAAAAATAAAATAAAAAGGAGTTTGAATTTGAATAAGTGTACAGCGTATTTTTTTTAAATTACCCGATTTTAATATTATAGTGGTCGTTGTTTGTTTATATTAGGTTAATTAAAACATAATTTTCGGGGATTCATTGTAAACTTCTCGACCACTTTATTATTAAAATCTTGTAAGTTTCCATGTATAAGTTTTCGGTGCACACTCATCATGGCCAAACCGTTGAGGCGATTTTCACTCATAGTGCTTCTTAGCCAGGTTTTTAGTCTCCTGAGGCTGCTAAACGATTGCTCTACCGTACACGTCGTGCATGGAAGAGCGATCAAAATTTTCAACGCTTCTTCCGTGTTGGGAAAGAAAAGTCGGGGGCGCGGGCGCCGCGCGGTTACATGTTGCTTCCCCCCTCCCCCTCTCCCGCTTCAACGATAGAGTAGACCAGGCGGAGCGTAGTTAAGCGTAATTGGTGAATTCATTCGAGTTTCGACGTACGGGAATGATTGTTCAAGGCTTGAACTTCAAGCAAATCAACTCAAAGACTTAGGACTTTGGTTGTATTATATTTGGCAACTTTTTTAGAATCTCTAGGGGGGGGCAGCTGCCCCTCCCTGCCCCCCCTTGGCGACGCCCTTGTGCAGACGGTTCATGCAACTGTTATATTGTGCATTCGTAATGGCAGCAACAGGGCGATAAGGAACAATATGACGTGATCCTTGGCGTGAATTACAAAATTTAACTCGCCCAGCAACAACAGACAATCTATAATCCCATTTTTAATTTTAAAGAAGGTCAGGAAATCAATGATGTTGCATCTCTCAAGTAAATTATTTAAATTTAGAAAAGAGTTTAGAAGAGAAGAGGATAGGATCAAAATTAGAAATAGGAATTTTAAGTTTGTAATTTATAATTTTGGATTTAATGTGAACTTTTTCAATATTATCTATATGAACCGTATAATGAGGAGACCAGACGACAAATATTACAATTACTGAAATGAGGTAGTTGCAGTAGTAGGGAAAACGGTTGAAAATAATATGGTTGTGTAGAGTACATTTCAAGGATCACAACCATATATTTTTTAAGTAGTAAAAATAAAGACATCATTGATAATTTTGAAAAATAAAATGCGGAGAATTTGAATCCCGCCAAAAAATCAATGTAAACGTCTAGGGACGTGTGTCGTCATTTTGACGACAAACGACAAATTACCCTATTAAAAGTTTGAAGGGCTTGCATATTGACAATGTGAAGATTCATTTTAAAAATAATAATGTAAAAATTAAACTTCGTTTTTCTTCTAGAGTTGATGTATTTCTCGAGCACTTTTAATGTTTTCACACATCAAGACGGCAACTAAATTCAGAGTTTGTGTGGTCGGTGCCATGGTGGGGTGAGGGGAGAGGGTAAGCTTTTATTTGGTCAACAAAGAGTTTGGTAATAGGCGTGGAAAGGGGTAATTAGAGGTGAAGCTGTAGGGAGTCATTACTACATTAACAATGTGGCCATTTTGCTTTTGCTTACAGATTTCTATCGCTCTCTTGATGATGGTGGGAAAACATTGAAAGCGCTCGAGAAATAAATCAACTCGTGAAGAAAAACTTTGTTTATTTTTTTCATTATTACAATTATATAAATTTACAAGTCAGGGATTCTTACATAGTATCATTGAACAATGTATTTACAATCCTGCCTTCATAGAAACATTTCCAAATGATTATATTGTTACATGTTTCCAAAATATTAAAAATAAATCCTAATCAAAATACAAAGAAAACAACACACGCACAGGAAAGAGAAAGAAAACAATATACATATGTTTAAGAAACCACCAAAAAATTATTTATAAAGAAGGAAGACAAATAAAGAGTCATAATATTTAGACTGAGACTAGGCAGGCCTCAGACTCCTTGCCCAATGCGGCAAACTGCTAAACTCCCATATCAGGCGTGTGGTTGCTAGGATGAGAGGGTTTTGTCTACTCTCTGAACCTGACCATTCAGGTTTGCAGTAAGCCGTTGCAAGAGGCAGTTCCCACTCGCACTGCAGCTCTCCCACAGTCCCAGCAATGCTCTATAGCCCATGTTGTAGCAGACTCTCACAACTATGATTTATTATAATCTATAATGCAAGTTGCTGAGATGTACCAACATTTAAGATCCACACTTCCTGCTCGCCCTCAAACAAACACAGCTTGCGCAGTGCGCTCAAACACGCTACATGTGAACTTGTGAATAACAACTCACATGAACATAGCCTGACGTGTCACTGGCTATGCAATCCCAGGGCTGGCAACTTTCTGTTCAGTAAGTGATTACAACATTGACTAATAACATCTGTGGACTAGAAGTTATTTTAACGAAAATAGACATATATATCTGTCTCAGCTTACTTACAAAAATAGTCATTAGTTAGAAAGAGAACAAAGAACTTCACAGTTGCATTTTCGTTTGTACAAAAAACTCAACAAAACCCCAAAAAAAAAATCTTGAATATTGGTACCATTGCAAAAAATGGCTGCCGATTTGACCGGAAATAGTTAAAGTTTACAGATAACACGCGTTATAAATATTGTGATCGCAAAAATTGATGCCAGTATTTTATATTTTCAAAGTGTATAATCATATTTTAATTTTATCACTCATTTCATTCTAACCATTGTGATATTTTATGCGTAATATTTGTATTTGTTGCCGCCGTACATTCGAGGTACCACTGCAACGTTTGACACAAGAGGAGCGCAAGAGGGAACAAATATGAACCAATTCAGTACTTTAGTTACCGCTCCCCTATATGATAACTCCATGGATTACAACATACATCAATCAGTCATTATTACAACTTACAGTGAAAATGTAGAAAATATATACATGGTAGACATGTGGTAGACATGATATTTAACAAAAAAATTAGGAATTGCAAATTTTTAGTGAAAAACAATAACTAAAATTAGAAACGAATCACTCAACAAGGTAAAATCATAATTCAAAAAGGCCAAAATTTAACACAAAACATTATCAAAACAGCTTCATTTAGATTGGAACAACATAATTTAGTGAATTACTGATGAAACTGAAAGCTATGAAAGAATACAATGCATTTAAGTAAGTACAAATGAAATAAAATCACATTTCGAAAACAATCAAAATAATATCATTCACCCATTAAACCATTCTCTCATTATAGTATGCATCGACTAATAGCATTTCACCATTAATTGTCATCCTACTATTGTTGTGAACCCGTCACCACACACAACAGCCTAGTCTCTTGTTGGTGAGGTTTGGCGTAACAACAATTTAATAGGTTTAAGCAAAAAAATGTATTAACAAAAAAAATGTGATCAATGTGGTGTAAGCTATACTGGCAAGAAGTAGCAGCTGTAACTTAAATCCGGCAGAGTGGATGACATAGGAAGATAGTTAGATACAGTATTGCAATATAGATTGCCCGATAGCATAGTAGACTCTTAAATTATTTTTTCCAATAATATGTGTACCTAAGTCTAATAAGCATGTAAGCGCTTTATGAGCATGATTTATTAATAATACAAAATGTAAAGCTTTATAATTTCACTGATCACAAGCAAATGGTTTTTGCCTGGAGTGTGTCAGTTTATGAGTTTTCAAATAACATAATTTTGCAGTTGTATACTTCACCGATCACACGCAAATGGTTTGTGCCCGGAGTGTGTCAGTTTATGCGTTTGTAAATGACTTGACTGTGTAGTTTTATAATCACACTCATCACACGCAAATGGTTCGTGCCCAGAGTGTGTCAGTTTATGTTTTTGTAAATGACTTGACTGTGTAGCTTTATAATCACACTGATCACATGCAAATGGTTTGTGTCCGGAGTGTCTCAGTTTATGTGTTTGCAAATGACTTGATTGTGTAGCTTTATAATCACACTGATCACACGCAAATGGTTTGTGCCCGGAGTGTGTCAGTGTATGAACATTCAAATTACTGGTGTCAGAGGATTTATAATCACACTGATCACAAGCAAATGGCTTGTGTGCGGAGTGTGTCAGTTTATGCTGCTTCAAAGAACCTGACTTTGTAGCTTTATAATCACACTGATCACAAGCAAATGGTCTGTGTCCAGAGTGTGTCAGTTTATGATGTTTCAAAGAACCTGACTGTGTAGCTTTATAGTCACACTGATCACACGCAAATGGTTTATGTCCAGAATGTCTCCGTTTATGTTTTTTCAAACTACGTGAATCTGAAGTTTTATAATTACAACTGTCGCAAGCAAATGGTTTATGTCCAGAGTGTATTCGTTTATGTATTTTTAAATTACTTGACTTTGTAGCTTTATAATCACACTGATCACAAGCAAATGGTTTGTGTCCAGAGTGTGTCAGTTTATGCTGTTTCAAAGTACCTGACTGTGTAGCTTTATAGTCACACTGATCACACGCAAATGGTTTGTATCCAGAGTGTGTCCATTTATGTTTTTTCAAAGTATGTAAATCCGTAGTTTTATAATTACAATTATCACAAGCAAATGGTTTATGTCCAGAGTGTGTTAGTTTATGTCTTTCCAAACTAACTGAGTGAAATGCTTTATAATCACATTGATCACAAGCAAATGGTTTTTGTCCAGAGTGCGTCAGTTTATGAACATGTAAATTACCTGAACGACAAGCTTTATAATCACACTGATCACACGCAAATGGTTTGTATCCAGAGTGTCTCAGTTTATGTTTTTGTAAAGTATAATACCGTGTAGCCTTATAATCACACTGATCACACACAAATGGTTTATGTCCAGAGTGTGTTAACTTATGTCTTTTCAAAGTACTTGAATATGTAGCTTTATAATCACATTGGTCACAAGCATGTAGTTTCTGTTCAGTGTGCCCCAGGTTGTGTTCCTGTACGTAAGATCTCCACACTGACTTGTTACTATTAGTGCAAACATAGTGAGTGCTTTGTGCAATGGCCAACTCTTTGTGTTCACTTTGTTTTGCATTGTCCTGTTCACATTTATTGTGAGTGTTGGTTTCCTGTTGCTCTGTTGAGGTGGATGGCCCACTCTCTGAGGTTGTGTGTCTGTGATGGTGGCTCTTGCTTGTCCCAGTGTGCTCCAGCTCGCAGCAACTGAACAACTGATGGATCCTCAAGAGTTTCTTTTGATTGGCCTTGTAGCTGCAGGCATGGCACACATGTTCCAGCCTGGCTGGATCGTCTGAATACCGCGCGATGTCGATTCTGTCCTCAAGCACGCGGCATTCCTTCAACAAGCCGTAAGGTGGAGGAGCAGAGTCCTCATTCTTTATATTTCCCATTACTAAGTCCTCGGCTTCCCATTTTACATCGCGAGCCAGTCTCTCTTGCTTCACGTTGCTCTCGTCAGTGTATATTTGTTCATGTGAGTGCTCTGGTTGATACTCTATGTCTAGTTGTGCATCCATATCCTCCGAGACCGGCTCCTTCTCAAGCTTCACAACTACTTCCATTGTAACTTGCGCAAAACACAATATTACAAAAAAACAACAACTTTGCCTGAGATTCTTCAAGAAGAATAATCGAATCCACCCGCGTTCGAGACCAATTGAAGTGAGCCTGGCAGCTAACGTAATATTTCAATTATGATTCTCCCCATAAAATATAACTACATGGAAATCCAATATATTCAGTACTTTCAAATTTGGTAATTAAATGTAGGCCGGACTAAAAGCAAGACAAACTTATATTGTCCATCCAAAATTACGTAGATAGTTTTATGCTTGTGATGTTATTGTTATGCATAGGAATCTTTGTCCATGGACATTTTTCATTTTAATGTCATGTGCTGCATTCCTGCCAACCGCATGCGTTTCACAATGCCGTAATTAAGTTTAAAATATTGAGGTTTATAATATATACCTAAACAGTGTTATTCATTAGATTTTTTAAACCAGATTTCTTTAGAGATTTGGTTTAATTTCTCGATTTAATCTCAATTTACAAAAAAGGTGATTCATAAAAACTTTATAATTCAGTTTAACACTAAACGTGTTTCAAAACATGATCACATTTGTAAACCACCTACGAGTAGGTTTATTTCTTTCTAAACTAGATCGACATACGCAAAATGGCGATCTTCCTCATTCCCCAGCTGATCGTAATGTACGAGATAACTTTCAGAATAAAAGATTTATGAATCAAATAAGAGTTTCAGCAATTACAGTAACTTTAAAACATTAGAATTTTACACTATAACAACAAATCTACGGCATGCAGCAACGAAACAAATATAAAAACTGTGACAAGAAAAAAAGTGACAGATGCCGCGTCGTGTTATTTTTCAAGTCACCAATTTTGTAAAACTGTCACTTTTCTTGTAAATGAAGTATGAAGGCCCATCTTTGAGATTTTCTTCGTGATGCCTACAGCCAAAACCTGAAGCCACAATGAAGTCATGCTTTGAAAAATACTTGTTTCCATTTTTAGTTCATTCAAAGCTGCAATCGACATGAGTTTGACAGCTGGAATGTTTGGAAACGTTCGGGAGGGGGCGTTTACCCGAATGCATCCGAGCGTCTCCGAAAGTTGTCAAAAACCTCAAAAAAATTCATAGACACCAAAATACCTAGATAAATGTCGAGCATTTCGTATTTTTTCATACAGAAAAAGCTACCGGAAGTCTGTTTAAGCAGGATTCGGTAAACCAAAAAAAAAAATGCACGTATTTCGCTAATGAATCACCTTTTTATTTATTTTGGTTTAGCGGGCTGGTACAGATTTAAATTGGTTTCTCAAAATCTCGCACTAAACAGGAATGGGTGGAATCTAATGAATAACACTGCAATGGTTTAAAAGAACACCTGAAAATCGGGAAACCATTATTAAGTTTTTACCTCAATGGTTTTTGCAGTAAGTTCCAAATGCCAAGCACTAAGCATACATGTAGGGAAGCGTGTTGTACTTTACAGCACTCAGCTGTCAGGCTGGCACCTGGCAGGCTATCTTCACAGCGGCTTGCGAGATGACAGCTGTTGTGTTATTTATATATTATGTGTGAATGAACCATAAGCTTTGTAAAAGTTTCCAAAATGTTTACACAGATGTATCTATATCTGTTTTTTTTAAGTACTTCTCTTACGAGTACATTGTAGGTTTTTTTTTCATAAAAGTATAATCTTATTATGTTTTTAATCAATTTTACACTGAGTCGAATTTTGTCGAATTTTGAGTCGAATGGGAAATTGACGAAACAATTGGAAAAGCGTGCTAGTAGAGGAAGAAGTGTAATGGGAACGATTGGAAGAATTGCAAGAAATAGGAAACTTACGAAGAATATGAGATTGGCGGTCCACAATGGCATATTGGTTCCGACTTTGATGTATGGAAGTGAGGCGTGGACAGTTAATGAATGTGAGCTGAGTAAAGTATGTAGGTACGGTTGAAATGGCTTACCTGAGAGCAATGGCTGGAAAAACACTGAATGATAGAGTACGTAATGATTGGGTGATGAACGAGTGTGGTATAAAAGAGAATATGAGAATGTAAGTACAAAAAAGTACGATGAGATGGTTCGGACATCTCAAAAGAATGGATGATGAACGACTAACGAAGAAAGTGTACAAAGGAAATGTCAGAGGAAAGCGCGGAAGGGGAAGGCCGAGGAAGGAATGGTTAGACCAAATAGGTGAGATTGCGAAAGAATGGAACCTGCAGAGTGAAAATAAGAGAAGAGTATGTATGAAAAAGGTGATGAATATTGAGGAAATGAAAGTGGTTTGTAAGGACAGAAAAAAGTGGAGGCGCATCTGCGGAGGTACCGGCCACCCCTAGTGGAACGGCGGCAGGATACAGTAACAGTAACAGACACAAAAGCTTTTGAGTACCTACTCATTTCGCCATTCCGCTAGGGGTAGCCAGAGCCTCTGCAGAACTGCCTCCATTTTTTCCTAGCCTTACATACCTCTTTCAATTCATTCATATCCATTACATTTTTCATGCATTTTCTTCTTTTACGCTCGCTTTGTCCATCCCATTTCACAATCTCCTCAATCTGATCACTCCATACTTTTCTCGGTCGTCCCTTTCCCTCTTTTTCCTTTCACACTTTCTTTGTATACATACTTTGTCAGCCTATCATCATTCATTCTTTCCACGTATGCCCAAACCATCTCATCACATTCTTTTGTACCTTAACCTTCACAACCTTTTTCAAATTATATTCTTTTTTTACCCATTCATTCCTAACTCTATCCCTCAGAGTTTTTCCTGTCATGCTTCTCAAATGCTTCATTTCCACCGTACATACTTTACTCATTTCGCTATCGTTCACTGTCCATGCTTCACTTCCATGATTTATTATATATTATATGTGAAGTTTTCTGTGGGAATTTATGAGTTAGCCATAAGCTTTGTACAAGTTCAAAAAGTCCTTACACAGATGTCTCAGTTTATTAAATATATTTTACATCGTATAAAAAAAAAACAAAAAAGATTGATAGTATTAACTTTTTACTAAATGCTTTTTAATAAATTTTATGCAAAATCTCTTGAGCGCATCAAGATATGGCATCCTTTTTAATGTTGGAATTGAATTTTATAGAAATCTCTTCCGGGCCTCCAGCCTACCTAACCATAAACTGTAAACACTTGAACTCTCAGATTCCCCCAACTATATTGTATCTACAAATGAATCACCCAACACTTCATGTTGAATTCCCAATGTCTCAAATGATTAGTTGTTGTTTTCAGATGTTGGGGTGTGGCCTAGAGCAGCCGCAGAAGCCGAGCGTCTGTGGTCAGACCCCGCCACAGGGCCCGGGGGGGCGGAGGCCCGTCTGGCGAGACACAGGGAGCGCCTGGAGACAAGGGGGCTGCAGCCTGAGGCTATACAGCCGGAGTGGTGCTACCAGAACGAGGGACAGTGCGCGGCATATTAGCGAGAACAATGGAAACTTCATCGTAAGGCATTTAACAGAATAGCGCTTCTGGTTTCTTTCGCGCCTTTTCAATGTTCCGACCTCATTGACTCTGAAAAACATGAATATTATAAAGTAGCTACGCATTATTTTATTTTTTACCGGTGGTTTTTGATCACCAACATTTTTATTTTCCAAAGGCAGTATCTTGGGTCTTTCTCTGATGAGATAGTCCACATAAGCCTTTCTGTATCCTGGCTGGCTTTCACTCCTTCCCTCCAGCACCACGATGTCAGGTTCCTTCATCGGCCTGTACCGCCGCACGGTGCCATAGTCCAGAGCTCCGCAACCGGTGTGCCGTGAGCTGGATACAGGTGTGTCGCGGTCAAATTCAATGTATTTTGACATTTTAGTATAGAATAATAATAATTATTATAATATAATTTTTCAATGTTCCTCCAGCGCCTGGTGCCAATTGTTGAAAACTGCGCATTATGTTTTGTACACACCATGACCGCACCAAACTAGTCATAAACAAAGAAAAAATTACCCTTATGCGCATCGCTGAAGACTAATGCCCGTGCGCATGCGTTATAACGCATTTGCACTAGTGATGGGCGAAGCGGCTCAGTTCACGTATACTCTTCTGATATTACTGTCGTGTGCAGAGCTGTCACTATTTTTTCTGTTTCGTGTTGTCGTTTTCTTCGTGTGATACATTATACAGAACAATATGATTGGATTCGAAATCCTTTTGCAACCAATG
This sequence comes from Agapetus fuscipes, assembly GCA_951799405.1. NCBI lineage: Eukaryota > Metazoa > Arthropoda > Insecta > Trichoptera > Glossosomatidae > Agapetus > Agapetus fuscipes. Next base: position 1,247,182 of record OX637339.1, read on the forward strand.
CAACAATTTCTACGGAAGCACTGCCTCTGCAAATTCGAAAGGAATTTACTGATTTAAGTAATGACATGACTCTAAAACTTCACTTCTCCGAAGTTCCATTAGATGTTTTCTGGATTTACGTTAAAAAAGAATATCCTCGCATTTCCGACAAAGCAATCTTAACACTACTTCCATTTTTGACAACATATTTATGTGAGCAAAGTTTTTCAACGCTTGTATTAATCAAAAATGATAAGCGGTTATGCTTAAAAGGTCTTGACCAAGAACTTCGGGTTGCGCTGTCAAAAATCGAGCCGAATATAAAACTTTTGTGTTCATTGAAACAAGCGCAGGTATCACATTAGTTTAGTTAGATTTTATAATAATTTAAGAATTTATAATAATTATTAATATTGCGTAAAAAAAAAAAAATTTTCAACATTTTCAACACAAAAATAATTTGTAAGGATGAATCTGCTTTAGCATTGTTTGTAATTTAAATATTTATACATGCTTAAATTTTAGATTACCTAGATGAGAGAAATTAGTCTGAAATGTACAATTGAGCTTACATTTTCACACGGTCCAGCGTCGGTCCGGATCCGGTCGCGAAATGTATAGGATCACCGGACAAACCACACCGGATCGGACCAGGCAGAATTTAAACACTCAAATTATATAGTTATATAAATATTATTAATTAACAGTTGAAACACAATTATCTAAGACATTGTGGACCAAGCCCACCTGGGATAAACAAAAGCTGGGATAGTAGGAAATTTATTACATAGGTAGTACTGTAAATTGTAAAATAAAATCACATTTGAATGTATTTTTTTTTATGTACATCAGCAGTAACATATATTACAATGTATTTATTTACAAATTATGTTTTATGAACTAAGGAAGGATTACAAATAGGAATAATAATCATTTGATATGTCTGGTTCAACAGATGTCATTGCATGCACACAAGCTTCTGCTTTCACATAAAGACATTGGCCAGGCAAAATAGGTTGGTCTTCACAAATCTACATAAAAAATCATGTTTTGAGTTAAGTATGTAGAGTGATTTTTATATTATACAAACACATATGCAAAATAGGTTTGTGAATTACATACCTCTTCACAAATCTTTATAAAAAAATCAAGACATCTCGACACTCCACATAAGCCAAGCAGTTTCTAATACATTGAAGTTCCTGCAGAAGCAAATTCCAATAAATGGACAGATTGTCGGCAGAACTTCATCAGAGTTTAGTGTTTCAACAGCGAGTGGTAATCTAGGTTTATCGAGACCTCTGGCATCTATCCCTGACCTTTCTAATGTTTATCCTACATGACACTGGCGCCCCTGCTAAAATCTAAATCTAAGCTGCAAAGATATATATCATTGAAGATTCATATTAAATGCATTCCCACAAGCAGACATGCATAAGTTTGCGCTAACACATGCTCATCGCGGGAAATCACCATCACGGAGAAGAAGAAGGATCCAAGGAGGGAGCACTATGTCACTAGTTATGTTAAAATATACAAAGTAGATACAACAGCAAGTAAGGAATAACAATGGGATTAAAATTATGAGCAGACACAATCAGAAAATACAGAGAAAACAACACACGCATAGGAAAGAGAAAGAAATAAACAATTTACATATTTTCAAGAAAACAACAAAAAAAGGATACATAAAGAAGGAAAACAAACAAAGATTCATCATTATTTAGACTGAGACTAGGCAGGCCTCAGACCATGGAGTTACCATAAGCTTTGTAAATGTTTTAAAAATGTTAACACAGATGTCTCTATATCAGTTTTTTTTAAATATTTCTCTTACAGTGCGCGTGTCACGACATATCGGTAAAAGTCAACTCGTCCAACGACAGTTCGGCCATTGACAAATCGGTCACACGACACTTCGTCCACACGACTTTTCGGCCAACGACATATGCATCCAAAGACAAATCGGTCAGCGACAGCCCGTCCAAAGAACGATTGACTCCCCCCAGTAGGCTCTTGGCTGGGGAACCGGAAATACATGAATGGTGGTAAATTTAAATTGGCTGCAGTTTGAAAATATTAATCTGTGCATTGACTAATAAGATCTGTGGACAAGAAGTTATTTTAACTAAAATAGACATATATATCTGTCTCAACTTACTTACGACAATGGTCATTAGTTAAAAAGAGAACAAAGAACTTCACAGTTGCATTTTCGTTTGTACAAAAAACTCAACAAAACCCCAAAAATAAAATCTTGAATGTTGGTACCATTGCAAAAAATGGCTGCCGATTTGACCAGAAATAGCTAAAGTTGACAGATAACACGCGTTATAAATATTGTGATCGCAAAAATTGATGCCAGTATTTTATATTTTCAAAGTGTATAATAATATTTTAATTTTATCACTCATTTCATTCTAACCATTGTGATATTTTATGCGTAATATTTGTAATTGTTGCCGCCGTACATTTGGGGTACCATTGCAACGTTTGACACAAGAGGAGCGCAAGAGGGAACAAGTATGAACCAATTCAGTACTTTAGTTACCGCTCCCCTATATTATAACTCCATGAATCTGTGTATTAAAATCATGTTATTATAATAACGCCGTTATTATAATGGCGGCAAATTTAAATTTGTGGCAGTTTGAAAACATACATCTTAGTATTAAAATTATGTTATTAGGAATTATCACAAAAATGTCTTTCAAATTTAAATGAAATTGAAATTTATTTTACTAAATTAAGTATTTTTTTAGCTATTAAATATATATAACTATTGTGAGTAAATGTGTGTGTGTGAGTTTCTGCAATCTATTTATTGTAAAGGTAAATGTGCACAACTAAATTTACCTATTTTTTTTCTTTTTTATTACTTTACTTATTTATATTAGTGTAACTGATTTTATAACTTTGGAATTTTGGTCACAAAAAAGAAATAATTAGTGAATTAAACATTTGAATTTTAAAATAATAAGGTTTTCTAATCTAATCTAATCTAAGCTGCAAGGATATATATCATTTAAGATTTATATTAAGTGCATTCCCACAAGCAGACATGTATAATTTTGCGCTAACACATGCCGCATGTGGACCTACATTATAAAAACCCAATTTCAAATGAACATAAGCCCTGCAACTCTTGCCTTCCTTCCCTGAAACAGGGGTGACATTGGCAAAGGGAACCATTTTCTACAGTATGTGTGATCAGCCGCATACCAACCTCTAAGTCAAGGGACATACACAACAATTTATATTTTTACATTCATAATTTTTTATTAATATTTCTCTTCAAAAATACAATATATAAATATACATTTCAACAAAACTTAAAAGAGAAACCACATAGGCATAGTCTGTGCGTGGGTATACAGGGATAAAAGCAAAAGTAGAAGTTGAAAATTTTAATTACTATCTAATCTAAATCTAAGTTGCAAAGATATGTATCATTTGAGATTCATTTTAAATGAATTCCCACAAGCAAACACGCATAATTTATCCACCACACACGCTGCATGTGGACCTATAATATTAAAACCCAATCTCAAATGAACATAAGCCCTGCAACTCTTGCCGACCTTCCCTGAAACAGGAGTGACATTGGCAAAGTCAACCATTTTTTACAGTATGGGTGGTCAGCCTCATACCAACCTATAAGTCAAGAAACTATCTAATAATATCCAAAAAAAAAGGAAAAACAAATTATATAGAAAAGAGATAAAATTTAGTTTCAATAACGCTAATGAGGTCCAAACATTTTAGAATTCAGAATTTTAGTTTTATCGACTAGTTTTCGATTAATATTTTTTTTGTTAATAACCTTGATTATTTTTTATGGAACACAAATTATTCTACGTCATTTATTACTTATTCCGTATTTTCTGACAATGAAAGCATCCATTTCAGGCTACTTGCCTGTAGTCTTTATCTCGACACTCTTAAGCCACTTGCGCTTGTTTCTTGCTTCTTGAGTGCGGCCCTGGTCATCAGAGGATAATACAAATGTATATTTTGGAAAAACTCGGTATTTAAGCGATACTTTCAAGTGATTATTTTTGAAAATTGAATGAATTTGCATGCATTACAAAGTAAACTGTAAACTATGTCAAAAAACTAAACACTTAATGTCAACTATATTAAAACACTTTTTGAGACGAACTGACTTGTGGAACGAAATGTTTTCAGCCTTGTTTTCGGGTCTTGATTGAGAATTTGGGATGATATAACCACTCATCTTTGCAGCGGTTTATTTTTAAGTAATAATTCTTTACAAGTTTCACTTGTCAACTCTTAAAACTTGATGTACAATCAAAATCTCCGGCGGCGTCTTGGTTTGTTGGGCGGACAGCAAGACGCCTAACAGGTTTTGGTGTGTTGGTCCGTTCCCTCACAAATACAAGCAAGCAGATGTGCGTCTCTTTCCCTCACAAATACAAGCAAGCAGATGTGCGTCTCTTTCCCTCACAAATACAAGCAAGCAGATGTGCGTCTCTTTCCCTCACAAATACAAGCAAGCAGATGTGCGTCTCTTTCCCTCACAAATACAAGCAAGCAGATGTGCGTCTCTTTCCCTCACAAATACAAGCAAGCAGATGTGCGTCTCTTTCCCTCACAAATACAAGCAAGCAGATGTGCATCTCTTTCAAACAAGTACACTCGCCCGCCTGTTTGCTGAAACGCAATTAAAAAAAAAATGAAACTAAGCTACACATATAGTGTAACTTCTTGCCGCGTTATCCCCGAAGGAGTCGCATGTGGCGAGTTTAACCTATTTATTTTAACAGGTAAGGGGGCCGGCCTTACGCCAACAACTTCAGTTGAAGTGGTGGTATTCCAGCTCCCGAGAGGGCTGGTACTCATTTTTTGTGAAGGCTGAGCATATCTTGTCGGTATTTTATTTTGGGGTTTGAAATAAACACCGAAACGGGAAAAGATTTTTCACACCCTCGGTGGGATTCGAACCCGAGCTTTGAGCAACTGAGCTATAGACCGGACTTCCTGAAGTATTGCTATAATGTTGCATCACTTTCTCTCCTACTGAGTTTCACATGGCTCCTCTATTACAGCCGGGAGGTCTTCTTCCACTTCATAACAATTAACAGGTAAGCTGGGCCTCCAGCTACCTGACATGTGTTTTGACAGTGTATGTGTTTCCAAACTACGTGACCATTTAGTTAGCAAATGGTTTATGTGCAGAGTGTGTTAGTTTATGCTTTTTCAAAGTATTTGCATTTGCATTTCTAGTTTTATAATCACACTGATTACAAGCAAATGGTTTACAGCCAGAGTGTGTTAGTTTATGTATTTTCAAATTACCTGACTGTGCAGCTTTGTAATCACATCGATCACAAGCAAATGGTTTATGTCCAGAGTGTCTTAGTTTATGTTTTTTCAAATTACTTTTCTGTGAAGACTTATAATCACATTGATCACAAGCAAATGGTTTATGTCCAGAGTGTGTTAGTTTATGATTTTTCAAACTACCTGACAGTGTAGCTCTATAATCACACTGATCACAAGCAAATTGTTTATGTCCAGTGTGTGTTAGTTTGTGTGCTTTCAAACTGTGTATCCAATTAGCTCTATAATCACATCGATCACAAGCAAATGGTTTATGTCCAGAGTGTGTTAGTTTGTGTGCTTTCAAACTGTGTATCCAATTAGCTCTATAATCACATTGATCACAAGCAAATGGTTTATGTCCAGAGTGTGTTCGTTTATGTTTTTTCAAACTACCTGACAGTGTAGCTCTATAATCACACTGATCACAAGCAAATGATTTACGATCAAAGTGTGTTAGTTTATGTTGTTTCAAAGTACCTGACTGTGCAGCTTTGTAATCACATCGATCACAAGCAAATCGTTTATGTCCAGAGTGTGTTAGTTTATGTGCTTTTAAATGTCCTGACTGTGAAGCTTTATAATCACACTGATCACAAGCAAATCGTTTATGTCCAGAGTGTGTTAGTTTGTGTTTTTTCAAACTACCTGACAGTGTAGCTCTATAATCACACTGATCACAAGCAAATCGTTTATGTCCAGAGTGTGTTAGTTTGTGTTTTTTCAAGCTACCTGACAGTGTAGCTCTATAATCACACTGATCACAAGCAAATTGTTTATGTCCAGTGTGTGTCAGTTTATGTGCCTTCAAATGTCCTGACTGTGAAGCTTTATAATCACACTGATCACAAGCAAATCGTTTATGTCCAGAGTGTGTTAGTTTGTGTGCTTTCAAACTGTGTGACCAATTAGCTCTATAATCACATTGATCACAAGCAAATGGTTTATGTCCAGAGTGTGTTAGTTTGTGTTTTTTCAAGCTACCTGACAGTGTAGCTCTATAATCACACTGATCACAAGCAAATTGTTTATGTCCAGTGTGTGTCAGTTTATGTGCCTTCAAATTTCCTGACTGTGAAGCTTTATAATCACACTGATCACAAGCAAATCGTTTATGTCCAGAGTGTGTTAGTTTGTGTGCTTTCAAACTGTGTGACCAATTAGCTCTATAATCACATTGATCACAAGCAAATGGTTTATGTCCAAAGTGTGTTCGTTTATGTGATTTCAAATAACCTTTCTGTGAAGTCTTAAAATCACATTGATCACAAGCAAATGGTTTATGTCCAGAGTGTGTTCGTTTATGTGATTTCAATCTATTTGAACTTTTAGTTCTAAAATCACATTTATCACAAGCAAATGGTGTTTGTCCAGAGTGCATCAGTTTGTGTTTATGAAAACTAGATTCCCACACTGATTTGAAATTACAATCAGCGCAAAAATAGTGAGTGCTTTTAGCAATGGCCAACTTTTTGAGTTTGCTCTTCACATTGCCTTGTTCACCTCTAACGTGAGTGCTTGTTTCCTGTTGCTCTGTTGAGGTGGATGGCCCGCTCTCTGAGGTTGTGTGTCTGTGATGGTGGCTCTTGCTTGTCCCAGTGTGCTCCAGCTCGCAGCAACTGAACAACTGATGGATCCTCAAGAGTTTCTTTTGATTGGCCTTGTAGCTGCAGGCATGGCACACATGTTCCAACCTGGCTGGATCATCTGAATACCGCGCTATGTCGATTCTGTCCTCAAGCACGCGGCATTCCTTCAACAAGCCGTAAGGTGGAGGAGCAGAGTCCTCATTCTTCATATTTCCCATTACTAAGTCCTCGGCTTCCCATTCCTCCTCACGAGCCAGTCTCTCTCGCTTCACGTCGCTCTCTTCAATGTCGATTTGTTCACACGAGTGCAATAGTTGTGCATCCATAACCTCCGAGACCAGCTCCTTCTCAAGTTTCACAACTGCGTCCATTTTAATCACTTTTACAAAACATAAAACAGACAATCAACGATTAATATTCCTGGGATACAACCACGGAAAAACACTCCTGTCAAGATAGCCTGACTGGTAGGGATGAGCGATATATATCGATATATCAAAAGTACCGATATTTTTTTTGAAAAATATCGATATTTTTATCGATATTAGAAATATGTTTCCACCCACTCGCGTTCCCTAACCCCCGTTGACAGATTTTTTTCCCAAAAAATTTCGAAATTTTGAGACGTTGCCCGCCAGCGACCGATATTTTTTTTGGAAACTCGTTTCTACTCCCCCCCCCCCCCCCTCGACAGATTATTTGTCTCCAAAAATTTCGAAATTTTAAGAGGTTGTAAATTTTGAGGAAGCAATATCGATATATCGATATTTTTTCTTAGATAAATTTCGATAGTGTCTATCGATTCGATTTATATCTATATTTTTTTCACATTTGCTCATCCCTAGCTTGACAGCTTGGGGATGAGAGCTCACAAACCGTGTTTTCCAACATGTATGGAATACTTTTTGGAAAACAATAACAAATAGGTACCTACTGTAGAATATACATAAGAGTGGAGTGAATCTGTGTGAGTTTTATTTTTCAAAAACGTCCTGATTTTTTGTGCCAATATCCATTATGCGGCTGACCACCCATGCTGTAAAAATGGTTCACTTTGCCAATGTCACCCCTGTCTCAGGGAAGGACGGTAAGAGTCTCCAATGTAACATATCTTTGCAACTTATAGTCTAAGGCCTAGACGTATGAAACCTTACCTCATCGACTACTAGGCAGGGACATGGTCAGGCTGGTAGTTTGCATCGAGTACCTACATGATTTTTTCACAGATCTGCCTTTTCCTATCCTGGAGCGTTTTGGATGATGATGAAAATAACTTCATCCACTTCCAGGCAGAAGCTAGTAAGAAGTTATGCTTCATAGAAATTTCCTGCTTTTTGGATAAAAAATTTTTTCCAAACCTGGAGCATTTTGAATGCTGTAATTTTTTTTGTGAATTTTTTTTTTTTTTTTTTAAGTAAGTTGTATGAGCTATGGAAATTAAGTAAAAAAATAGGGTTCTACATGCATTACTAATAATAAAAAAATAAACGTACTACAAATTTGTATATTTCCAACCCTTCTCGTTCAGGAGGGAGGGGGGGGGGGGAAATGATATTTTTTACAATATATTTTATAACTCGAAAACAAAAAACAAAATATGATATTTAGTTATTACAAATCTGTTTTTATTTTCACTTTTTATTATTATTCTTTTAAAGAACACTTACGTTTTCGACTACACAGTAGTCATCAACAGGTGATAAAAAATTATAATACTTGTCAGTGGGTACATTAGAAATTCGCAAAAATAAAATAGGTATATTTATTTATTTATTTATAAATTCACGACACTTAGTGCCTTTTACAATACATACTAAAAATAGTGTTATAAATACCAGAGCAAGTAAAAAGTATAAAATGAAACAACAAATGTATCAGAACTACAATTGAAAACTATCAGGGATAAAAAAGTAACATAAAACAAAATAATGATTACATAATACTTAAAAAAAAGAGAGATGAGATTAAAAAAACAAGAGAAAAGACAGTTTATGAATGTATAAATAGTAAGCAGAAATTAGAAGTAAGTAGCTGAGTATAAAAACACAATTAAAAATAGATTGAAAAAAGACTTATAAATACCTATATATGAAAGTAAAATGAAACAAAACAAACAAAATAACAAAAACTATATAAAAATAAGAATAAAAATCAAAGTTACTATATAAAGAAAAAATATAAATCAAAAATCAAAATAAATATACAAGCAACAGAAATAAAAACATTATTCATCCAAAAAGTACCTCAACAGACCAGCTCTATACCTATCAAAGTTATTGTTGGGTGGGTCAAAGTCTAGTGTACAGGTATTACCACTACGTTGCAGGCGATTCATGCAGCTATTATATTGTGCATTTGTATTGGAAGCTACAGGGCGATAAGGAATAATGTGTGGTGATCCTTGACGAGGGATTAAAAAAATTTAACTCGCGCCAGCAACGACGGACAATCTATAAGTCCATTTTTTATTTTAAAAAGGGTCAATAAGTCAATGATTTTGCGTCTTTCCAGTAAATTATTTAATTTAGGAAAAGAGTTTAAAAGGATGGGATCAAAATTAGAAATAGGAATTTTAAGTTTGTAATTTATAATTTTCAAGAATTTAATGTGAACTTTTTCAATATTATCTATATGAACCGTATAATGAGGAGAGCAGACGGGTGAGCAGTATTCCAGACAACTACGGACTAGTGAAGTGTATAATAATTTTATTGTGGTGGTGTCACGAAAATCCTTAGTAATGCGGAACACAAAACCAAGCATTTTCAAACCTTTATATAGGTATATAAAATAGTATGTAAAATAGGTAGGTATTTAACCATTATTCAAAAATTAAAAACATTCAAAACAAATACACATAGATATGAAATCGCACACCCAGAACAACACTAAATTAAGTCAAAATAACGTTTTTTTTCAGAATCACCAAAAAACGGTTTTCTTCTGTTGTACCGAAGATATTGAATCCAAAGTGAATCAGTATCATATAGTTTATAATGGCGGCAACTTTAAATTAAACGCAGTTTGAAAATGTAAATCTTATTTTTAAAATTAGGTTATTAGGTAGGATTGAAAAAATGTCTTTCAAATTTAAATTAAATTGAAATTTATTTTACTAAATTTGATATTTTGTTAGCTATTAAATATATATCACTATTGTGAGTAAATATGTGTGTGTGAGTTTCTGCAATCTATTTATTGTAAAGGTAAATGTGCACAACTAAATTTACCTATTTTTTTCTTTTTTATTACTTTACTTATTTATATTAGTGTAACTAATTTTATCACTTTAGAATTTTGGTCACAAAAAAGAAAAAATGAGTGAATTAAAACTATGCTTTTACCCATTTGAATTTTTAAATTATTAGGTTTTCTAATCTAATCTGCAGTCCGGTCGATAGCTCAGTTGGTAGAGTGCTTGCATTCTACCCCGTGATCTCGGGTTCGAATCCCACCGAGGAGGGTGTCAGAAATGATTTCCTATTTCGGTGTGTATTTCAAACCCCATAATAAAAATACCGGCAAGGTTTACTCAGCCTTCACAAGAAATGAGTACCAGCCCCCTCGGGAGCTGGGAAACCCCCACTTCAACTGAAGTGGTTGGCGTATGGCCGGCCCCCTTGCCTGTAAAAATAAATAGGTTCAACTCGCCACATGCGACCCCTTCGGGAATAACGCGGCAAGAAGTAACACTATATGTGTAGCTTAGCTGCGTTAGTTGCGTTTGCGTTGCTGCAAGGATATATATCATTTAAGATTTACATTAAATGCATTCCCACAAGCAGACATGTATAATTTCGCGTGGCCACATGCCGCATGTGGACCTTCATTATAAAAACCCAATCTTAAATGAACATAAGCCCTGCAACTCTTGCCGTCCTTCCCTAAAACAGGGGTGACATTGGCAAAGTGAACCATTTTTTACAGTATGGGTGTTCAGCCGCATACCAACCTATAAGTCAAGGAACATACAAGTACATGACAAATTACATTTTTTAAATCTTAAATCTTACAATTTAAAAAAAGGTTTTAATATAATCAATTCTGTCTAAATACTTTAGAACATGGCACCTATCTCCAAATCCTACAAAATCAGCGTCAATTGTGTTCCACCTTAGGAAGTTGGCATAAAGGCCGGCCCCCTTACCCGTGAAACAAAATAGGTTCCACTCGGCACATGCCACCTAGAATCTGCAATCTAAGTTGCAAATATGCATAACATTAAGGATTCATACTAAATGCATTTCCACAAGTAGACACGTATAAGTTTGCTCTTAGACATGCCGCGTGTGGACTTACAATATATGTAAAAACTCAATCTCAATGGAACATAAGTTCTGCAACTCTTGCCGCCCTTCCCTGAAACAGGGGTGGCATTGGCAAACTGAACCATTTTCTACAGTATGTGTGATCAGCCGCATACCAACCTCTAAGTCAAGGGACATACACAACAATTTACATTTTTACATTCATAAATTTTTATTATTAATATTTCTCTTCAAAAATACATAAATAGGTTCCACTCGGCACATGCCACCTAGAATCTGCAATCTAAGTTGCAAATATGCATAACATTAAGGATTCATACTAAATGCATTTCCACAAGTAGACACGAATAAGTTTGCTCTTAGACATGCCGCATATGGACTTACAATATAAAAACTCAATCTCAATGGAACATAATTCGCACGTTTAATAATAAAGAGAAATAACTCCAAAATTGGGAAAATCGAGATTTTGTAATAAAACGTAAGAACAATGCGAGAAGAATAGGTAGAATGCGACAGCCGTTCAATTTGGACGAATATGACCGAGATAAAACATCGGCCGCCTTTTTCATCCCATACAAGTTGTACTGGGTGTCTGAACTTCAAACGCGTTTTCCCAACATTCATGTTTTTTGAGTTATTGCTCTTTATTATTAAACGTGCGATATGTCCTGCAACTCTTGCCGCCCTTCCCTGAAACAGGGGTGGCATTGACAAAATGAACCATTTTCTACAGTATGTGTAATCAGCCACATACCAACCTCTAAGTAAAGAGACATACACAACAATTTACATTTTAGCATTCAAATTTTTTTATTATTAATATTTCTCATCAAAAATACATTTAAATATACATTTCAACAAAATTTAAAAAAGAAACCCAGATAGGCATAGCCTGTGCGTGGGTATACAGGGATAAAAGTTAAAGTAGAAGTTGAAAATTTTAATTACTATCTAATCTAAATCTAAGTTGCAAAGATATGTATCATTTGAGATTCATTTTAAATGAATTCCCACTGGCAGACACGCATAATTTAGCGCTCACACACGCCGTATGTGGACCTATAATATGAAAACCCAATCTCAAATGAACATAAGCCCTGCAACTCTTGCCGACCTTCCCTGAAACAGGAGTGACATTGGCAAAGTTAACCATTTTTTACAGTATGGGTGGTCAGCCTCATACCAACCTAATACTCAAGAAACTATCTAATAATATCCAAAAAAAAAGAAAAAAAAATTATATAGAAAAGAGATAAAATTTAGTTCAATAACGCTAGAGGTCCAAACATTTTAGAATTCGGAATTTTAGTTTTATCAACTAGTTTTCAATTAATATAATTTTTTTGTTACTAACCTTGATTATTTTTGATGGAACACAAATTATTCTACGTCATTTATTACTTATACCGTATTTTCTAACAATGAAAACATCCATTTCAGGCTACTTGCCTGTAGTCTTTATCTCGACACTCTTAAGCCACTTGCGCTTGTTTCTTGCTTCTCGAGTGCGGCCCTGGTCATCGGAGGATAATACCAATGTATATTTTGGAAAAACTCGGTATTTAAGCGATACTTTCAAGTGATTATTTTTTAAAATTGAATGAATTTGCATGCATTACAAAGTAAACTATGTCTAAAAACAGAACACACTATGTCAACTATATTAAAACACTTTTTGAGACAAACTGACTTGTGGAACGAAATGTTTTCAGCCTTGTGTTCAGGTCTTGATTGAGAATTTGGGATGATATAACCACTCATCTTTGCAGCAGTTTATTTTTAAGTAATAATTCTTTACAAGTTTCACTTGTCAACTCTTTAAACTTGATGTACAATCGAGATCTCCGGCGGCGTCTTGGTTTGTTGGGCGGACAGCAAGACGCCTAACAGGTTTTGGTGTGTTGGTCCGTTCCCTCACAAATACAAGCAAGCAGATGTGCGTCTCTTTCCCTCACAAATACAAGCAAGCAGATGTGCGTCTCTTTCCCTCACAAATACAAGCAAGTAGATGTGCGTCTCTTTCAAACAAGTACACTCGACCGCCTGTTTGCTGAAACGCAATTAAAAAAAAATGAAACTAAGCTACACATATAGTGTAACTTCTTGCCGCTTTATCCCCGAAGGAGTCGCATGTGGCGAGTTTAACCTATTTATTTTAACAGGTAAGGGGGCCGGCCTTACGCCAACAACTTCAGTTGAAGTGGTGGTTTTCCAGCTCCCGAGGGGGCTGGTGCTCATTTCTTGTGAAGGCTGAGTATACCTTGTCGGTATTTTATTTTGGGGTTTGAAATATACACCGAAACGGGAAATCATTTTTCACACCCTCGGTGGGATTGGAACCCGAGCTTTGAGCAACTGAGCTATGGACCGGACTTCCTGAAGTATTGCTATAATGTTGCATCACTTTCTCTCCTACTGAGTTTTCCATGGCTCCTCTATCACAGCCGGGACGTCTTCTTCCACTTCATAACAATTAACAGGTAAGCTGGGCCTCCAGCTACCTGAAATGTGTTTTGACAGTTTATGTGTTTTCAAATTACATGACCATTTAGTTCTAAAATCACACTGATCACAAGCAAATGGTTTATGTCCAGAGTGTGTTAGTTTATGTGCTGTCAAATGTCCTGACTGTGAAGTTTTATGATCACACTGATCACAAGCAAATCGTTTATGTCCAGAGTGTGTTAGTTTATGCTTTTTCAAAGTATTTGCATTTGTAGTTTTTTAATCACACTGATTACAAGCAAATGGTTTATGTCCAGAATGTGTTAGTTTATGTAATTTCAAACTACCTGACTGTGTAGCTTTATAATTACACTGATCACACACAAATGGTTTATGTCCAGAGTGTGTCAGTTTATGTTTTTTCAAACTACCTGACAGTAAAGCTCTATAATCACACTGATCACAAGCAAATAGTTTATGTCCAGTGTGTGTCAGTTTATGTGCTGTCAAATGTGCTGACTGTGAAGCTTTATAATCACACTGATCACAAGCAAATGGTTTACGGCCAGAGTGTGTTAGTTTATGTATTTTCAAAGTACCTGACTGTGCAGCTTTGTAATTACATCGATCACAAGCAAATGGTTTATGTCCAGAGTGTGTTAGTTTATGTTTTTTCAAATTACCTGACTGTGCAAACTTATAATCACATTGATCACAAGCAAATAGTTTAAGTCCAGAGTGTGTTCGTTTATGTTTTTTCAAACAACCTGACAGATTAGCTCTATAATCACACTGATCACAAGCAAATGGTTTATGTCCAGAGTGTGTTCGTTTATGTGATTTCAAATTACCTTTCTGTAAAGTCTTATAATCACATTGATCACAAGCAAATGGTTTATGTCCAGAGTGTGTTCGTTTATGTGATTTCAAACTATATGAACTTTTAGTTCTATAATCACATTTATCACAAGCAAATGGTGTTTGTCCAGAGTGCATCAGTTTGTGTTTTTGAAAATTAGATTCCCACACTGATTTGAAATTACAATCATTGCAAAAATAGTGTGTGCTTTTAGCAATGGCCAACTTTTTGAGTTTGCTCTTCACATTGCCTTGTTCAACTCTAACGTGAGTGCTTGTTTCCTGTTGCTCTGTTGAGGTGGATGGCCCGCTCTCTGAGGTTGTGTGTCTGTGATGGTGGCTCTTGCTTGTCCCAGTGTGCTCCAGCTCGCAGCAACTGAACAACTGATGGATCCTCAAGAGTTTCTTTTGATTGGCCTTGTAGCTGCAGGCATGGCACACATGTTCCAACCTGGCTGGATCATCTGAATACCGCGCGATGTCGATTCTGTCCACAAGCACGCGGCATTCCTTCAACAAGCCGTAAGGTGGAGGAGCAGAGTCCTCATTCTTTATATTTCCCATTACTAAGTCCTCGGCTTCCCATTCCTCCTCACGAGCCAGTCTCTCTTGCTTCACGTCGCTCTCTTCAATGTCGATTTGTTCACACGAGTGCAATAGTTGTGCATCCATAACCTCCGAGACCAGCTCCTTCTCAAGTTTCACAACTGCGTCCATTTTAATCACTTTTACAAAACATAAAACAGACAATCAACGAATAATATTCCTGGGATACAACACGGAGACTGCCTTAAGAGATTACAATCTCTTAAAGGAACAAGAAGAACCACGAAATAACACAGAGCCTGACAGCTTGAGGACCCCACCGGCACCCACCGGACCGGTGTGAAGACAGCCTGACAGGTGCTAGCCTGACAGCTTGGGAAATCTGGGGATGTAAACGAAAAAACCCGTCTCCCTACATGTATGGATTTTTTTTTTTAGAAAAAAATTATACTTTAACAATTTATAGGTATAAAAACATTAAAAAGCCAAATGCGTTCACAAATAAACTTAATTAATCTATCTCAAATAAGAATATACACGAAAAGGCGTATGCTTCACATATTCATGAAGCTTTATAAATGCTTTTATGTCAACTGTTTGTAAGAAACCACATATCATAGACTGCTCATTTTTACGACTGATTATGGCTCAGTTTACACCATAAAGTTATACAGTGTTATTCATTAGATTTTTTAAACCAGATTTCTTTAGAGATCTGGTTTAATTTCTCGATTTAATCTCAATTTACAAAAAAGGTGATTCATAAAAACTTTATAATTCAGTTTAACACTAAACGTGTTTCAAAACATGATCACATTTGTAAACCACCTACGAGTAGGTTTATTTCGTTCTAAACTAGATCGACATACGCAAAATGGCGATCTTCCTCATTCCTCAGCTGATCGTAATGTACGAGATAACTTTCAGAATAAAAGATTTATGAATCAAATAAGAGTTTCAGCAATTACAGTAACTTTAAAACATTAGAATTTTACACTATAACAACAAATCTACGGCATGCAGCAACGAAACAAATATAAAAACTGTGACAAGAAAAAAAGTGACAGATGCCGCGTCGTGTTATTTTTCAAGTCACCAATTTTGTAAAACTGTCACTTTTCTTGTAAATGAAGTATGAAGGCCCATCTTTGAGATTTTCTTCGTGATGCCTACAGCCAAAACCTGAAGCCACAATGGTGCGATATGTACAGACACAGACATTGTGTGGCATATTATTCATTGTTTTAACATGAATTGGGCGAAATTCAAAGAATTTTGACTTTCCAACATTAATGTTGGGATAATCTTTTGTGAAAAGTTGATACGCCTCTGCCACTGACATTGTCATGTGTCTTTTTGCGACATGAATTCGTTTTTTGGTATGTTTGTCTCTAACCGAAATGTTGTCCTTTCTTCCAGGAGCAGCTCGACTGATTTCGTCTAGTTCGTAAAATTTGCGCACCACCTCTTCGTCTTCTTTGCTAATCTTGGTGGCGTGTGATCTTTGTTGTTTGCCATATTGTACTTCCAAAGGCAGTGAAGGAAAAATATTGTTAGCAAGTTGCCTAACAACCACCTGTTTTTTCGTTGGGCTCTCTGGCATAGCTGCGATAACTTTATTTAAAGCTTTTTTCAGTGTTCTCTTTGTTTTGTAAGAACCCATTGGAGAACTGGCAGTTTCATTTACCTCAACGACAGTTTTGGCTGCTTTCAGTTTGTTCCTATATCTTTGTTTTCTAATGCGCTCTTTTTCCGTACACAAAGACTTTGTTTCTTGGTCTTGGTTTTTCTTAGCTTCCAGTCTTATTTTTCTACTTCTTTCTTTCTCCTTCTGTAATAAAAGTTTTTTCTTATCCGGGTCTTCTCTTTGTCTGGCCCTGGATAGACGTTTTCGCTCTGCCGCGTCCATAGGCATCTAAAACAACACCACAACCACTTCAAATATAACCAAAAACTAATAAACCCAGTGAAATAAATCAAATCATATTATGGATAGTCATATTTAAGCCATATGCAAGCGATGTTTGTAAAAAACAAGTATTTTGATACTTGACATTGTGACGGTTGGGACTGTGACGGTCGGGACATAACTTAAAATTAATGTGTAAAATGCATAACAGCCCATCGCCACTTTAAAAAATATCAAACCCCTCAGTTACTATCTATTTGTTACTTACAAAACACACATTCCATCCTAAACAGGCATTTTTGAGGTTAGAATCAACAAAAGTGAATTAAAATGTGACGGTCGGGACGTAATTCTGGTCACCAATTATTGCTTAATATTAGAGAAATTAACTTACCGTTTTACTTTGTATTTTGTGCAGTAAATCTTTAATAATATTTTAATTTGCTCACATTCACAACACGCCGATTCACATTCAAAATGGCCGAGTTTTTTTGTTTTTAGACCATAGACAATTACTCTACCCGTTGAGCTTCACTAACATCTGGTGTTGCTATTGACCAAAAAAGTAAAAATGCAGTTTTTTACGAATAAAAAATATTCATTTCATAAACATTAGACTATGTACTGTTTTTCTAAATGAATATTTAAACAAATCTTCGACTTTTATTTTACATTAGTCTGGTGTCACTTATCATGGAATGCCCCAAATGTAGTTTTCGATTTAGGGGCTATGCAATTACCTTGTATCTTAAAAAACAAAAATAATAACTGCAACAAGCTCGTATCTTAAGGCTGTGTTAAAAAAAAAAATCTCGTTGTTTTTAAAAATATGTTTCTTATACTTTATGGCCTTAGTAAAAGATTGACATAAATGAAAAAAATCAAGGGTGTTAAATAGTTTTTTATCTTAATTTTAAAGTAAGTTTATTTTATATAACTTAAAAAATTACGCCACAAAAAAATACTCAAAATAAACTCGTTTTTTTACATATTTTTGCTCTCATTTTGTTGTTATGTATTTTGGAAATATTTTTTTTCTTCATAATTATAGAATGATACAAATTCTAGTATGTGATGTGATTTTTACTGAAACTAATTAACTTATTTAATTCTTGAAAACGGTTTTTTCATATTATCGCAAAAACTATTCACATTATTATATTAAAAATCACATCACATACTAGAATTTGTATCATTCTATAATTATAATAAAGAAAAAAAAAACAAAATACAAAACAACAAAATGAGAGCAAAAAAAAGTAAAAAAAAACGAGTTTTTTTCAAAGATTTTTTTGTGGCGTAATTTTTTAAGTTACAAAAACTAACTTTGAAATTAAGATAAAAAACTACTTAACACGCGTGATTTTTTTCATTGATGTCACACTTTTACTAAGGCCATAAAGTATAAGAAACATATTTTAAAAAACAACGGGATTTTTTTTTAACGGAGTCTTAAAATAAAAGACAATATGAACTGAAAACTCAGCCAGAAGATTATTTTCACCTTGCCTAGTGAGATGCAAGATTACCGCTCTTATTACAACCCCTTAGTGCTTTTTAGTTTGTTATTCAATAAACAACACTTTTTAACTTTTAAAAACTGTTTTTTGTGTGTCGTTTGTATGCCTTAGTGCTTGGTTGTCATATGTCCCTCAGAGGTAACTTCACATGAGCAATGTTTGTATATGTACTGAACCAATGTATCTAATGAATGCCTGACATTGATTTAAAAAAAATGTAAAACAAATCTCATATCATCGAGTTTTACGTTTTTTTCTTAGCTCAGATTGTGTAGAATGTGATTCTTAAAACAGTTTCATTGAAAGGTCATCTTCGAATCAAATGGTAGATAAGCCAAATAAGCACTGGGGGGACGATTAGTGTATAGATATGCGTGAAAGCCGCCATTTTTTAGCCAGATTTGAATGTTTATCTTAGAAATAAGTGGTTATCATTGGAGAAAACTGTTTTCTGATATCGCTCTTAAAAGGTAAGTGACAACTTATTTTCTTGTCTTCGAACCTATTTGCATTATTTTATAAGTAGATAACCTACAATTATTGTTCTGGAGAGCGAACCGGGATCTGTTGTAAAAAACCTGTAGAAGCAAGATAATTTTTTGAAATACGCCACAGTTTCACATACTTACAAAATATACAGATGCCACTGCTCCACACCACAACTCATAAGCAGAAATGCAGAATGCTATCATTTTTAAACCCACACTTTCACCACAGTGAATCCGAATTCATTCATGTGACGATTATGCCAATTCTTCATCATCAGAACCAGATGTCGAAAAACCAAGAATCTTAAAAGTTCTCAAAAAGGGCAAGAGAATAAAAAAACAGGACTAGAAATATACTTAATCTTAAAAGAATGATGGAGTAAGAGAGTTATTCAATTAAAAGAAAGAAAAATGAAGGAACTGCAGGAGTAGAAAAGAGGAAACGAAGTGCACTACAACTTAGATGTCTATAATCAATTATGATCCACAAAAATGAAGCAAAATGTTTTCCAAGGAATGTCATAAAGTATCTAATGATGCCAGAAAGATTTTTTTAAATTCACTTTGGAAGAGAAAAATCCATGTTGTGTCTATGGTCACGCTTCAACCAGTAACTGCCCACACCAAAGGACTCCATCTAGAAGGACATACACTCTGGAATATTTCCTCAAAGTTGATGGTGAAATAAGACCAGTTTGTAAAAAAAATGTTTTGCGGGATACTGTGCTTAGGCGAATGGTATGTGGCAAACTGGGTCAAGAACGAAAAATCGAAATTGGGATGTCAAAAAAGCAGAAACCAATAAAACGATTAAACGCAATCAACACAACTAACGTGGAGCACTTCACTTCATTTTTGATGGCTCTTCCAAAAATGCCTCGCATTACTGTCGACAGAGCACTGCCAAAGAGTATGTTGATGCAATTTCTGCCGACTTTCTCTGAAACCGGGGTGATATTGGCAAAGTGAACCATTTTCTAAAGCATGGGTGGTCAGCCGCATACCAACCTAAAAGTCAAAGAACATACATATGCAACTAAGTACATTTTTAAAATCAAACGCACACGTCGTGGTTATTGCTCTTAACACTACGTGATGCCAGTATCTCTATAAAACCGGAAATACAAAGAAATATTAGGAACTTGGCTCTCTATAAACCTATACTCTGTGCTCATTACTTCGTCAGCGCTCGGATCGTAAACATCTCGTTAAAAGACGAGACGTTCGCGCCAGTAGGCTCTTGGCTGGGGAACCGGAAATACATGAATGGTGGTAAATTTAAATTGGCTGCAAGGCGGTAAATTTAAATTGGCTGCAGTTTGAAAATATTATTCTGAGTATTAAAATCATGATATTATATAGCCGTTATTATAATGGCGGTAAATTTAAATTTCTGGCAGTTTGAAAATATAAATCTTAGAATTAAAATTATGTTATAATGTATTATTGCAAAAATGTCTTTCAAATTTAAATTAAATTAAAATTTATTTTCACTAAATTTTGTATTTTTAGTTAGGCTTTTGGCTGGGGAACCGGAAATATATAAATGGTGGTAAATTTAAATTGGCTGCAGTTTGAAAATATTAATCTGAGTATTAAAATCATGTTATTATATAGCCTTTATTATAATGGCAGCAAATTTAAATGGCCCTTTTATCTTTAAATTTTAGTATTATAATCCCGTGATTCAATAGCCTTTATTTTTAAAGTTAAACTTGTTTGCAATAATACCTAATGACATAATTTTAATACTTAGATTTATATTTTCAAACTGCAAGAAATTTAAATTTACCGCCATTATAATAACGGCTATATAATATCATGATTTTAATACTCAGAATAATATTTTTAAACTGCAGCCAATTTAAATTTACCACCATTCATATATTTCCGGTTCCCCAGCCAAGAGCCTACTGGCGCGAACGTCTCGTGTCAGGACAGGCTGTCTTGACACCTATGCTTGACACAGGTGTGAAGACAGCCTGACAGTTGAGATGGCCTGACGGGTGAAAAAAATTCCCCACATTAAAAAAAAAAAAAAAAACTTAATTAAAAAGCAATAAAACTATAAAAAGTACTTATAAAGCTATACCAAATGAATAACTGTACAATAAACTACTACAAAATAAAATAAAATGTAACTATAATATCGGCTCTCAAGTATAATTTTTGTTTCTAAAAAAAAAAAATCCATACATGTAGGGAATTGGGTTTTTTCGTGTACATCCCCACATTTCCCAAGCTGTATGGCTGTCTTCATACCGGCGGAATGTTTTCCATGTTTTCGTGGTGCTTTTGTTCTTTGAAGAGATTGTAATCTCTTTAGGCAGTCTCCGTGTTGTATCCCAGGAATATTAATCGTTGATTGTCTGTTTTATGTTTTGTAAAAGTGATTAAAATGGACGCAGTTGTGAAACTTGAGAAGGAGCTGGTCTCGGAGGTTATGGATGCACAACTATTGCACTCGTGTGAACAAATCGACATTGAAGAGAGCGACGTGAAGCAAGAGAGACTGGCTCGTGAGGAGGAATGGGAAGCCGAGGACTTAGTAATGGGAAATATGAAGAATGAGGACTCTGCTCCTCCACCTTACGGCTTGTTGAAGGAATGCCGCGTGCTTGAGGACAGAATCGACATCGCGCGGTATTCAGATGATCCAGCCAGGTTGGAACATGTGTGCCATGCCTGCAGCTACAAGGCCAATCAAAAGAAACTCTTGAGGATCCATCAGTTGTTCAGTTGCTGCGAGCTGGAGCACACTGGGACAAGCAAGAGCCACCATCACAGACACACAACCTCAGAGAGCGGGCCATCCACCTCAACAGAGCAACAGGAAACAAGCACTCACGTTAGAGGTGAACAAGGCAAGGTGAAGAGCAAACTCAAAAAGTTGTCAATTGCTAAAAGCACACACTATTTTTGCGATGATTGTAATTTCAAATCAGTGTGGGAATCTAGTTTTCAAAAACACAAACTGATGCACTCTGGACAAACACCATTTGCTTGTGATAAATGTGATTATAGAACTAAAAGTTCATATAGTTTGAAATCACATAAACGAACACACTCTGGACATAAACCATTTGCTTGTGATCAATGTGATTATAAGACTTTACAGAAAGGTAATTTGAAATCACATAAACGAACACACTCTGGACATAAACCATTTGCTTGTGATCAATGTGATTACAAAGCTGCACAGTCAATTACTTTGAAACAACATAAACTAACACACTTTGATTGTAAACCATTTGCTTGTGATCAGTGTGATTATAAAGCTTCACAGTCAAGATATTTGAAAGCACATAAACTGACACACACTGGACATAAACAATTTGCTTGTGATCAGTGTGATTATAGAGCTACACTGTCAGGTAGTTTGAAAAAACATAAACGAACACACTCTGGACATAAACCATTTGCTTGTGATCAATGTGATTATAGAGCTAATTGGTCACACAGTTTGAAAGCACACAAACTAACACACTCTGGACATAAACGATTTGCTTGTGTTCAGTGTGATTATAAAGCTTTACAGTCAGGACATTTGAAAGCACATAAGCTGACACACACTGGACTTAAACAATTTGCTTGTGATCAGTGTGATTATAGAGCTACACTGTCAGGTAGTTTGAAAAAACATAAACTCACACACTCTGGACATAAACCATTTGCTTGTGATCGATGTGATTACAAAGCTGCTCAGTCAGATACTTTGAAAATACATAAACTAACACACTCTGGCCGTAAACCATTTGCTTGTGATCAATGTGATTATAAGACTTTACAGAAAGGTAATTTGAAATCACATAAACGAACACACTCTGGACATAAACCATTTGCTTGTGATCAATGTGATTACAAAGCTGCACAGTCAATTACTTTGAAACAACATAAACTAACACACTTTGATTGTAAACCATTTGCTTGTGATCAGTGTGATTATAAAGCTTCACAGTCAAGATATTTGAAAGCACATAAACTGACACACACTGGTGTTATGTTATTTTAAATAACATATAAAAAAACAAACCCGAAGTGTGCAGTGTGTGTTTGTGGGCCGAACGGAGCCGAACGGTCACGGAAGCGGCCGAACTGCACCGTATGAACTAATCAGGCCGTCGTTCGTTAGTTCCCGGCAAGATGTCAACCGACTAAGACGTCAGCGACCAAGCACCAAGCGGTGCAAGAGGGGGCACTACAATGGAGCTCCCCCCCCCCCCATCTACTTGGATTTCCTGCCAGCAAGGCACCCGCCTTGTGGACCAGAGGCATAGGAGCGCCCACCCAGGGGCTCCCACGTGTGGAGGCGTCCGCCTTGTGAGCCGCCGCTAGCCTGGGGCGCTGGCCCAGGCCTTCCGTTCGGAACACCAGGCAACAGAATAGGGAGTGTTCTAGGGACAACCTGCAGGTCGTGCCAATCCCTAAATTCCCCTTTTTCTCCATATTAGTAGATTAAATAAACCCTTATTTGTTCATGTTAAACTTATCTTTTAATTATACAACCTTCCCAAGTTATAAGTAAGCAATACCAAAGAAAGAACCCCATGCCCTGAGAGTGATGCTGATGAGAGCTAGCCGGATGTAAGTATCCTGAAGATACCTTTCAATCTAAACATAACACTGGACATAAACAATTTGCTTGTGATCAGTGTGATTATAGAGCTACACTGTCAGGTAGTTTGAAAAAACATAAACGAACACACTCTGGACATAAACCATTTGCTTGTGATCAACGTGATTATAGAGCTAATTGGTCACACAGTTTGAAAGCACACAAACTAACACACTCTGGACATAAACGATTTGCTTGTGATCAGTGTGATTATAAAGCTTTACAGTCAGGACATTTGAAAGCACATAAGCTGACACACACTGGACTTAAACAATTTGCTTGTGATCAGTGTGATTATAGAGCTACACTGTCAGGTAGTTTGAAAAAACATAAACTCACACACTCTGGCCGTAAACCATTTGCTTGTAATCAGTGTGATTATAAAACTACAAAAGCAAATGCAAATACTTTGAAGAAGCATAAACTAGCACACTCGGCACATAAAACATTTGCTTGTGATTAATGTGATTATAGAGCTAATTGGTCACAGAGTTTGAAAGCACACAAGTTGGCACACACTGGACATAAGCCATTTGCTTGTGATCAATGTGATTATTAGACTTTACAGAAAGGTCATTTGAAATCACATAAACGAACACACTCTGGACATAAACCATTTGCTTGTGATCAATGTGATTACAAAGCTGCACAGTCAGGATATTTGAAAGCACATAAACTGACACACACTGGACATAAACAATTTGCTTGTGATCAGTGTGATTATAGAGCTACACTGTCAGGTAGTTTGAAAAAACATAAACGAACACACTCTGGACATATAAACCATTTGCTTGTGATCAATGTGATTACAAAGCTGCACAGTCAGGTAGGGAGGGCTGGGCATAATGGCATACTTTTTGCAATTTCATGAACACGCTTGTTATCGTTTACATTTATAGCTATTTTATTTTTTATTGCAAAGCCTATGTTTTCTGTCTATCAAAATGCATACAGTTTAAATGTACAAAACATCACAATAATAAATGAAAAAAATATTTCCAAGGTCCCTAAAGTGTCATTATGCCCTACCCCGGGGGAGGCATAATGACATATTCGATTTGTCATACAAGCATAATGACATACCAGTACATAGTCAAAATTTTGTAAAATTTTAAAATTTAATAAAAGAATGAAGTTTCAAAGCAAAAGTAATTTTATTTTATTCTAAGGTTATAATAATATTAATTCTTATACAAATATTCCTATAACTAAGCATAGCACAGTTGGCAATTAAAAATTAAAAAAAATTTAAGCACACCCGCAGAATTTTAAATTAAAAAATTTAATATAAGAATGAAATTATAAAGAAAAACTAACTTTAATTAATTCTAAGGTTATAAAAATAATAGTTCTAAAACAAATATTCCTACAACTAAGCAGAGCACAGTTCGCAATTAAACATTTTAATTTTTCTCGACACACCCGCACAGTCCGCATGTGCCCATTTATGGCATTCTTGGCACCTTATCCAAGCTTCTCGCGACTTAGATCGACTAAAAGTTTCATTGCAATATAGACATGGACAGTCGTCCTCATCATCATCCATATTGGTAAATGTTTCCGGCTCGTCGTCATCAGAATCATTCACCAAGCGTTTCTTAATGCGAGTTCTATCACTTTTTCTTATTTCCATTTCTTTCTTTTTAGTTTCTTTTTCTTTTAACTCTTGCATATAAGGACTAGCGGTTAATACACATTGATATTTACTTGTATTATTGCGTCGTGGCATAGGCGAAGCCGTCACTACTGGCAATGGAGATAATTCATTTAAAATAATTTGACTACAGCTAGGCAGAACTGCAGACGGTTGAGACGTGGAGGCTAGAGCAGTAGACGATGAAGACACATCAAAGGCGTCATTATCATTTAAAGATTGAACATTTTGTGATGGTTGCCCGTGGTTGTCGTCAGTAAGAGGGATATCAGTGACAGCGCTTGGTAGGAAGAGATGATCGGGGAAAATATTTGCGTCCAGTGGCGAAATACCAGTTGCCCTGTAGCCGCTCATCGCTATTCCAACAGTCGCAGCTTTGCAATAGGCCTTTTCAAATATTGATGCAATTTGGTAGATTGATACGGTTCGTCCCGGGTGTGATTTTAACCACGTTGTAACTTCTTGATCGTAATATGTGCTCAATGGAACAAAAAAAGCTACGTCCAGTGGCTGCATGCGGTGGGTGCAGTGAGCTGGAAGACAAAGCATCACAACATGATTATTTTTTGCAAATACCAGAGCGTCCAAATTCTTATGACTCGAATGCCCGTCTAGAATGAGGAGAGCTTTGTTATCTTCCGTCGGTCTTACATACTGGGTAAAGTGTTTAATCCATTTCAAAAACAGATCTCCAGTCATATATGCTGATTCATTATACAATTTGAGGGTGCCTAGTGGAGCTCCGTCGTACAGGTCTGGGTTGAACTTTTTCCTTGGAAAGATCAAAGCCGGTGGAACAAACGATCCGGCGCTACTGACACAGGCAACAGCAGTACTATGAACACCTCTTTCTGCACTATGGTAACCGCTCCAACCTGCTTCTTGCCTTTTGCAGCAAATACTTTTTGTGTTTTCTGTACAGTGGTGAGACCAGTTTCATCCATGTTAAAAATCATAGTAGGTTGAATATTTTCCTTTTGTATAATATCTTGCAATTTTTTGAAAAAAATTTGGACTTGCGGTTTATTAAAAGCTCGGGCTCTAGCCGCTGAAGTCGCTTCCGGAAGTCTAAGGGAAACGTTTTTATTCCTCGCAAGAAAGCTTCGAACCCATAATCTGCTGGCTATTTTCTTTACACGATTAAATTGATGGGGCTGTCCGCTGCGCTCAGCCAGTTGGTACGCTAAAACTCGTAGTTCTTTGGTGGTTACACCAAACAGCCTGGATTCCAAATCCAAAATGTGGTTCACCAATTGCTTCTCTGTATCATCGTCGAGTGACTTCTTGAAGCTCCCAAAACATTTAGTAACACCGCGAGCATGTAGGTTTTTATCTTGAGCACGTCTTTGTAAGGTTGCTTGAGGAACATTGTAGACAATTGAAGCTTTCAGCCATCCATATTTTTTTTCTCGTACTGCTTTTATGGCACGCTTCATGTCTTCCGCCGACCATGATTGTCGATCAGTTTTTTTCTTGTAATTAGAAACCATCTGGAATGATACATACAAGTATTTTAAAATAAAATAAAAAATTAAAGAGGGCATAACGACATACCACCATGTCATTATGCCCTAGGGGACGTGTCTTGGGAATAATTCTCAATTTAGGTTAGAAACTCCGTTTTTTCTTTTTATCAAGAACCGAAGCATGCAGCCTATACATAATTGAATATAAGTAGGTATAAAGGAGCACATAATGAGATAAATAGGTTACCAAAAGTATAGTGAGAAATTGTACTTACGTTTATTTTTTTAAGCGCTTTTTAGAAATGTTCTCGTGTCGGCGAATCCGAATGACATTTGACAGCCATGACGTTTCTGATGTAGTGTTACCAGTTCGCCCCAAAAGTGTGGCTGCTCGAAAAATCAAATTTTGCCAGACTTGCCGTAAAAAAGGCTATGTGTCGTTATGCCTTCCTTGTGATTATGCCTAGCTCTCCCCTACTTTGAAAATACATAAACTAACACACTCTGGACATAAACCATTTGCTTGTGATCGTTGTGATTACAAAGCTGCACAGTCAGGTACTTTGAAAATACATAAACTAACACACTCTGGCCGTAAACCATTTGCTTGTAATCAGTGTGATTATAAAACTACAAATGCAAATACAAATACTTTGAAAAAGCATAAACTAACACACTCTGGACATAAACCATTTGCTTGTGATCGATGTGATTACAAAGCTGCACAGTCAGGTACTTTGAAAATACATAAACTAACACACTCTGTCCGTAAACCATTTGCTTGTAATCAGTGTGATTATAAAACTACAAAAGCAAATGCAAATACTTTGAAAAAGCATAAACTAACACACTCTGCACAAAAACCATTTGCTTGTGATCAATGTGATTATAGAGCTAATTGGTCACAGAGTTTGAAAACACACAAACTAACACACTCTGGACATAAACCATTTGCTTGTGATCAGTGTGATCATAAAGCTTCACAGTCAGGATATTTGACAGCACATAAACTGACACACACTGGGCATAAACCATTTGCTTGTGATCAGTGTGATTATAGAGCTACACTGTCAGATAATTTGAAAAAGCATAAACTAACACACTCTGCACACAAACCATTTGCTGACTAAATGGTCACATAGTTTGAAAACACATAAACTGTCAAACACATGCAGGTAGTTGGAGGCCCAGCCGGGCCCAGCTTACCTGTTAATTGTTATGAAGTGGAAGAAGACGTCCCGGCTGTAATAGAGGAGCCATGTGAAACTCAGTAGGAGAGAAAGTGATGCAACATTATAGCAATACTTCAGGAGGTCCGGTCGATAGCTCAGTTGCTCAAAGCTCGGGTTCGAATCCCACCGAGGGTGTGAAAAATCATTTCCCGTTTCGGTGTTTATTTCAAACCCCAAAATAAAATACCGACAAGGTATACTCATAGTGTAAGAGCCGGCCGCACGAAACCTTACCTCATTTCTACCAGGCAGAGACTAGTAAGAGGTGATGCTCCACATTAATTACCTGCTTTTAGCACAAAAATTAATATTCCAAACCTGGAGCGTTTTGAATGCGGCCATTTTTTTGTAAATTATAAAAAACGATCTTTTGAAGTTAGTTGTATCAGCCATGGAAATAAAGTAAAAAAATATGATACTATATACATAGCTTGTAATAAGAGGATAAACATACTACAAATTTGTATTTCCAACCCTTCTTGTTCAGGAGAAAGGGGGGTAAAATGTTATTTTGTACAATATATTTTATAACTCAAAAACAAAAAAAGACAAAATGATATTTTTGTACGTAAAATATAAGAACATAAATTTTTATACAATAATGACCTCTTACATATTCTTGCTATCTGCTATAGTTTCAGAGAAAATAAATTTTGAAGTTAAATATTTTCCCAAAAACCGTTACGGTGTTTTCCGTTTTTTGGTCAAAATCCGGTTTGAACGCCTTAGTGTTTGATTGTAAAAATATATAAAAAATACCATCCCCTAGAAGATTAAATTGCCTGTAAAACTGTATGAATATGAACTATTTTATCGTGAAAGGTTTGAACCATCGATATAAATAATATACATAGATGGAGCGCGTGACTGTTTTCCTATACAAACGGTTGTGCCAAAAAATTGTAGGCGCATAATGAAAGAAAGAGAAAGAAACATTATAAATTCTGTTATGTTTCCGTCTCTTTCATGATCTCCATGACAACGTTAGGGGCCGTACTCAGGCCGCCACATTAAAAAATACATAAAAGTTATTTTTTGTAAGCAAAGTATATTTATTGAAATTATGAATAATTTAATCACAGCGACTTAAATTTTTCACAGTTCGGTTAAGACTTGAGAATGGAATAAAAATGTGCCATATTATATTTACATAATTCTTACAATACATCAATTATCATCGTAAGTGGCGAGAAAATATTATTATTTAAGGTATATTTTTAATACATGCCCACAAGCAGACACCTGTAAGTTGACGCTAACACATGCTGCATGCTCACTAACATTAAAAATAAATTAAAATTGACATAAGCGCCACAACTTTTTCCCGAGAAATTTCAGATATGTTTTGGATTTTTTAATAACACTTTTTTTTTTTAAGAAATCCTGTGCGGGAGACTCCCTAGATTCTAAAGACTCTAGGGATCTTTGACACTTGTTGTAGTGCCGCAGAGGTGTACGAGCTTGGTCGTCGCTACAAAGCGCCAATACTCAAGCAAGACTCAGTTGCTGTAAGGCTGGATGGACCTTTGGTGACCGGTCATTGGTAAAGGTTTATGAATTTTTCAACCCAGCGAAGAGCACATTCGAAATATAAATGGTATATTTTTGTGCTCCGCCGGGATCCGAATCCACAACCTTCCATTTACGAGTCTGAAGTGATGCCACTAGTACGGACTACGGACCGGTCCAACACTGTTTTCATTCATTACTTTTTCACAGAAACCAATCTATCGTATCGTCAATGTTTATTGAGACTGTCTGTATCATTTTCAACGTCATTTTTTTGTCACTGAAAATATTGAAATCCTAAATGCGCCCCTGTTAAATACGTCAAAAATACCGCGCTCTGTGAAGAAAGCCTGACAGGTGACCTTGCAACTCTTAACTAAGGGCTGATGTCTCACAACATACGTTTCCCACAATGTAAGGAAAAATAATTGAAAACAAATACATATATGTGGTGCCTCACACAACGAACGCCTCGCACAGCGAACGCTGCACACAACGAACTTCCTGTTCGTTCATTTCACGATTCATACAACGAACTTCGCTTCACACAACGAAGTCGCCCGAGCTTCCACGACTGCTTCGCCCGAGCTTCCACGATCGCTGCCGATGTATTGCATACTCCCGCGCAGGCACTGCAGACAGTCGTTAGTCACTGCGCTAACTTACGCACGTATCGCGGCAATCGTTCTTCATTACGAATTAAATCACGCACGTATCACGGCAGTCGTCCTTATAAGTTTAACTCAAAAAAAAAATTATATCATGGCTTCTAATAAAAGCAGGAAGGTGATTTCTGTTGAAATGAAACAGGAAATAAATGGAAAGCAGTTCAGGAGTTTACCAATGCCCACTATCCGGATTCAGATGAAGCAAACAGGATCAAGGATCTTTACTCCGATACTCTTGTCCGTTATTTCCGGCAGATGTTGGAGAAAAGAGAAAAACAAACGACTTTGGACAAGTTTTTCATGAAACCATCGGCCAAAAAGCAAAAAATGGATGAAGATGTGCAAGATTCGGTAGACTCTACTTAGTGTGTCTTAAAATAAATAAAAATATGTTTTTGTTAGATGTATCTAAATAAAAATAATAACAAAAAATTATCTTTTTTTATGTCATCTTAGCATATTTTATGCTACAGAACGAATTATTTTTTTTACCATGTATTGTTATGGGAAAACGCGTTTCACATAACGAACTTTTCGCATAACAAACTTGCTCCCGGAACGAATTAAGTTCGTTGTGTGAGGCACCACTGTACATATTATAATTTATTCAATGGATAATATTCAAGCATCGATATAAATGAAATATGAACATAGAGCCCGTGAGTTTTTTTACCATATAAACCTTCCTGCCGAAATTATGTAGGGAAGTAATAAACAAAAGAGACAGACACATAGCAATAGTCATAACAATACGTCATGGGGCATCCACACGCTTGCCAAGCCATTACAAGCCAAGCGTGTGGACGGCCGTGGGCGTGGTTTGTGCCGCCTTGGCTTGGCTTGTCGCCGATCCGACCAGTGTCGGTTTTTGACGCAAGTCAAAGGGAATTTGTGCATGCACATGCCAGGCACCCACATACTTGTGCGCGCGCATTCTGGTACGGTACGGTTTCTATGAATTTTGATCATCCACCATCGTCTTTGCCGAATTATTCGTTTCTTTTTAGTTTCTCTCTGTGTTTTGTTTTTTTCGGTCCTGTTACGGCATTTTTTCACCACACATTTGGGCATGCTGTTTGTTTTTGATTATAACTAAATGTTTCCTTGCCGACGGTTGCTAGACAACTGATTCAAAGAGAACTGATTCATTTATTTCATTACATCAACTTAAATAACATATTTCTACTATATGGGGAAATTTCAAAAATTTATGGAACTGTCAGGCTATCTTCGCATGATATTCGTCTTTTTACATGTAGGTACCTCGATGTTTCCTTGCCGACGCTTGGTAAACAACTGATTGCAAATGGGGCGTACACTATCATTTAGGGCAACAATGATGTGGATCGGATATATACGCTAATGCTCCATCTATATATTTTATTTAAATCAATGGTTTGAACAGAATAGCGGTTAATCTTGTGGTAACATATTTTGCGTGATATTATGATGATAATATGAAATCATCATAATATTACGCATATAGGGTCAATGTGGCAACAGTGGATCATGTGGGTACAGTGGATCAGGGCAGTTTCTTCCAGAAGAGTAGTTATACAGGGCTATTGCTTTCACCCTGGCATGGTGCTCATGTCTGAACATGTCTGAACCAAACAGAATCCTACTTCAATGCAGTTTGGTTTTGCTGAGTTACAAAACGTGTTTCTGACAGTCAAAAGTAAAAATTAAGCTTCGCTTTGTTGTCTTATTTTTAAAGTATTGAAGTTCGGCTAGAAGTTATTTATTTATCCTCATTAACAATAATCCTACTTCCATTATAACATTACCCTATTACTTTGTTCAAAGTGAAATACATAAATTGCTGCCCCAAAAGAAATTTGTTGAAAGGGTACACAGTGGATCAACATCATAGGGTACATAGTCGATCATCTTACCTGTAAAAATAAATAGATTCCACTTGCCACATGAGACCCTTTGGGAAGAACGCAGAAAGAAGTTACACTAAATGTGTAGCATAGTTGCGTATACCTCGGAAGACGCAGCAATGCCCGTCAACATGTTGTAAGTTGGTAGTGCGAGTTGGCAACTCAAAGTTGCAGTTTATTTTTATTGGGTTACTCAACCTGTCAGAGAGAAAATGGAGGGCTTTTCAAGTTGTGTTAGCTAAATGTTGTGTCTGTTAAAACTAACTAATAAAACATATAAACCCGATATATGAGTGTTTATCTTCAATTTCACCGCTGACAAATAAGATAACAATAGGTTATGAGCCCAGAGCGTGAGGAATTGAAGAGGAGTGGAGCGCAAAAGTGAAAATTAGTTAGTGAGTGTGAGATCTTTTTAGTGGAGCTCAAAAGTGAAAATTAGTGTGTGTGAGATATTTTTCTACAGCCAGCAACAATAAGCAAGATGATGGACTACAATGAGACAAGGGAGTCCATCCCAAAGTTGAAGAGGAGCAACTATTATGCGTGGTCGCGACGAGCTATGGCCGAATTAGTTGACAGAAATTGCTGGAATGCAATCGATCCTGGCTATGAGGGTGTGGATGTTGTTAATTTTAATCAAGAACAAACAAGAACTAATAGGAAGGCTCTTGTGTTTCTGTGGCGGTATGTCGACGATGCATACATGGAAGACATAGGAGATTGTGTTACTGCCTATGAAGCGTGGGCTAAGCTGAAAACAATTCATTCTTCTTTCACGTTAATTCAATGTTTGGAGAAGATGAAAGAAATGATGAATATTTTGAAGACAGAGGACCTGCCTATGCATGTATATATGGCGAAGATTCAAGGTCTGAATCGTGTTATTAGGAGTGGAGGCTACGGACTGGAATTAAATGACAGTCAGCTAGCAGGTGTTTTCTTAGTTGGTCTGCCTAAGGACAAGTACAAAGTTTTGATCTCAATGTTGGGCAAGGAGAGAGAACTGACAACGGAGAAGGTTAAGGCTACCTTGCTGCAGGAAGAAGATGAGTCGGAGTTTGAGGGCATTAGTAATGCTTTCTCATCGGTCACCAAGAACTCCAAGGAGAAGGAAGGACACCGTGGTCGAGAAGGCAAGAATCAAGGCAGAAGAGGAGGATATCGAGGAGGTCAAAACAGCGGCAACAGCAGCAACTCCAACAATGTTTTTCAGAACAATGGAAACTACAACAAGATACTTGCTGGGTCAAGCAACCAACCAAAGAGTGTGAAGTGTTATCAGTGTGGACAATTTGGTCACATGATGAGAGAGTGTAGTGATATCAAATGTTATCGTTGTGGAAAACTTGGACACATGGCAGGAAATTGTCAAGAAAAAGTAGAAATTAAGGACAATAACAATTCCAACAGCAATCCAAAGTCTAGGTCATGTGTGAGTTCTTCAAAAGCTTTGGTCACCAGTGGTAATCAATCAGACATTAATTGTGAATTCCTAATTGATAGTGCTGCGAATGATCACATCTGCAATGATAAACATATGTTCAAGGAGTTGAAGGTTACCACAGGAGAGGTTGTTATGGGAAAAGGTAGTGTTGCGGTGCTAGGTGAAGGACAAATTGAACTAAACATTACTGATGAATGTGGTGGTTGGAAACTGTGCATGTCTAGTGTATTGTATGTGCCTGAGTATTCATTCAATTTGTTATCAACCTCAAAATTAGCCAAAAAGGGTATTTATTGTACTTCTGAGGAAGACAGTTGTATTGCTAGAGATAAGTTAGACAACATGGAAGTTATTTTCACTGCACCTGTCAGAGATGGACTTTATGTTTTGGATGTAAAGAAAAATTATAACTTCAACAATGTGAAAGTTGTTTGTTCCAGCGATACCAGTGTGGGTGGCAACGTTAGGAGTGCAGTGGCATTGCGGAGTGCTGTTGAGTGGCATTCCCGTCTTGGACACCTCCATGAAGAAGCCATTAAGAAAATACCAGTTATTGAGTGTCATGGAAAACTTGATGAAAAGTGTGATGTATGTTCAAAAGGAAAGGCTACGAGGATTGGTTTTCCTTTGACAAGTGAACGTAAGACTTCTAAACCTTTGGAGTTAATACATACTGATGTAATGGGTAAATTGTCTTCTTCTGTTGGTGGTTCAAAATATGCAGTGACCTTTATTGATGACTATTCTAGGTATGTAACTGTTTATCCTTTAGCGAGGAAAAATCAAGTGTTTGGTGTGTTTAAACAATTTAAAACCTATGTTGAATTGTTACATGATTCCAAGATTAAGGCCTTGCAATCAGATGGAGGTGGAGAGTACATTGATGGAGAGTTTCAGGCATTTCTCAAGGAGAATGGGATAATCCATAGAAAGACAGTCAGAGACTCCCCAGCTCAAAATGGAATAGCAGAGAGGCAAAATAGGACTCTAGGTAATGCTATTAGGTGTATGCTTATACAGTCTGGACTTCCTATTTCTTTCTGGGCTGAAGCTATGAGTGTTGCCTGTTTTGTGAGAAATATGTCACCATCTAGAGCCATTGACAATCAAATTCTCATAGTACGTTGGAGTGGAAAAGAGTTGAAAGCTGAGGACTATGAGAGACTTGTACCTTTTGGTTGTAAGGGATTTCTTTATTGTGATAATGGAAAATTCAATCAGAGAGCTATAGATTGTGTGTTTGTTGGGTATGGAGATAATGTAAAAGATGGAACTAGGGTGAAAGGATATAAAGTATGGGTTCCTTCTCAGAGAAAATTTGTGTTAGCTCATGATGTAAAATTTGAGACATCTGTGTTTCCATATAAAGAGAAGTACAAAGTTAACACAGAGTGGATTGTTCCAGAAGTAATAAGAGTTGTGGAGGAAAATAAGGAATCTGAGGTGAATGATGACTATGAGTGGAGTTTTGATGATGATTTTTTCCAGGACAATGGAAATGTCACTCTTCAGGAAGATGAAAATGACATTTTTCATGATTCTCAAGATTTTATAGGTGAAGTGTTTTCTGATGCAAACAATGCAGAAATTGAAAACTATGCTGAATTGGACCCTGAGCAAAATGTGACTGTGGTGAATCCACGTAGATCTGAGAGAATCAAAGTTATGAAAAGGCGGTGTACACTAGATTGTTGTAAAGATTCAAATGAACATCATGTTGCATCAGTGAGTGTTATAAAGTCAAAGCTGTGCAATGTTTGCAATGTTTCTCTGTTCATTAAAGAATGTGATTGTGTAGAGGCAATGTTGATGGAACCAAATAATGTCACGGAAGCTTTGAGTGGAAAATATGCTTCTGAGTGGAAAAAGGCGATGAATGAGGAAATGTCTACACTTGAATCTAAAAATGTATTTGAGGTTGTGGGGAGGCCTAAATATGTTAAAGTGTTATCCTGTAGATGGGTATTTAAAATAAAACAGTTGAATGATGGATCCATTGATAGATTCCGAGCAAGATTGGTTGCTCGTGGATTTGCTCAAATTAAGGGTGTGAACTATCATAAGACAGATTCACCTGTGATCCAGAAGAAAACAGTTAGGTTGCTGCTGGCACTAGCTGTGCAAAATGATTGGGTAGTTCATCACCTTGATGTTTTAGCTGCCTATTTAAATAGTCCATTGGAGGAAAAAATCTTTGTGGAGATTCCAGATGGATTCCGTTGTGGAAATGAGAGAGTATGGAAATTGAACAGAAGTCTCTATGGACTGAAGCAAAGTGCCAGGGAATGGCATAAAAAGATTGATTCTTTGCTTAAGGAGTTAGGACTTGTGAGTTTGCATAAAGACAGATGCTTGTATGCAAATAATGAGAAAGACTTGTTTGTTGGATTGTATGTGGATGATTTGGGATTTTGGGGAGTGAAAGAGAAAGTTCTGTGGATCAAGAGAGAGTTGATGTTAAAAATTGAAGTGAGAGATCTTGGTGAAATGGAAGATTTTTTGTCAATGCATGTGGTTCAAGGTAATGGAGTGATCAGCATCGATCAGAAAAAATACATTGAGGAGGTTATTACTGAGTTTGGTTTAATTCAAGCAAAGGGAAGAGGTGCTCCCCTTCCCGCTAGTACTGAAGATAAAACTGAAACAACTGAAGAATCGTATGATGTAGCAATGTATCAACATGCTGTAGGGAGGATAAATTATTTACCAAACTGTACTAGACCATCTCAGTTTTGCATTGAGCAAAGTTAGTCAGTATCTAAATGATCCAAAGAAAAAGAATTGGAACGAGGTTGTTCATATTTTAAGATATCTCAAAGAGACTAAAGATTTGAAAATTGTTCATTCTAAGTGTGAGGGGAAGAATCCATCAGTTGAGATTTATTGTGATTCTAATAATAATAATAAGGGTGAGAGAAAATCATTTTGAGGATTTATAATAATGATGTGCCATGGACCAATTATTTCGACGAGAATTTCGGAGACAATAAAACTTAAACTGAGGGGAAGTGTTGTAAGTTGGTAGTGCGAGTTGGCAACTCAAAGTTGCAGTTTATTTTTATTGGGTTACTCAACCTGTCAGAGAGAAAATGGAGGGCTTTTCAAGTTGTGTTAGCTAAATGTTGTGTCTGTTAAAACTAACTAATAAAACATATAAACCCGATATATGAGTGTTTATCTTCAATTTCACCGCTGACAAATAAGATAACAATACAACATTCTTATTACATCTTCAATGTGGATTTTTCCTGTATTATCATCCACTTATTTAATGTTATTTTGTTCTGTTTGATTAAAATTGGTGTATAACAGAAAGAACAAAAAAATGTCTAATGAATATGTTTTTTTGAAATACAAATAATCTGGCTTTTTATTGTTTGATCCACTGTGTACACCATAGGGTACACAGTGGATCATTTTCCATTTTTCACTAAATGCAAAATATCTCTGTATTTATTGGATAAAAAAGATGGAGCTCTTAGAACAAGTTGTAGGTACCTACTTAATTTATTAATCGTTTGATAAAAGTTGCAAATTGATTGCATTTATACAAAAATAATTATGTGCGCTTGAAAAAAAATGATCCACTGTTGCCACACTGACCCTACTCGTGCTTGATAGGTAGGTACTTATATACAACCATCAAAATACGTTACAAAAGTTAAACCGCTATAACATACAATCCTTTCACTATAAAATAGTAAATATTCATAAAATTTTAAAGGAAATTTAATCTTCTAGTGATGGTATTTTTCATAAATTTTTAAAATAAAATACTAAGGCGTTCAAACCGAATTTTGAACCATAAACGGGAACTACCGTAAAGTTTTTTGGAAAATGCTCTGAAACTATAGCAGACAGCAAGAATATGTAAGAGGTCATTATTGTATAAAAATTTATGTTCTTATATTTGACGTACAAAAATATCATTATTTCTTTTTTGTTTTTGAGTTATATAATATATTGTAACAAATAACATTTTACCCCCTTTTCTCCTGAACAAGAAGGGTTGGAAATACAAATTTTTAGTATGTTTATCCTCTTATTTACAAGTAATGTATGTAATATCATATTTTTTTACTTTATTTCCATGGCTCATACAACTAACTTCAAAGCATCGTTTTTTATAATTTACAAAAAAATGGCCGCATTCAAAACGCTCCAGGTTTGGAATATTTTTTTTTATGCAAAAAGCAGGTAATTAATATGGAGCATTACCTCTTACTAGTCTCTGCCTGGTAGTCGATGAGGTAGTTTGCACCATTTTTTGGGCCTCTTTGAAGAGGCCGCATCCAAAACGCTCCAGGATAGGAAAAGGCAAATCTGTGAAAAAATCATTTACTCGATGTAAACTACCAGCCTGACCATGTCTCTGCCTGGTAGTCGATGAGGTAAGGTTTCATACGTCTAGCTCTTAGACTATCAGCCTTCACAAAAAATGAGTACCAGCCGCTCGGGAGCTGGAAAACCACCACTTCAACTGAAGTTGTTGGCGTAAGGCCGGCCCCCTTACCTGTTAAAATAAATAGGTTAAACTCGCCACATGCGACTCCTTCGGGGATAACGCGGCAAG